>PUFA01000086.1:1200000-1570000 GCA_003508835.1 Eonycteris spelaea | reverse complement strand
AGATTTCAGCATGCATATGAACTTTTACAGTTGATTTAAAGTTAGTATTTTCTCACTTCAAGTAAAATGTAACCAACCATATAATTCCCTTTCCCTTTTCCCTGTGTCATAGTTGTCATATATATTATGTCTACATACATTGAAACCAGTTCAGACAATGCTATAATTTTTGGTTTCAACCCTTTGCCATAATTAACAGGAGAGAATTTAACAGGAGAAAACTAGTGTAATATATTTACCCATATATATTATAATTTCTGTTCTTCATTTTTGGAATTCCACATTTCTATTCTCATTTCCCTTTTACTGAAGATCTCCCTCTATATTTCTTTTAAAGTATATCTAGCAGAAACTTTCTTACTCTTCTTGCATATGAGAATGTATTTATTTTATGTTCATTCCTGGAGGACATTTTTACTAAATATTAATTCAACTCTGACAGTCCTATTCTTTTAGCACATTAAAATATTATTTAGCTGTCTCTGGCCACGTTGGTATTTGGTGAGAAACTTGCAGTTGTTTGAATCATTATTTCTTTACATGTCTTTTTCCTCTGGTTGCTTTCAAGATATTTTTCTTCATTTCTGGTGCTCAGGAGTTTCATTATTGTGTCTCTTCATGGTTTTCTTAGAGTTTATTCTGTTTGGGGTTGCTGAAGTTTTTGATTTTGAAATATATGTTTTTCACCAAGTTTGGAATGCTTTCCTTCAGTGTTTCTTAAGTAGTTTTTTGTTCACTAATTTCTTTCTTCTCATTTTCAGGGAATCTAGTGATATGAATGTTAAAATCATCTCATAGGTCTCCAAGGTTCCATTCACTTAAAAAAATATATCAACTATTCCTCAGATTCAATAATTTATTTTGATTGACCTTGAAATTTATTGATTCTCTCATCTGTGAATTTCATTCTGCTATTGAGCCATTGAAATCCCTCCCACTCTCACCAGTTATTTTATTTTTCAGTTATAAAACATTTGGTCCTTTTTTATAAATTAATATTTTTTTTTGGCTAAGAAATTCTTTTTCCATTTATTTCAAAAATCTGCTCTTGCTTCATGGAACCAACTTATAATGACTAATTTAAGGTCTTTAATTCCAACAATTGTGTCATTCTAGAGTTGGCATCTTTGTATTATATAATATAAATTTCAGTTTCCTTTATTTCTAGATACATAGTCAATGATTCCCTCAACATTTTTAATGCCTCTTGTTTTCTCATTGGTCTGCCATATCTACTCTTAAAAATAAGTCTTCCTCATATGCTTGTGTTAGTTTTTACACTTTGTATTGTATTTCACCAGACTATGTAAATAATAAAATTTGTTATTCATGGTTTATTAACAAACAGAATTGTATGAGTCTTGCGCATGTGGTAACATTGCACATACAGAATAAACATAATGATGTAGAGATGAAAAAATTATATAATTTTACCCAATCTTTACAACAGACTGGATATTTTTGGCATTTTTACAATAATAAGTATACAATATTATTACAATATATACAATAAGTATAACTAGGAAATAAACTGCCTTATTCTAAAATTTTAACTGAAAACAAAAATTATCAGCAGTATATCATATCCATTTTCCTGCTCCTCACCTATTTCATTCTACCTTCACTTAAACAGGTAACAGGTGTGCTGAATTTTATGATTAAAATCCCACAGTTACTTTTATAACCTTATTACTTATGATTATTTACATTATGTTGTTTAGGTTTGTAGTTTTATAGACAGCACCACACTTTATCCATCTGGGTATTTTGTATTCACTTAACATTATTGTTCTAAGACTCATCTGTGTTGCATGGATCCATAGTTCATTCATTCCCATTGCTGTATAACATTTTAACTTATTCAACCTTCTGTTTATTATTTGTCTTGCAGAAATTATTTTTTATTGCAAAATTAATGCATAAGTACTTTTTAAAGCAAAGAGGAGGGGTTAAACTTGGAGACCTTAAATAAGAATACTATGAATCCCATGACTTTTTGTTTCCATTATTACCTGTTGTTAGGCCTTTATGTGTCTCCTACATGTTTGTTAAATATTTAAAAAGTATTATGCTAAGATTTATTGGATATACTACAAGAAAATTATACTTTGAATCATAGATTTTTTTTTTCTGCGAGAAAGGTTATATTCAGTAACCTCATTTAATAGTTGAGAAAATTCATGTCCAGAGCAGAGAAGTAATGTTACTTGATGGAAGTTACCCAGCTTGTCAGCAAGTTTTCCATCTGAGTAGTTTAATTTTAAAAATGTAATGGAGACTTAATCACAGATCTATTCCCAGTGGAGTATAATTCTGTAAACAACACTTATTTTGGAAAACATCCAATGGCTGTGTTTACAGAAGCTATCAATAGAAATATGTGTGTGTATGTGTATGTATAATATACACACACACACACACACACAAATATATGTATAAATATATATATATAAATTATTTGTATGCCATGGCATACATTGTGCAGCCAAAAGTCATTATGAAATCTAGGAAATAGTATACACTATAGAGATTCTTTTAAAGAAAAATTTTAATCATGTCTTTCCTACCTGTCTCATAATATTTTTACTTTTACTTTTGTAAAACCAGCAATAATTTATCTCTAAGCTCTCCTTTTTAAACAAAAAATTAAATACTCAAATGTAAATATAAAACTGTATACATTTTTTCTATTTGTTTAAAATCTGCAGTGACCTATCATTTCCCATAATATTCTTCTTACAATAATTCTTCTTTCTCTCATTGTCTACAGAGCAAACCCTCAATCTGAGTGTTATATAGCATGGGTTCCCAGCCCTGGGTCACAAACTGGTACAGGTCTGTGATCTGTTAAGAAACAGACCGAGGCAGGGGAGCGAGCGAAACTTCATCTGTATCTGCAATTGTTTCTCATCGCTAGCATCACCTCCTCAGATCATCAGGCATTAGATTCTCATAGGAGCACTGGTCCCTTGTTCCAAAAAGGTTGGGGACTGCTATTATATAGGAATGTGGGTGTTAATGAGTTCAGTAGCTTGTATAACAGAAGCAAGTTAGTAGAAATTAGGATTACTAGAAGACATATAACAAGGAAAAAAAAATAATGGGGCAGTCTAATTTTCAGGATGCTATCCCCAGAGAAAAATATCTACCAGAATAAAGGGAGACTTTTCTGTAGTTGCACAGCTGAAGCTGCTTTCTGACTGCAAAGCTCTCTGTAATCAGGTCCGGTCCTACTGATAGGACTCCCTCTTTGGCCAAACTTTAATCAAACGCCTTGAGGCCTCTTCTCAACTAGGCCTTGACCTTGTTCTGTTGAGCCCAATTTTAGTGCCAAATCCTGTTAAACCAGTTTATCAGCAATGACCCTACCCTTGATATCTAAGTCTTTGGTCTGCCTTTAGCAAGAATTCTTTTAAGCCAGTTTAGCAAGCATCCCTCTAATCTTGATATCTAATCAAGTTCCCCTTAGTAATTTTCTACCCACCAAAACCCTTACTCTGTTTACTGACTATAAATACTCAGCTGTCTTTGCTGTATTTGGAGTTGAGCTCAGTTTTTTAGTGAACTCTGTCTCCCTTTGTGCAGTAGTACAAATAAAATCTGTCATGTTTTTAATAATTGTCTGGTACAAATTTTTTCTTTATACTATGCTTCCGAATTCATATACAATGATTTTCTAAAACAAGCAGCACATGTTCCTCTTCATAGATTTGCTGTCATTCTTATACTTGTCATTTCTTATAGTTAGCCCCAATACATTCTTTGTAATCTAAATATAATTCCTTCTAAATTATCTAGCAGAATTTCAGCAAGCCCTCCAGCTCACACCACTCTCTTCCTTCTGTCAAATTGTTCATGTACCTTGTATTGTTATTCTGATTGGATCAATAAACTTAATACAGTTGACCCTTGAACAACACAGGGGGATAGGGATGCCAACTCTCTGTGCAGTCTAAAGAAGTTTCTTCAGAAACTTCTAATAGCCTACTATTGACTGGAAGCCTTATTAGTAACATATATTTATATATATATTATATACTATATTCTTACAATAAAGTAAACTAGAGAAAACGTTATTCAGAAAATCTTAAAGAAAATATACTTTCAGTATTTATTAAAGAACCCACTTAAAGTGGACCCATGCAACTCACACCTGTGGTGTTCAAGGGTCTAAGGTAGTTAGTTCCATTCTCACATTAGCCAAGCCTGTAAGTGTGTTTGGCAACAGCCTGCAGCATCTCCTCAACTTTTAGAATTCCTTTAGGGTACACTTTGTACCTTCGGCTTTGATCTTCTTCCTCGGTCTAAATTATAGTCTTTTATTCAGTTTTCTATTGTACAGAAAATCATATCAGAGGCATATTTAAATTACTTGCACAAATGAAGCTATACATCATTAGCCATAAAGAAAAAAAAAAGAGAAAAATTAAAGAATGAAAAATGTGTTAGGTAGTGTGGGTAGTTCCATTATTCTACCTAAAGCATTTATGCCCTAGGATGTAACTTTAATTTTTAAATCCAGTGTAACCTTTAAGAACAAGCCAACTACTTCAGGTGCTGATACTTAAGGAGTAAACTGGGGGAAATTTATGGGAGGAAGAAAACCTCAACATTGGATGTGTTGGATTTATTGATAGTATAGAATATTGGTAGAGTAGTAATTTTCTAAAGTATTTTTAAGAATAATTCCCCTGCCCAACCCTTTTTCTAATGTCACATAAATTGAGAATGTGCTCTAATTCAGATCTTGCCTTTGCTCTTGTAGCAAGTCTTCATCACAGACTGGTCATTCAAAAACAACATTTTCTCAATAATCAAACATTCAGGACTATACTCTGAAAGCAGCCGCTAAAAGGCAGACTGAATCCTTTGGGTGGGTTCTGAACACTAAAAAACTGGAGGAGATATCTTTGATTTTTTTTTTTTAATATGCTTTTAAGAACACTGAGAATATGTCATTCACCAAGTAAACCACCTCTCCTTCCCCATCCCAGATAAACATTGTGTAAATAGAAAACATTACATAAAAATAAAATATTAAAATAGGATATGATTAAAACATTTATTCATGTTTATGCAAATATAGATTTTTGTGTTAATAGGTTTATTAGCTGGTGTCCAGCAGCAATATTATCATGATCACAATAGGAACAATAATAGTGATGAAAAAACTTCAGATTTGTAAAACACTGCCTAGACAAAGTGATTTTGCATAATTTTTTTCACATAGCCCTCATAAAACCTCTGGATATATACATATGTAAATACTGTCTTTTAATTTTCTGTGAGGAAAATGAGAATAGAGAAGTGATGAAAGTAGTACTTCAATCCATGTTTTCTAACTTCAGACCAATGAACTTTACCAAAGAATCTCTATAAATTAATTCAGAGGGTTGTCTAGGACTTCCTGAGGATTGAAAAAGAAACTGGTTGAAGGTTAAATACTCTCTTTAGATAATCTTGGGCTGAGTTGACCTTCAGTTTTTAATCTTCTTACCACTCAAAACCAAACACAATCCTGAGCTAGAAAAACCAGGGTAAAAGTTTTTTTCTATAGCATCTAGTCCCTTGGGGGACCAATCTAGTTTTGTTGCTATTGGCTGTGGACTTGCTTTACAACTGGTTTAGACTCAGAGACCAAGACTGGCCTGTCTTCCTACTTGCAGATATTGACAATAATGTGGAGTACTAAGCCACTAGATCTGATGTTTTAAATATTGGAATCAGCCCATATTATGCATAAAAATGTCCTACTCCTCACTGCTTCTGGGAATACAGCTGTCCTGGGACAGTCACTTTCTCTAGCCCCAGTCCTGGTCCTGATTTATTCCAATTCATTCTTCCAGCATGGAAGCTTGTAAATATTTCACAGTTAAGCCTGTGGCTTATGAAAAAAACACATGTTTAATATCTACTTATCTATTACTACTATGTAAAAGAAATACTGAGTAAATATAGTAATTATTGTATCTACAAAAAATATAAGCAATTTTTAAAATAAACTATTTTGATTTTAAATGATTGTATTTAAATTTTATTTGAGAAATTTATGTCAATGTCATTTATTAGTGTAATGATAGGGGCTTTAGTAGTCTGGAAAGATCATTTTCAATGTCAGATAATTATATGTGAATTAGCCTTTTGGCTGCAGGGAAAAATTGGCTTTTGCTATTTATATATTTATTTTTAAATAACAAATTTGCTTAAGATAGAAAGGACTGATGTTTCAATTGAATATTCTTGATATTAGCCCTCTTTATTAACTTACATTTACCTGAGTGATTTAGTTTTGCTTCGTTCGGTTGTTCAGTCATATTTATGCCCAGTTATGTTATGAACTAATGGCTATCACAGTAAGAAAAATCAACCTGTTGTATGTTTCCAAAGATGTGAGAGAATATACATTACAGAAAGAAAATTGAGATGAGGAGATTTGTCATAAACCAAGAGAAGTAAAATGTTTTTACCTTAACCCAAAAGTGCATCAACTATAGCTGTGTAAAAATGTTAAACATCCTCTTAAAAGGCTTTTTCTAAAATTTATTTTCATGGATTTAGCTTGTAGTATATTATGAATTTCAAGATCAAATGAAACATATTTCTCACAGTGAAATTTAACTAAAACTAATAAGAGTTTCCTTCTTTGAGGCCTAACTTGTTCATACCTAGATTGAATTATATGCAGTTTTTTTTGCATTAAGTTATTCAAAGCTTTTTTGAAACCTCATTTTTCTGGATTTGGTTGTCTTGGGGTTCTTGGGATCCAGTATGGAACTTTCTTTTTTAGTTTCCGTAGTTTAATAAAAATTTAATCAGAAAGATTTTCATTTGACTACCTTGATTTTAGTAATTAAAAAAATTAGTATATAAATAATATTATTTGTTCTAAGAACCATTAAAAATGCCTAATTTTTAATTTGTATGCAATTGTTATGATAAGTTTTGGTAAAATATGCCTTTTTCAAATAAAATATAAATATCTTTCCTCCAGTTTTGTTAAAATATAATTTATATGGGGCCACTGTCATGATGCATATTTTTTATGTTCTTATCGATGTTTTTGTTAAGTACATCTGAAATCAAATGAATTACTTAGGGAAAAATTAACTTTGGAAGATTGAGCTTCTGTTTAATTTAGTACCGTCAAATACAAATAGAATACTAGGTGGATGTGTAATTGAAAAGTTTCTTGTAGCTATACTAGTGATTAAACATATCTAAGATAACTTTCAAACACATTAGTAATATAAAATTACCAGTGACATATCATACATTATTTTTAGTACTAAGTCCTCAAAAGGTGGTATGTATTTTACCATTATCTCAATTCGTACTACCTACAGTTTAAGTGTTCAATAGCCATGTATACAGTTAGTGGTTACTATATTGAACAGAGCAGCTATAGTAGGCTATGAGGTAAAATAGAATGAATCTGGTACTATTCCGAGAACTTCAGTAATCACACTAGTATCTGCAAATACCTTTTGTACTGACATTCAGGTCTAGTGGAAATATGATGTAGACATGCATCTACATCAATCTCGCATGTTTGCATTCAGCCTCTTGCTCTCCTTCGTTTCAGATATTTCCTCTGAACTGATATATTGGTTTACATTTGTCTCTGACTACCAACCTTTTCTTTAAATTTGTTTCTTGTCTCTGCCTTTCATTTAGGTTAAATGCTGCACTAAATGACTACTATTTAATGTGACCTTTCTAACTGGACCTTAATTTAATTTTATGTGTGAGTGATATGAGCAGGTATAATGCTGAGGTTTAAGGACTCCCTGTTATCTTTATTTTGAAATCCAACTTTTAGGTTGGTTTTCTAGAAATCCACTTTTCTTCTTGTATAAAATGTTACATGTAATTAAGTAATGATAGAATTATAGGAACTCTAAAAACAAAATAAACAAAACCAATTACCCAAACATTTAAAATGATGAATTAACATTTTAAGTTTATGTAATAGCAAAAGTTTTAATAAACTTTGGACTGTTGATATTTGGTGATTAAAATATTTTCGAGTATTTCAAAAACCTAGAATGATAAAATGTATCATTTTTAACTCAAACTTTTTTAGCATGCCTAGTACATAATAGTTAATATCAATTTATGATTAGCAGTATATGCCATTTATGTATATATCAGTATATAATGCTTCCTTATTAAAATTTATATTTGGCCATTTCACACATTAACAGAGTAAAAGTAAAAAGGATTTAAACTGTATTAGTGTAAGGCAAAACCTAAGATGAAAAACAGATAACATAGACACCAAGTATTATTTCTGGTACCCAAAGACCTGATAATTATAGCTAGTCATAAATTAGTAAACGTATAATTACAAGATTATTAGAATGCTTATAAAAAATATGGTAGGCAAAACTAGCTAGAAATCTTTTCACTTACTCATTTGTTATTGCTTTATCTTTTATTGTTATATATTGAAAAAAATGTTCTGGGAAAATTGGAGATAAAATTATAAATCTTCTAAATTTATAGACTATAATACTTAGAAGAAAGTTTGTTATTTGGTCATGCTTGATAAGAAAGAGCAAAAGCTGTTGGTAATTTATGTTAGTTTTAAAGTGTCCAAGGCTCTGTTTGGCACAAATAATTACTAAATCACTAGGATAATCAGATAAACATTTTTTCGAAGGTATAGGAATTCACAAAATTGTGTAAATATCTCATGATGTGGCTAATTTTATTAACAGCACCATTCTTTACTTCTCATATATCCTCCCTCTCTGAATCTACGTTCTTTGCCACGTGGCCTCACAACTTCTTTCACTAAAAAGGAAGAGAATATGTTCACGCCCTTGACTTTTAGATCAACTGTGAGTCTTGTTTTGAACAGCAGAATGTCCGTGGTGTGATTTGACCAGAAGGTTGAAAACTGCTTGTAGTGTTGGGGTTCTTCCCTCATACTACTGCAATCACCAGGAGATGAACATACCTGAGCTAACTTAGTGTCTGAGTATGACTGATGATGTGGAGTAGATGCAAGGCTAGTGTAAACCCTTAAATAATTGGCAGATTTGTGAGTTAAAGAAATGCTTACTAAATTATAAAGTGCTTACTACCAATAGAAAATCCTAGCTAATCTTTCTAAAAGGAAACTAATTGCAATGAAGGAAAGAAAATTAGTGGTTGGATAGGAGATGGATTAGAGATGAGCAGAGAGGAACGGGAATGAAGGATAACAAAGGGACATGAGGAAACTTTTGGGAGTGATGAATAGATTTATTATGTTGACTGTAATGATAATTTCACAGGTGTAACTCATGTCACACTGATCACATTATACTCTTGAAATATAGGCAGTTTGTTGTATGGTGCTTATAGTTTCATAATGCTGTTAAAATGCTATTTTTTTGTGGAGAATTTAGGGTTGTTCTGCAGCATGTTGTGGCAGTGGCTGGCATAATTACTTGACTTTATAAGTAGGAGTGATATCATTTTGTCCTTTGATTCCACTATGATGGCTTCCCTACTAAAGGACTATAGCATTGCCAGTATAATTTTGAATAATGATATAATTTTTCCAATTCCTATATAAGTAATATTTATATTTTATTTATTGATTAAGCAAATATTTAGCAATCACTAGTTATGTTCCAGGCACTGTTCCAGGCTCTGGGAAAATAGAGTGAAAAAAAATAGTCAAAAACTTAAATTTTCATAGAGGGTAGGAACATAAATATGAAATACTAAATAAATGTGTTATATTTGACCAGTCATAAAGGAGAATAAAAGGAAACAAAGAAAAGATCAAGGAGTTTTCAGGAATGGAAAAGATTTTATTGGTTTCCATTTATTGGTTCCATGCAGAATATTCGTATCCTCTGTGATAATTAGATATCAAGATGTGCTCTACTTGAAGCAAATGTATGTGAAATTCTAAATATATTCATTATTTTCATTATTAAGTGAACATTTGTTAAGCACATATCTTTTACTGGGATGACTAATGTTTTGCGTTCACCTGCGTGTGAACACTGGCTCTAAGAAATGCGTGAGCAGGAGTTTGCAGTATAGAAAGAAAAATAGTTTAGTGTTGAATTGGCCAATCTGGAGATGGTGAGCTGATGCTTGAGATCAGACTCCCTGATGATGTGTAGGTTACAGATTATATAGGGCAAAATCACAAGACACCGTGGGTTAGGGGGAGCTGATCGATTAGAGGTGAGGTAAGGGTAATAAATTGTTTCTCCCATCTTGAATACAGTTCCAAAGTCTGCTTCAGCTTCCCTCTGTCTGATATCATGGAATGGTAGCCAGGGAAGTCATTCCACCATAGGGCTAAGGAGCTGAGACATAACTTAGGTCAAGATAGAGAGGTCCAGACCTTGTGACCATTAGTCAGATCTGGGCTACTGTCTTCTGCTGCCCCTGGGGTTGCTGATTATCCAGGGTAAAGGCCAGGTCTCTGAAGGGTATATGTTGGGAAAGACATGGTTTCTAGAGCTAGTATTTAAAACTAAATTTAATCAAAGTCATAAAGACCCTCAATTTCATATCTTTGCTAAACAGTATGAACACCAGATATGCTTTAGGAGTACTCATTTTGGATATTTTTAATACATGTGGCTAAAAGAGAGAGAGTAAATAATTCCAAACATTAAAAGGAGGATAATGTCTCAGATGTGTTTAGGAATTATATAGCTAACTCGAACCTGCAAAAATGTAGATATAAGATTGTTGGTGGTAGAGCTGCCTATGATCTTAACAGAGCATGACCCAACTATAGGCATTGCCATTCATTCTTTTTTTTAAAATTGGACAGTGTCTTCTAACTATAATATGTTTGCATGCTAAATACAGAGCTTGAACTTCCAGTTTTTAACCTATAACAGCATATGTTTAAATGGTAGTGTCTTTTTATGTTAGTTGTGAAATAATTTCAAATAAGGGATAACAATCTCAATGATTTAAAAAAAAAACACTTTAATTTTTGTTCATGGAAAATTTATGGCAGCATTCTTACTTGTGTGGGGTTTTTGTTTGTTTGCTATTTTCCCAGTAAGCCTTAGGGACCTTGCTCTAACAGGCTCAAAAATCCATTCCTACACATAATATTCTAGATCCAGTTGTACATATTAGTCATAGCCCACAGTTCTATTTAATGTTTCCTTCCAAGTAGGGTCAGTATTTTATTTATCAGGTTTGCAAATACCTGAATATCAATCTCAGACTAGAACAAACTAAGGGAGATGGGGACAGATATTGAGGAGGATAAACATCATCTTGTGAGTTTTCACCTAAGTGAAGCTTTATGTAGTAGAGGGAGCAGCTCTCTTTTGGCAAAAGAGGCTGAGGATTTATCTCAGAGTTCTCAGATAAATTTTAGAGTTTGCGGTTTTCAAAATCATCTAGCCAAATGGCACACCCTACATTTCAGGGGCCCACTTCTTCCCTATTTTTGTCCTGATTTTAGTGGGATATCTGCAGAGTTGTTAGCTCAGCCTTCCTTCTGTTTATCACACCATCAGAAGTGTGAGTTTCTTGTTAATATCTTCCCAGGGACTAATGTAATTCTACTGTGTGGGGATTTTATTTCTTACGACCATTTCTGGAATCAGTTGTTGTAAGATTCCTCTAGTAATGAACTCTGAAATATTTGTGTGTTCCAGTCTAGTGTTTATTTGGAAGGTGATAAGTGAGAGCAAAAGTGATAAAAGTAAGTGATGATAGCCAATAAAGTGCTTCATTTAGCAGGTCACAACTCTAAGCAACTCAGATTTTAGAATTTGTATTTTGTTGTCACTTGCAGCCAAAGTTACTCTACCTGCTAGAGTCAGAATACATTTGTTTGCTACCAAGAACTCTGACTGATGAGGCACATTTGTTGAATTATATCAGCTATTAAGTAGCCACCATATTGAGTGTTCCTGTTGTGACAGGCACTGTGCTTAGTATTTTATACACACTGCCATTTGATCCTTTCAACACTTTAATAGGAGTGAATGGCTTTTCTGTGTGGTATGTAATAGAATGATAGACTTTCTTGTGGAATATAAATTAAAACAACCATTGTTTGAATTGGTAATCATATGATTTCACTTATATGTGGGGTATAAAACTGAAAGCAACAAATGAGCAAGACAAACAAATAAAAACTCATAGACACAGACAACAGCTTAGTGGTTATCAGACGGAAAGGGGTGAGGAAGAAAAGAGCAAAGCAAGTCAAATACATGGTGTCAGAAGGAGATTTGATTTTGGGTGGTGAATACGCAGTGCCATATACAAGTGATATATTGTTGATTTGTACACTTGAAACCTATATAATCTTATTAACCATGTCACCTGATAAATTTAATTTAAAAAAACAACTAAAAAGGTATATTTCTGAATCATGTTGAATAAATTGATTTTTAAACCTCTTTTATTATTTATTTCTACATATATTTAATTTTTTTACCCTTTTTTTAAATTAAGTATTGTTTAGCTAGCTTTCCTTCATTCAGAATGTACCATGTCTTAGACTCAAGTGTAAGATCTTCAAGTTATCACTATTTTATTTATATTGTGAATATCAGTGTATAGCTTTAGATATCTTTCTCAGACTGTTGTAAACATATTTAACAAGCCTTCCAGTTTTGTGTCTTCCTCAAATATAATAAATAGGCTTTTACAGCTTCACAGAGAAATGATAAATTAAAATAGGCTAAACACAGTATAGTAGCTTAAATATTCAAGTCAAAATTGATTCTAAATTATATTTAAATATTATAATTTAAACATTGATTAACTTACTAATTATTTTGCTCAAACTCAGCCTCAACAGTTTTACTATATTTCCAAAATCTTTAAGTATGGCAATGAGTATAAAAAAAGAGATAAGGTAAGTGGCTGATTAATTATATTTTAGAATACTCAAACTCCTGTGATAATTATAGATATAATCAATAAATCATCCTAAATAATAATTTTAAAATGTTATTTTTGACATATTTTTGACATATTTTAACTGCACTGATATGTATTTTATAGTATCTTCCTTTTTGGAAAACTGACATTTCCCCATCCTTAGCTTTCTAACTACTCTCCTCTTCTCTCCAATTCTGTAATGATCACATATGCCAAGAAAATTCCTGATCTATCTCACATTCAAAGACGTGGACTCATTTATCATGTAAAAGTTGCCTTGCAATTTTGGAACTATTTGAGAATTCAGATTTTTTTAATAATACTCATTCACGCTATTTTAGACAGAAAATCCTGTTCCTAGATAGAGAAGATGAAAGCAAAATAGTAATAGTGAAGTTTGAATCATTCATTGTTGTCATCCAGCTCTGAGTACCATATCTATGCCTTCCTGGAAATTTTCAGAATCCTTCCCAATTTTTAAACTGCTTATTGAAACAATATGTTGTCAACATAGGAATTTGAAAATTAAGACATGTGAAATTAGACATCTCCAGATATGCATATATGTAAATGTATATGAACATTATTGTGTTAATTTACTTTTATGCATACTGGGTATATAATAAATATATAATATACATGTAATTATATTTCATTATGACCACATAGTATCCTATGATGAGCATGTACTGTAAGTCACTTAATTTTATACATTTGCCTGGTTTTAATTATTTCCATAAAAGTGTATTTTAAAATATTTAAATATGAATGTTATTTCATACCTATTTTTAAAAATTAATGTTCTTATCTTACTACCCAGAGGTTAAACTCTCAAAATTGTTGTTATCCAATCATATGTCAGTACTTTATTTTAAAATGTTCTCCTAAGTGACAATGTTTTTGACCTTGAATTGTAAGGTACTTAAGATGTCCTTTGCAATTACTGAACAACACTGCAGTTACACACAGCACTCACAAGGCAGGGAAGCTTCAGCAGCTGCTGGTCGAAGCTGCAGGAATAAAGCTGCTGACCATTAGCAAGCAGAGTTTTTAAGCACACAAGCAGAGGGAGGGATTGTCATTGGGGGAGCAGCCACCTTCTCAGAGGGATGGGAGCAAGATGTGCTGCTTCATTACAGGAGCCAATGACATCTATGGGAGCAACAGAAAACATCCTCCAGACTAGGCACTGCTAAAAGCTCTTTATGACTGCTTTCCTTGGCTGCTGGCCAGGCAGCTATCAGTCTTCTGAGTACGTGGAGGGGCTATGTTCTGAGTAAACCCTACACATAATAATGCTAGGTCTTATATCATTTGAGTAGATGGTTCTAAATTTAAGACTAGTAAATTGATATCTACCAAATTAAAAGAAAAGAGAGACAGACAGACTGTCTTGCAGTCTATAAAGATGTATTTGGTCAAGATAATTTTCCATATTCTTCCTCCATCTGTTTCCATTTTGTTGCAGTGGACCTTAGTAAGACTGCTGAAACTTGAGTACAAGAATTAATATAATAAAATATCATATTTTAGAAAAAAATTTGATAAAATTGTATTATTTCCAGGAGTACATGGTCTTCTATTAGTAAATGTAAATAATGGAAATGCACTAGAATATTGGCTAATGCAAGAAATTCAAGAATGGTCGCAGGTTTCTTTAGTCTTCTATGGAGAGCTTATGTTACCATGACCAGTGTTAATTCTGGAACGTAGCGCTGGAACACCAAGGAAAATATATATCACTAATTGAAAAGGGTCATAAAGCTATAACAAGTTAAAAACCTTAAAAATCACAAATGGTGCAGTGAGAACCAAGTAAATAAAGATCCCATCTATAAGAAGCTGTGAAACAGATAACTTATAAATACTTTTAACCTTTACATTAATTAAATATCAGTTGTCCACCCTTTATTTGTAGTCATTGTTATGACTTCTAGAGATACAAAAATAACAAGTGAAACTAAACTATTTTAGAGTCAGTCTCTGATATCAAGAAGCTCACCATTGAGTAAGGGAAATGCCATATACAGAATTAAAATGAAGTCTGATACAAGCTTCTGTAATTCTAAAATAGATTGCCAAGAGAAATATAGGTGGAGCACCAAACCAAGTATTTAGGAATCCGGCAAGGTTTTTATGAAAAACACATCTAAGAGAAAATATAGAAGTTAATATTATTTGATGCGATTGAACCAGATCTTCTGTTCAACCTCAGTAGTTCCCAGGGTTTTCATTGGGATCATTCTGCTCTGAGCCTGGAACTCAGCAATCTCTCCAAACCAGAAGTCTTTGTGTTTATAGCTAATGAGTCTTAATCACCCAAGGGTAGCCTTCTCTTTACAAGCATTTACTCAAACACATGATTCATTATGCTGATATCTGATAGGCACACACATTATTCAGAAGACTAGTTTTGAGAAAGATGAGCAGAAATAAAAACATAATACAGAGAGCAACAGGAAAAGATAAAATTTGAGCACTCGAGAGTTAAGGTACTTCATTTTAATAATACTATACCAAACAGTTTGAAAGAAAATTAACATTGCTTTCATTTTTCTTTTTCTGTTTTTCCCCTTTTTAATCCCACCCCCCACTTCCACCCCTGATCTATGGATGTTGCCATTTCCCCTTAAGAACTGACCTCTGAAGGCAGGGCATCCCCTCCACATGCTCGTGTTGTGCACCTCTCGGGGTACCTGGGACTGGTGCACCCAGGACACTCGGGGGGTCTGGCACACCCAGGGCCTGACTCACCTGGGGTATAGTCCATGGCTCCACCTGGGCGTGGAGCCAGGACCTTCTGTGTGTAAAGCAGATGTGCTAACTACTATACTGTGGAGCCACCCCCATCGCTTTCATTTTTCAAACATCCTAAAATGGGACATGGATATGTGACATTAAATCACTGTTTTTAAAGGTTATTCATTTTTAGCTTTCATCATAATGTTCACTCTCTGTAATCACAAAGAATTAAAAAGATCATATGTGATTCAGCTTAGAAAATATACGGAGTAAAAAGCGAAAAATAAAATCTATTTAAGAGGCTCTGAAAATATATAATGACATCAAGTTGATCTTTCTGAAAACTGCAGACATTATTGCTCATAGGTATCATTGCTTGATAATTGAACTAAGATGTTGCATATTGAACAAAAAAAATGGGTATGGTGGAGGTTGAATAACTTCCTGTATCGAAACATATGATTAAAGGTACGAATGAGGGAGGTCCAGACACTGAGACACTATTAATATGCTGTCTTATTATAATTATGGGTACTTAAAATTTTGGGGAAGGAAAATGACATGTAAGCTAAAGAAAAAAAAAGAGAGAATTTGTCAGAAAGAGACTTGCTATTTAAAATCAATGCCTGATAAGTACATCACAAGTTTCTGTACACCTATATGCTAAACTGGTTGCAGGTTTCTGTGATACAAATGAGCATACTCTTTGGTTCTTAAAATAAACAAATTCCAGAAAACATAAAATATATATTTTTTTAATTTTTTGAAGACACAGAAGTATTTTAAGAAATGATAGTCATATCTGTTTTTAAAAATTGGATTCATAGTAAGAACCTTACAACAAAGAAAACTTTAGATCCATATTTCTTCTAGTGACGAATGTCTAGCAAACATTTATAGAAGAAACACTGAATCTCTACAGTCTCTTCTAGAGATTAGAAGAGGAGGAAACACTTGCAATTTATTTTATGAGGTCAGAATTTTCCTAATGTATTATAAGGCAATATAAGAAAAGAAAAATACAAACCAAAATCTCTCATGAACAAAGATACAAAAACTCTCAATAAAATTAGCAATTTAAATGCACTAATATAGAGAAAAGGAGGTTATTCAAAGAAGAAAAGGTTTATTCAACATTTGAAAATCAATATCACTCATCATATTAGCAAACTAAAGAATAAAAAATATTACCATTTCAATAGATGCAGAAGCATTGAACAAAATTCATTGTTAATTCAAGATAATGCACTGTCAATTTGGATGTCAAAGAAAGAAACTTGTAATCAAAAAGAACTTCCTTAACCTGGTAAAATATTTGCAGAAATCCTACAGCTAATACCACATACAATAGGGAAAGATGGGATAATTTTTCTTAGGATTCAGGACTACAGAAGGATATCTTCTCTTACAACTCCAATTGAACATCTTATTGGAAGTCCTAGTGAGTATAAGGCTAGTAAAAGCAATGGAAACCATGCTTACTGGAAAGAAAGAAACTTTGTCTATTGACATGTGGCATGACTGTCTACATAGATTTTACCATAGAATTTAGAAAATAAGTATTAGTTATATATTATCAAATTAAAAACTTTCATTCTGTGAAAGATGCTGTTAAGATAATTAAAAGACTAGCCACAGAATGGGAGAAAATATTTACAAGTCACATTTCTAACAAATAAATTATATTCACAATACATAAAGTTCTCTTAAAATTCAGCAGCCCGGCAACTCAATTGAAAAATGGGGGAAAGAGTGGGAAAGATATTTCATCAAAGAGGATATACAGATGAGCATCATGAGCAATCAGGGAAATGTGCATCAAAAGCTGAGCTATTACAATAAACCTATTAGAATGGCAATACACACACATGTGCATGCTCATGCACACAAATCAAACCTGGTAATTTCAAGTTGTGATGAAGATATAAACAAACCTTAACTGTCACACTTTGCTAGTGGGAATGCACAATAACAGTCACTTTGAAAAGCAGTTTAGCAGTTTCTTATATAGTTAAACATACATTTACCATATGACACAGGAATTCCTCTCTCCTTCTAGAGTTATGAAAACTTTGTTCACAAACATATCGGTATGAAAATGTTTATAGTAGCTTTATTCATAATCACCAATAACTAGAAACAAACCAGGTTGCCTTCAGTTTATAAATGTTTGCGAAACAACATTAATGAATCTTAAATTATTTAAGTGAGAGAATCCGTACTCAACAACCTACATATGGTATCATTCCATTTTGCCACACTCTGGAATTGGAGAACCTGTAGGGGTGGGGCTGACTCCAAAGGGGAATCCTGAAGAGATTTTGGCAATGATGGAACTTTTACATGAGAAATTCGATAGTGAATACATGAGTCTAGGGCAATTGTTGAAACTCACAGAATTGTATACCGCAGAGTAAATTTCATACTGTTTTTAAATAAGACTAGTGAAGGTGCCCCCTGGTGGCAGAGTGCGGGGAACCAAATTGATTAGCTTTGGGTGGAAATCCCTTACCTGACCTTGCACGCCTCCACCTCTTGCTCATGGCCTGGCTTTTCCCACAGGTTGCCTTGATGGTGACATTGGTATGCTCCTGATCTACAGCGGCTCCAGATTGTGCAAGGCTAGTTTTCCGGTAAGTTTTGTCTTCCTTTCCAACATGGGAGTCTTTGGCACCAGGTAAAGTGGCCAGCTTGCAGTCTACCTTGGTGGGTAGGATCTCCACTCTTGAGAGCAGGGGAAGGATGAGGCCTCGCTCCTTCAAAAGAAAGGTCCAATTAAACTTTATGCAACATTTTAAAATACATCGAACAATGTGAAGAGAATTTAGATAGAATGTGACTGACAAATAAATCTAACTGTATACATATAAATTATATAGTCCAGTCAAGAGTGTGGGGAAGAAAGCTAAACTGACTTTGGAAAACACTGTGTAATTGGCTATTTTGAGGCTAGAAACAAAACAAAAAAAAGTTTTATACACATTCTGTACTCTGGTATTTAAATTTGTTTTTTACAGAGGTATGTGTTAGCATTTCTAGAATTAATTTATATATACTAGGGTTGGTCAAACATGTAAATATGTTGTACATAATGAGACTGGTTTCTCTTTTACTGAAATAGAAAGGAGTTACAAACATAAGGTGAGTGCTAGAATCCACTGCATGATGATGGATTGGAGTTAGAGGTTGTGATATGAATGTGTGTGTATATCATATATACATATACACATACATACAGGCTGATGGATACAAAGCAAATATAGATGTGTAGGCATTTGAAGGCATTTATTAGTATTTATACATTTATATATATCAAAATGTGCATTATATATATGGTATATATGTATGTATCCATTTCCCCAAAATAATGCAATGAGCACAATCAATGAAATAGATACTGATTTCCAATAAAATAGATCAGACCTCTGTGGAGAACTTGCTGATTCCAGCTCTGGGGCAGAGAGAATACAAAATAACCTGGAGCATCTTATAGTGCCTGAAAATAAGGAAATGATCAGAAATAAATAAAACAATGTCATCATATCAAAAAGCATAAAGTCAACCTCAAAGAGCTCCCAATAGCCAAATGCAGAACAATCATATTGTCGTTGACTACATCCCTTTCTCACTCTTCTTCTTTACACACAGGAGAGTATTCACTGATGAAGGCTGTTTATTATTTTGTCTAATCATAAAGTACTTAACAGTGTCTCTATGTAGATAATACTTGCAAGAACTACCATTCATAGAACTTTCTCAAAATGCCAGGTCATTGATGGGTATGTAAAATGTCATCTGATTTAATCTTCAACAATTGTGTTACAAAGTCTCACAATTTTTGCAGAAAGGAACAAAGACATGGCAAAGTTTAGAAATTCACTTGTCATATGGTTGACAGGGCAGAGCAAAAATTCAAAGTTTAGATAGTTTCTATTCCAAAATGTACTTTTAACCATTTAAATTCCTAGATTTTAAATGATTGAGGATTTCTCTTATGTGTAGATGTGTTATCTTTTGTATTTTGCTTACCAGAGCATTCATTTAATCCATTATATGCTTTATAATAATTCATAAGAACCTTAGTCAACAAAAAAAGTTCATATGATCAGGTTAAAATAGATAATATCAACAACACAAATAAAACATTGGAGTTAAATATTCACTAATGCTATAATGAATATTAATTCAACAAATATTTATTATACATTCATACAACTTATTACTATTCTAAAAATAGAATATATGAATTTTTTAAAAAGGCAGAAATGTCTGCCTTCATGGAGTTTACATTTTAGTTGGTATATATGGGCAATAAACAACATAAAGTTAAATGCAATCTCTTCATAGGACCACTTTTTTTTTCATAGTACGAAAGCATTCATTCCTGAGAGCATTTGTTTTGTGTGGTGTAGACTATCTATATACCTCTCTGAACTTAATATTTAGAGACTTTACATTAATACAGATTTGGAAGATATACCTATTATATATACTTTGTGTACAAAAGATTGTTTCCACACAATTCTGTTTCTTGAAAAACAAGTTACCGTCTATTGTCTATCATAAAATGAGGGGGGAAAAGACATCTCACAATATGCATGGCTAGTAGAATCGATGGTATAGAAAAGTAAATATATATGCAGTATCAATATAGAATTGTCTTACCATTAAGGGGAAGTCGGTCTTTTACAAGTGCTTTAGGAACGATTTGGAAAACAGGATGGTGACCGATGACAGTGTTTCAGAAGAAGATGAATTTCGCATTGAAACATTTCTACTCAGGGGTTGGGAGAACAGAGAAGATAGAGGGGACAGAGGTAATAGCTTGAACCAGATGGCCTAAGTAAATGTTAAGAAAAGTTAAGCCTACTATTTACATTACTAGAAAATGGGCACATATTTAAAAATCTTTAATGGTAATAATGATATGCATGGCAATGATGTATGTGAATGAACTTAATCTTCATTGAAGCAAGGAGAAGATTATGTATTTGACAAACAGTAAAAAGAAAACAGTTTTGAAGCGAAACTTGGAATATAAATTCCAAGTAACCAGGAGTAATTTATTTTTGCACTTTCATATTATTTACTTGAATGTTACCTCTGTGGAAGTCCCTGTTTTCAGATATTTAGTCTTAATATAATTTTTCATTTTTAATAATATAAACACATGTTTGTTTAATGTCATGCTTATTTTCTTTGGATTTTTTTAAGGTAAGTTTTCTGGTTAATGAAGTATACATACTTTGAGTCTTATGATTCATATACATAAATCAAATTATTAACATGAAGAATGCTCATTCTCCTCCACTATCATCAGTCATATAGTCTTCATTGATTGGATTGATGAATTTCATGCTTAATCATTATATTTCCTGACTGAATTTTCTGCCCATTTCTGTTTTTCAGTACAATTCATTCTGAACACATACTAGAGATCAATTTTAAAAAATTTTCTTGATGGTAAACTTTGTTGGAAGATAGATATACACTTGATTAAGCCAAAAACATCTGTTTTTAAATGAGCAATGCATTTCAGATTAACATTTTAACAGAAAAAACATGACAGTCATTTAGAACTTAATACTGATGCTCATCAGTTTATATCTTCTGTCCCCAAGCACTTGTGACACTTCTTAAATGAGACAACTGTAGCTCAGTGATAAGGAATGTGGACTCTGGAGTGTTGGGTTTTTAGTGCTGTTTCTTCTACTCCTTATTAGCTGTGTGACCTTGAGTGACATATTTGTATCTGTCTGTACTGCAATATAGTCATTTGAAAATAGTGATAAAAATAGGTGTGAAGATTGCCTATTATAATACTTGCAAGTCATTTCACATTAATCAGTGCATAGTAAGCACTCAGTAAATGTTTCATATTATTAACATCATTATCATTGCCTTTACAATCAGTCATCATCATTTTCTTGCTTAGTCAAATCCTTTATAGTTGTGACTGAATTAAGAGATAATTCCCCTCCTCCTTCCCAAATCCTGTCACATAAGTATCAAGAAAAGGGAGAATGAGTTTGTAGTGAGACATTGTAGGAATAAATTTTGGGATACTAAAATTAGATAATTTTCCTCTAATGCCAAAAAGTGATAAAAAGATGTATGACCTATAGATGAACGTGTAGCCTCTAAACCTTACAATATTCTCCTTTTCACTAAAGCTACCTATTTGTTAGGCAATGACAGCATATGATTTCTAAAACGTTAGTCACAAGGTGCTTCTTTTATAAAAATGCCATTAATCAGTTGTACATCAATTTAATCAACAATTGTTGGGAGTTAATAGTGGACAACAGTGGAATGGTTTAAAGAGGCATGAGAGAAAATCCCATTTTTTAGAAGATGACAACAAATTGGGAAGAAAGGACACGTTAAAAGAAAAATGCTCTTTAAAGACAGCATATATTTAGCAAATAATGGATAACAGAGCCAGAGTAGATTAATTTGGACTTAAATATAATAACTAGGCAAGTGAAACGGCTTTTTTTTTTTTTCGGTTACATGAATTGTCTAAGGAAATGGTGTCTGATTTTGTTGTGTTTTTCTAAGCTTGTATTATAAAGCTTCACATAATTATGTTTTTCTTCTTCAATGATTTGATCAGGTAAGAGAAGCACAGCCATTGTCCTGGAGAGCTTTCCCAGGGAGACAGCCTTCATTCATGCACTACACCTGCAGAGTTCTTGACTAGCTTAGTAAACATGCTGCTGTGTGATTAACTGTATTATAGCTAGGCCTTTTAAATAGGCTTCTAAAATTTATCTCATTCTTTTTAAATGTTTTCTGTAGTGCGTACCACAAGGAACCTTTGATTTACCTTTGTATTGTGTATATGTGATGGTTCTGGAACAAGGGTCAATACAGAGTATTATTTGTGTTCTCTCGTGTGTTAATGCACAGGCTGTAAGAATGAGGTAAAAGCAGAGATGCTACTCAGTGAAGAGTAATAACCTTTATATTAATAAAAGCAATAAATTCTTAAAATTTCTGCCACAAAAATGATAAAATCTAATGGGATCTTCAAATGTTAAATAAAACGTCTGTGCTCAGACCATTGCTCCAGAGCTAAAATAAAATATTACCACAAAAATCTAAAGTGATATTAAAAGAACATAACTGTTCAAGCAAATATGCTTTGGGCCATTTGTTTGAAGAGTTGCATTCTTTTAGTATCAATTGTATTCTTTTAATAATTTAATAAGTATTGCACTCTTTTAAGTTATCCAAACTTGATGTTTTATAGAGTGTGGCATATTTTATATCATCACATAATATGCCTTTTGATAATATTAATCTGTCATTTACACATTGAGTAGTGGGCGTATAATTTGCATATATTTAATTTTCATCAATACAGACTCCTGAGAGTCATCCGTAATCCCTCCTTCTTCCTCAGCCTTTGGCACCCCAGTAATCATCAGATCCTGCTACTTTTGCATGCTAAATATTACTTGGGTTTCTTTCTATTTCCACTCCTGCCACCAGTGTCTGGACCATAATTATCTCTTACCTGAAACACTAGGTATTCACTTTATAGAAGTCTTTAAGTTTGTGGCTATCAAAGCACATGGTGTATGTGATCCCACTTGCCAGATGTGCTAAATGTTTATTTCAGTTTACTTTATAAAGTTTGGTTTACTTTACAAAGAAAGTATATTTTTGTATTCTTTTCCTAAGGCTTCTGTAATAAATTATGGTAAAACTGTTGGCTTAAAATATCATAAATGTGTTCTCTCATTGTTTTGGAGGTCAGAAGTCTGAAATCACAATGTTGACAGGGCCACACTTCCTTGTTGCCTCTTCCAGCTCCTGGTGGACTCATCTGTTTCTTGGCTGGTGGAGGCATCACACCAACTTCTGCCTGTGTCTTCACATGACCTTCTCCTCTGCGTGTTTTCTGCTATTCTCTTCTCATTAAGAAAACTTGTCATTGGTTTTAGGATGTACCCTAATCTAGGAAGCTCTCATATGGAGATCCTTAACTACATCTGCAAAAAAACCCATTTTTTTAAAACAAGGTCACAATGAGAGTTTCCAAGGTACAGTACCATTTTCCTAGGTCTAATAACTAATTAAGTGGTGATAACTTTTATCTTTGTAGTCGGGTTTAACATTCTTACATTTCGATGATTGAAATTCCTCTTATGCTTGAGTTTAAACCCCACATGGACTTAAGTCTTACTCAGTCTTGGGTTTAAACCACTTAACACCACTCACAGTCAAGTGTTCAGTATAGTTAGAGAAACAAACAAACAAATAACAAAGAAAGTACATCACTATTGCTCTCATAGGAAGAAAAGTGGGATTCGGAAAACTATAAATTTTGGACACTTTCCAGAATGGTGAAAGTATGGAGGGTAGATAGTTTGGTAATAAGTAACTGCACAGAATTATGAGAGGACTGATGAATTAAATGAAGTTTGTCTTTTTGTTTGTTTGTTTTCTCTGACTTTGTCTCTCTACTAAAACACTTCTAAGTGCCCACAAATATATTTAAAAATTAATTTTTAGAGTATACGAATCCATTCATGTAATAGATAACCACTACAGATTAATCCCAATCATTAGAGATCACCTGTAGATTTTTCCTGCTAATAGTATGATGTTGGATTGGTACCACTTTACTATTTTGCCCTCTTTTTTTCTCTCCTCAGGTATCTTCTTAAGGATTTTTTTTCTCTTGTATACATTTACATTAATTACTGTTTATCTTTACATAGTTTACTGTAACTTATTTCTTACTAAAGAATTATGTGCAGAATTCACTAAATCTTTCTTTCTAAATATTATAGGATAGGAGTTTCTTTTCCTTAAAAGATATTACATAATGCTAACTTGATGAAATATATAATATAAAAATCACATTTTTCCTTTAAGACAGAGTAAAGAATGCACATAGATTAGTGAAATATTGATAAATAGCTTATCATATAGAGAATGTATCTGTGCCTATATTGTGCTGGTCAAATTGAGTCGAACATCTTAACTTACTTTTTATTGGGTAGAAATGATGTATAGACTAATAACTGTGAAAACTATATATATATATATGTGTGTGTGTGTGTGTATACACACACACACACACACACATATGTAAATTGTTCTCAAGTGACGGGAAACTACTAAAACAAGAGCATATCTTTTTCTTCTACTTTTATATATAAACATTCAGGCAGTCCATATAATCCAGAGTATAGTTTAGCTTGAAGATTAAGCTTGCTCATTAAAGAGAGCTAATATATTTCCCCCAAAATATGGATTACAGTGTGGATCATAAGAAATTTTTTTTTAAAGTTTTGATATAATTTTTTTAGTGGAAATGTGTGGAAAAACACAATTTAATTTTGGTTTCTAGGTTGATTTGCAGTGCTGATAGAGTATTTCATTATTGTTATTCTATTTCCAAACTACATTTCAGTTTTAAAATTGAAAGTATTCAATAACACTGACTACAAGAGAGTGGTGTACAGAAAGGATAAGGAAAAAAATAGGAGGTGACAAATCAAAACCATGTTTTAATATTGAAGCATAGAGTTTATAGTATTTTTGAATAAGTTTAGAGGACATTGAGGTACATAGTTTTTCAGTTAAATTGAAACAAGCTAATTTCTCTTAGTTTCCTCACTGAAGCTTACTACATATGACTACATAATTTCCAAGAGTTATTATAGTTTGCTTGTAGCCTTATTTTTTAATCCTAGTATCTCTAGGGTGCAATATAATGGACAATTGAAAAATTTAAAGATTTAGAAAAACTTAAGATCATGGCGTATTTTAGGATCATAAGCTATAAATACTTTCCATTAACAATGATTAGGTAATGGGTTCTCATTTGAAGCTATATTCTAAAATAAATTGCAGGGAGCGATTTTAGTAAAACAAATTTGGTCCAATTATAGGGTCAGTAAACAGCATGAGTGTTATACAGGAATCTTATTAGATAGTGTGAAATAATTGACTCCAAAGAGCCCTTTTGCCCAAGATATTTATTCAGCAGATTTTAATGATTTGTCAAAATGTCAGATTTCCACATCAAAATTTTGCATTTTCCAGAGAAAACATCCTTTGTGGAGCAAGGCTTATATATTCTTATTGATTTAAACATTAGTTGTTTTCTGTGAAGAACTCTTTTAGGAATGGAACGTGAGATTACTATGTACAAGAAGAGCAAAATTCAGAAAGTTTACTATAGGGAGTGTAGACCAAAAGAGCAGTTTTATGTTGTTTATGTGAGAGACCTGAATCATCAGGAGCTAGCTTACAGATGTAAAAAACTTGAAGCAGAGAGTGGGAAAGTAGGAAAATGGATATGTTTAAGTCATCCTTTTATAATTACATATATGTATACAATATTTTGGAATAATCAATCATTGTGATGCTGCTTAAGCCAAATAACTTAGTTATTTATCCATTTTCTGCATGCCATATCGTGCCTGCTTCCAGGTTATACATTTAATGGAGAGACTCCTGACTACATAAGTTTAGAAAGGAGCCATTGGTCCTTTAAATTGCATTGATTCTCTACTCTATCAAGGGTCAGCTTGGCTTTGAACTTTTAAGAATTGACCCAAGGACCAGAAAAACAATTGATGCTATTCATAAAAGTAATGCTTCAGAAGGTCTTGAAATTCAGTATTCATGGAATTAATAAATACATTTGGTTTTACTTGTTTGAACCTTGTTACAACTCTTTTTCTATTTTCTAATTCCACTTCATGTCTCTTTTGTGTAATGCACTAATGTGTTATCTTTCCAGCTTTAATATTTTGAATCCATTTCTTATTTGCATGTTATTTATACCACTTAGTATAGTATCTCAGTCCAACATTGAACAAATTTTTATTAAAATAAAATTATAAGATAATGGTTTAGAAGTCACAAGTCATAAGCTATATATCCTGCAATTATAACATGGCTATACAGGACTTGTGCCCCATTCCCATCGTCACTTTCTTCCATATTAATGCTTCCCAGATTTCTGTAGTTAAGGCAAAGAACATTCGTTCATCAAAATTTCAGGATATTTGGCTGCAAAGAATCTTCTATGGTAGTCAAGCAATATCTGCACCAAAACTGACCTAGAGAGGATTTTACTTGATTTTTCAAAATCTAAAATTAAAATAAATCCTAAGATTTCTGTCATTTTTTTTTTTTTTTATGTTCTTCTTATAAACCACAGAGTTGGCCTCTGTGTATGTATGTGTGGTTATTGGGGATGGGAAGGGACTGAGTACTTTCATTAGGAAAGATGAAGCTGCTGTTGCAACTTTAATTATTTGTCCTGAGAGAACTTATCTCTTTCTTGTAAACTGCTATTTAGTAACCTTTAAGTTTCACTTATGAACATTGAAGAATCCTGATGTTACTGGAACACATGAGGCCTCAGGGCAATCTTTAAAAATTAAAAAATATATAGCCTTTAGTGTTTAGAGGGTTTTTGTTGGTTTGTTTGTTTTTAAGATTCGTCTGTTTTTGTGTTGTTGTTTTGGAAGCATGCTTCCTTAATAGAAGTTGTCTTAATTTCACAAAAAGGAATCCATTATACAATGTTAAGTTACTTCCAGTATTGAAAGGTTTTGGCTTCTATCAGATTTATGCAGCTTACATTTTAATACCATATTTCTATATTATAGTTCATATTTAAATCATCACTAACTTGTATCTCAAAAACAGTAGTGTATAATGATCCAAGCTCCATTCACTAATCAACATGATTTTACTAACCGCGTGCCCCTTTCCTTGCTCTCTCTCACCTGTGTAGCTCTTAAAAGCTACACATGCTGGGTGTGACCTGCCCCTCTAGGCAACTCTCTAGAACTAATCAGTGCTGGATAGATAGTGTTAAAATAGATTTGAGGATTTTGCTCTTCCCATACTCTAAAAGAGCTTGCAAGTAAGTTCCTTGCATCTTGTGGGTACTTTATTTACTTGGAGCTCAAAAGTGGGAAGAAAAACCAAGCAGTTCATTTGACTCTATTCCTCACAGAAATACAAGGGAGTAAGGGAAAAATGAGTGCTTGGGATGAATGCTCAAGATAGAAAAGTAAACCACTGTTCAGAAAAGGAGTGCCTTGGAGGGTTCATATAATTTCTTATATGAACCAAAACTAAATTTTGCTCTTTGACTAATCACTTTGTATTACATATGTAGATTATTTAAAAAATTATTTATAGCAAAAATTAAAATTAAAAACTAAAATTATTACAGGCTTTGAGGTCAGCATAATATTCTGCCTTGTGACTCAGTCTACTTTATAAAGATTTAATTTCATTGACTGACACTATCCAGATATAATTTTGAAGTAGTTTTACCAGAGGATATATTTCCAGGTTATTTTTACCTTATGTGGTAAACCAAATCTAGAGCCTATTGTATTCTATAGAATGGTGATAATTCTTGTTCTATGGTTATATAATGAAATCATTATTTTGCATTATAAATTAATGGTCCGATTGAGCTAATAGATATTATAAAGCCTCAGTAGACATAATACTATGAACTGTGTTTTGTAAATTAAAAATTAATAATATAGTAGGCCTAGCAAGTTACTGGCAATGACAAGTTATATTTTTTGTCCCCAAGTTTAAGAATAGGTAAATATTCATTAGAGAAATTATCATAAAATCTAAAATTGTTCTCAGATGCAGAATTAAATCAATGAAAGGATACTGAGGCTGATGATAAGTGTAATAGTTACAATGAAGTTATTTAAAAGGGTAAAATTTTGTTATCCTAGCCAAATACATTCAAATTTATAGTCTATAAATCCCTGATATTATTGTCAACAGGTATCTTCACAGCAGTGGACTTGATGGTAAATACCAGACTAATTTTAAGTTACCAGGACAAAATACAAGTTTGTTCTAAAATGTTAGTATTTCATAGAGTGTGTGTTGTTGAAAATGTATGAATACGGGAACATTTAATCCCAAAGTAGCATTTAGTAGAGGAAATACATTTACTCTAAAATTACAAATTGTATACTCAAACCCAGACACATATATCAGTAGTTATGGTGAACAAGCCACCTTCCTAGGTAGAAGGTGAGCTTAAAATAACAACAATAAAAAAAATTGGAAGCATTTTCTCAGTCTGTTGAGATCTTGCTTCCAGGTTATCCTCTTTTTGGCACAAATAAATTATTAGAAAAATTCTCTACAGAAAAAAGAAAAAAAGGGAAAAAATCCCAGGGTCTGTAAATTTCAAGATAGTTTGGTTTGTAGACTAAAGAAACAAATATATGAAAAGCTAAGTGTGAGTAAAAGATCACAAGGGACTACACAGAATAATTGTCTTGGCATCATAAAAGAATAGTCCAGATCTCACATACAAGGAAAAACAAAGTTTTACACTAAAGGAACATTATTTTTGGCATCAACATTATAAGAAAAAACTGGGAAGTTAGGTCACTTCATCAGATATTTAACATCCTGTATCTACAATACTGTGACTGGCAGCTGTCACTTAGAAAGCTTAGCTGTAAACAATCTGTTTTAATTTTTTTTAGATTACCCTCAAACTTTAATGAAAGACAAATTTACAATAGCATTTTACTATTCTGCATTGAGGACATTCATCTTCTTTAATAAGGCATTGTTCTATTCATATTCATATTTCAGCAACTAAACTAGGTATTCATGTAAATGAAATAATTTTATTGAAATTGTCATCTAGAAAGTAATCTGTTTTAATGAATATTATTAATAAATGTCCTTGCCTGCCCTCTCTACCACAAATAATGTCTGTAAGAGAAAGAAAAAGATATTAGATATTCAGAGACACACAGTTCAGCCTTCTTCTGAAAACTGGTTACAGCTGGGAATTTTCAATGCCAGATTAGAATAACACAGGGAATGAAGACACACACAAGAGAAAAGATCTAAAAAGAAATATGAGATTGGTGTGTCAACTGAAAGAATGAACAAACTTTAAAAAAAATTTTTTTCTGTTTGACCTGGGGAAAACTTCTAGCTTAGTCTCCCAAGGAACAGAGTCTAGATGAAAAACAATTCAGCAAGGAAGGCTGGGAACTATGTCCTGAGGTGTAGAGGTAGGTACCTTGGGACTGCTGTGTGCAACAGTGAGCAGTTGTTCTGAAACACGGTATCTTGGCCACTTTCAATCTATGTGATTTCTCGATTCCCAAGATATTGCCTAATCCTAGGTGATCCCAAATTTCTACTTTGTTGAAAAAAAAAAATCTTATTATAAAGCTCTAATTTCATAATACTTTGCTAAACCTATTTCTTTGGATTTCATGTGCTGGAGAGTCTGCCGTGTTTGGCAGATTCTAGTAACCAAGTCTTAAATCTCATTTTAAATCCAACCTCCTGTAAATTACCACATACCACCAAAGGGTCATTCCCAAATACAGAGCAGCATACAGGTGTGAGAAGAGATTAACATAGGCTACTTCAATCCAGAAAAACAAGCTATGTGCCCCTAAAATACGGAGCAAAAGAGCTCTCAGAGACAACTATGCTCACAGACGTATTAAACTCTTGGTTATATATTATTCTAGGCTCTGATAAGCTTTTCTGTGTTATCCCTTCTCTATCGGTCTGTGATACTTCTCTGTATTCTCCCCAAATTGTGTGAAAATGAAATACCAAGTTTCTAAATAGTGGGCATATCCAAAGAAAGGGTTTGCTCTAAAAAGCTGTTTTTTTCAATTATTATTATCTTACTCCAATAAAAGGTTATCGATTTGGCTTTAGAGTTTAACTTCTTGAATCAATCTGAACTCACAGACCTGAACTTGTTCTTTCTTACCTTTAGAAATAGATTTAGAAACATTTTCTACCCTCTGGTAAAATTATATACTTCTCTTAAACTTTAATGGACTCCATGGAAAGTGATATCCAGTTTCTAATATTTCTGCCCCACTGAATGCCAATGATCAAAATTAAACATCTTTCCTCAAATCTTTCTGTTTGTATGTGTTGCTGGTTTGAAAAAAAACAAGAGTCAACATGATATAATATTTATCAAGCTAGCGTGGTTAGTTCTCTTTTAAAAACAAATAGTGATATGTCAACTAATAAATCAAATGTCATTTTTTTCTTATTTTCCTCCATCATGGTTAATTATCAATAATATAATTAATTTATTTGTGGGATTAAAAAACTTGCTTTCAAGAAGCAAAGCAAACGTTGCCCATTTTAATCTCTTTCTTAACCCACTGTTTCCTGAAAATAATAACATTGAAATCCAGTATTTACAATCTCTTTCAGAGTTAATGCCCTCATTGATTTAGAATGAATATAATTTCAGGTTGAAATTTAAGGTGACTTTTGTGGATTGGCAAATTCACCAAATACTTCACTATTCTTATTTTGTTGTTTAAACTTCCAAAGCTCATCCTTCTTATATGAGATAAAAATCTTCCAAAAGGATAATAGTTATTAATTATTACTTTTCTTTGAGCATCCTTTATTTCAAGACAATTTATCTCTTATATGAAGCCTCTCTTATTTGTTCATAATTAAAAAATACAGTCTTTCCTTATTCAGTCCATTATTATTTTTATGACATTTGCACTCTTATTTGGTCACGTGTATGATTTGTCTGTATGGAAGCCATGTTCACACCCATTTTATTTATTTATTTATTTTGTGCAGTGTGTTTTGTTTGAGGAGCACTTTATGAGTGTCATCTGTCACCTTGGCCTAATAAATGTTTTATTGAACCAAATTTTGGCATTCATAATACTATTTAAAACAGTACTTTTGAGAGTAGGCATTAAAGGAGACTTTCACTTCTATAGATCTGTGTTTAATATTTCATTTTGTTTTTCTCTAATTCCTCCATTATAAAATTCTGGTAGAGATATATTTTTGTTGTTTTTGTTTTACTGAAGAAACTGTGTGTATTCGTGTGTGTGTGTGTGTGTGTGTGTGTGTGTGTATTACAGAGAGGGGGCAGTATTTAAAATCTATACCCAGGGTACATATTTTGAGAACAACAGTTAATAAAATTCCAAAATCTTAAAAATGAAAGCTTTGGACTTAGACTGGCCAGATATACAGCATGATTTTGCTACTCAATATCTATGTTTTTCCCACAGAGTCAAACAATTTCTTATATTAGGTTTCCACATCTGTTAATGGGGATATCTCTCATAATATTCTTATTAGTAAAATTTGATATAGTCCATGAAATTAGCCACAGTGCTCCCCAAGTGGGTTAATAATTAATCTCACTTTTATTAATCACAACAAAAGGATACTGGTACTTTTAAGTCATATGAACTTCTGCTTTCTTTTTGTGGTGAAAGTGAAGGATGACTAAACTTTATTGCCAAGAATAATATACTTTTGATACATTTCAGTATTATATTTAAGTCAAATTTCATGGCTGAGCAGAAGTAGATAAAATATGTAGTCTCTTGGACCAACACCCGTGGCAGGCTTCCTGGTCAATGTGTTGATAAGGATTGTGTCACTTAATAGGAACTTCTCAGAAGAAACCAGTGTGGAGATGGATTATCACAGTCCGCCATGGCAAAGAGTGATAAATGACAACACAAGTTCAGTGTGTTTGCTGACTTTGTTCCCTCATTCCAGGCCATTTTTTTGGTGGAAAAAGAGGAAATATATATAGGAACTGAATAATTACAGAGTTTCTCCTGGAGAGGTAACAAAAATAAAACAGAGGGGAAAAAAAGCCAAAAATGCAACCTCACTTATACCTTTCTGATTTCTGAAATGCTAAATTCTCCATCTTCAGATAATTTTTTTAGCAGCCAGCCACAGGAGTTTCTATATCATTATCTGTAAGAGAATCTAAACAATGAAATCTGGCCTGGGAGTACTTTGAACTGTTAATTATTAGCTATGACTGGGATTCTAGATTTTCTCTTACACATATTAAGAGTATCTGTGATGGTCCCCTATCATGTGGTGGGAACCAATGTTGAAAATAAGTAAAATCAGGAATCTTGCTTTGGGGAATTTTCTACTTAGACTCACTCACATAATTTGTTCTTTTTTACTGGCACTTATAATGATCCTGTTTTTAGTTAGATAACAAATAATTTACACCAGGGTGCAGTCTTTAAATTCACATTTTATTCATATCCTGTTTCCTAAATACACCATTAGTCACGGTGGTGCTTGAGGCACTATGAGTGACATACTTAAGGAGAAAAGGATCTTTCTGTCATCTCAGAATAATTTTTTTTAATTAAGCTATAATTGACATTATATTAGTTTCAAGTATACAACATAGTGATTTAATAACTGTGAAATGATCAACAAATAAGTCTAGTTATCCATTATTGTACATAATTATAATTTTTTTCTTATAATTTTTGAAGGTTTACTATCTTAGTAACTTTCAAATATGTAGTACAGTATTATTAACTATAGTCACCATGTTATACCTTACATCCTCATGACTTACTTATTTTATAACTAGAAGTTTGTAGCTTTTGACCTCCTTTACCCATTTTCCCCACTCTCCAACCTCCCTGGCCCTGGCAACTACCAATTTATTCTCCATTATCTATGAACTTGGTTTTGTTTGTTTGTTTTGTTTTGATTTGTTCGTTTGTTTGGTTTTTAGATTCCACATATAAGCGAAATGATATTATTTGTCTTTCTCTGTGAATTGTTTAACTTAGCATAGTGCCTTCAAGATACATCCATGTTGTTACAAATTCCATTTTTTATGACTGAAGAATATTCCATTCTACATATATGTCACGCATGTTCTATATCTATTCATCCATTGATGGACCCCAAAGAAAATACATTAGTACTTAGATCACTTTATAATATTACAATGTCTATTTTTAGATTTGAGAACTATATTTGAAATTTTTTTTAAATGAAATTCTTTGAGAGGATGTATATTCATATGCAGTTGTAATCTCATGTACATGTTACCCATTTCTCCTCAGTGGTAAGATTTATAAAGCTATAGTATAATGACAACCAGAATATTAGCATCAATATTATAAAATAATTGTATGCGTATTTCTCCAATATTACTTGTACTCGTGTGTGTATGCATGTGTGTACTTCATTGTATACAATTCCGTCACATGTGTAGTTTCATATACCCATCATTACAATCAAGAAACTAAACAGTCCATCACAGGCATGTTTTGTATTTCACTTTTATAATCCCATCCACTTCCCTCCTACATCTCTACTATCTCTAACTCTTAGCATCCAATAATCTGTTCTTTATTAAAAATGTCATTAAAGTCTTTTTGTAAATGGAACCAATCAGTATTTGACCTTTTGATTGGCTTTTTTTTTCTTTCTTTTAACTCTTACAGCACCTGGTCTTTCTAGGTGGTCTCCCATCTAAGTAATAACCAGGCCCGAACCTGCTTAGCTTCCGAGATCAGAGATTGGGCATGTTCAAGGTTGCAGCATAGCTATTGACTTCAGATTGACTTTTTTGTTTAGTATAATTCCTTGAAGATGGAGCTAAATTGCATATATCGATAGTTTGTTCCTTTTTTATTGCTGAGAAGTATTCCATGCTAAGGAGTACCAAAATTTGTATAATAGTTTATCTGTTGAAGGATATCTGAACTGCATCCTGTTTTTGGCTATCCATATAATATCTTAGATTTGCATGATCATTTTCAGTTTTAAAAGCCCATTTATACATTTTACTGTCCTTACATCAGTAATAATAAAGATAATGATTATTGAATCTCAACTCTGTTAGACCCTGGAGAAAGCATTTACACAGATTATCTCATTGGATCCTCACAATCTGTGTGTCTTCTTAATTCTCACGTTACAGAGTAGGAATATGTTAAACAGAGATAGCAAAGCTAGGATTTGAAATTAGAATTTTCTGACTAAGAAATCCCAATTATTAAGTACTAAAATATTGTGCGTCTCTTATCTGTACATCCTTATCTTCAAGAGAAAATTGTGTGTGTGTGTGTGTGTGTGTGTACACACACACATGTGTGCACAGGTGTCTGTGCTGTTCCTGTATTGAAAAATAGGATTCTAGATCAGTAATTCAATTTTAATAATATACTTCTAATTTCTGTATACCAATAAAGCTTAAAAACAGTATATCACTGAGAATGAGAACTGACAACCAACATACTCTAAAATCTGAGGAGTGAAATTACAATCATAATCTGGGACTTTTTAAATTATATTTACATTTTAATTATAAATTCTCTTTTGCCTACAAAAAGAGGCAAAATAAACTGGTATCACAAAATGAAGTTTGGATTTCTATAGATATCAGCTTTAATATTTAAAATGTCATAAAATAGAATAAAAACACTAAGAGCATGATTGAAAGTATTTATCGGGATTATATTTTTCCATTTTCTTTATCATTCCATTGAGTTAGAATAAAGGAGGTAGCCATTGATTTAACTTGCTTACAGCAGAAACACTTGGTTATGTTGGATGGACGTAATACTTCTTAACCTCTCTTTTTAATTTTTTTTTTTTTTTGTAATTTAGGTGGACAGAAAAGTCTATGAGGGAAATACATGATATTTCTGCTAATTTAGAAATGAGAATTAAAACATGGAGAATTTTCATGTAATATTGTACATGCTCCTAACCTGTTGCTATACTTTATTTTACTATACTCTTATTTCTACCTTATTTGCTATTTGTTATTTTATAAATATGTCTCTCCCAACATGAATATGTGCACTTATAGAAGTAAAGTTGTCTCTCCTGTTCAGCCTTGTTTCTTCAACATATAGTAGATATTCAATAATGATTACTAAATGAATGAATTATGTATACAAATGCCTTAGCATACTACTTTGCACATAATTAATGTTAAGTAAATGGTAGCTACTATTCTTTCACTTGCATTATTCAAAGATTAATTTTGGTATGTAAGCAGTCACCTATAAATTCAAAAGCATATCGTTGTAGCATGGAGGGGTGTATGATTTGAAAGTTTTAATTCAATATGCAAAAATAAGTCCATGATCGGAAGAAGGGGTCATTGAAATGGTTTAACTAATTTGAAGAGAAAAAAGTAAAAACCCAATTGTAAACTTTAAGTGACAGAATCTTTTCTTTTGTATTTGTTTCCTATCAGAACCTAGTACTGTCTGAAATACAGACAGAGCTAAGTGAATTACAGCTATGTGTGTGGAGTTTGTGCACGCGTGATTGTAGCATGTAACTAAAAAGGAGGCAATTTGAAAAAGGTTATCATGAACTCTAAATCCTCTTATCTGTAGCCATCTTTCAAAAAGGGAAAGATAATTTCTTTAAATCGATACAAGCATCTTTCATAAATACCCCTTCACCCCCTCCAAACCTACTCCTAATACCACTCATCAATATCCTTAAATTGATACATCATCCAAATGGATTTGAGTCATTTTAGTATAATTTTAATAATCTAAAACGAAGATAATAAATACCAAATAATCAGAACATACAGAAAATCGCCATGTGCCTCATGTGAGATTCTTCTTTATTTTGGGTGTTTGATCTGGAGAATAAAATTGAATGCATATATTTCTGCTAATTGTAATTCCAGAGATTTGCAGATCTCAGACAGTGTCGTTAATAATATCCTGCTGGCAGTTCTTGGCATGATCATTAGTAGCAATGCACTTCACACTGGTGAGCTCTGACAGCATCGGTCAGTTGTGCCAGCGTTTCCATCCAGCATCCTGTGTTTCCTGTTGAGTGTGCAGAGCTGGACAGAATATAAGAGGAAGATGTCAGTGTTCAAGTTGATAACCAGTGGGTAATATGTTAACTGATGGCATTTTCACTGCCCGTACTGAAATAGCTTCAGGGGTAGAGAGAGTCAACATAATACTAAAAGCAATTAAGATAACAGAAAATTGTTTTGTTTCCTGTTTATTCACCTAGATCAAGTTAAATAGAATAGGCATGCTAAAAAAAAAAAATCAACAATAGGGGCCTGCTTTGCTCTTTACACTTGGGCAGATTGTGTGAAAGCTTTTCTGGGAAGAAGTTAATTTGGTTGATTTCTACATTCTTAAGAACAGAGTTATCCAGTTGTAATATTTATAACTAGAACAATTATCTTTGTTAGAGATACTGACCACTCATTCAAGGTCTTCCGTTGCTTGGAGCTTTGAAATATATTTTTAAATGCAATTTGTTTTTTACATGAAATATTCAGATAAAATTATATCTAACCTTTTCAATCTTGCAGTTATTAATATGAAAATCTACAAGTTGTTATTATGCTGCATATTCATTTGATTTGCTAGGAGTTGTGCAAATTTTGGGAGAAATTCTCATTACAGATGAGTATACTAATGTGACGTGTGCGGGCTGATGTGAGCCATATTTTTCCTCTGATAACATTTTATTGTAACTCAGTTGTTTTTCTTCCTATAAAATGGAAACATTTTAATGTGTCACTTTCCAATTTATATTGATATTGAATATGTGAATAAAGAGCTCCATAAAGATTTTTTGCTATTCCATAAGAGAAATAGTTAAATGATCAAAGCTGGATTTTAACTATTGGATTATTATTTTCAAAACTAAAAAGATTGTACATTCTTCATGGCTATCATGAAATTTCTTATTCTGATTATTTCTTATTCTAACTTTAATTCTCTTCATTTGAATTGAAGTCTTTTTTTTTTTTCTTTTTCTTTCTTTCTTTTTTCCTCATCTCTACACCTCTCTGCAGTTCTGAAATACAAACCGAGTATTACACTTAAAGAGGAAAGTCTGGGTGTGAGAAAGAAGGTTATGTGGTCTGTCCATACTGTTTCACTGAGTTCAATTTCACAAGCCATTAACACTTGAAAAAGGAAATTAATTTGGCTGTCTGTCATACTCTAGAAAGGGGGACAAAATGTTAGGAAATATTGTTCAGTTGCTCTGGAAGAGACAGTTTGGTAGAAGATGCATTTATGTTATTATGAAATAAAGAGATGGATTCCTAGAGAGAGGTGGGAGATTCTCTTTAAAGTATTTATTTATAATTTTCAAAATTTTTCTCTTTGTCCTTAGGAAGTACCAGGCTAAATTAGAGAAAGTAGGTAGGCTGCATAGAAAGCTTTCTAATGAACTCAGCAATGAATGAGAACATGTAGGACATGTGGAACGAGATACATGTAAATAGGGAGACTTATAGTGCAGTATGAAATTAGCATCAAGGATGCTAAAACACAGAAGGATATGCCCTTGGACACATTTCAGACAACAAATTCAACTTTGAGTATATCAACCATATTATAATAGTAAGTCAGCAGGAATTGGCTAGCTGCTTAATACCGGTGATAATTATTCAGTAAATGAAAGAGAAAAGAACATTGTCAACTCTTTATTTTCTTATTTTTAAAATTGAGATATGCTTACATTATCATAAAATGACCATCTGCTAAGAGCACAGTTGGATGAGTTTCATCACATGTATACATGTGCGTAAGCAATACACCAATGAAGGTAAGGCATATTGCCTTCACTCTACAAAGTCATTCCCCTTGTCCCTTTCTTTTCATCTCACAGAGATCATCACTATTCTGGTTTATATCTCTTCACATTATTTAATATCATGTAAATAGAACCAGAATGTGTGTAGTCTTTTGCTTTGAAGTCTTTCGCACAACATTTAAGAAAAACTTTTATGTCGTGAGAATCAATAGTTCATTTCTTATAATTTCTAAGAATATTACACATTATATGACTGTATCACCATCTGTTTATGTCCTGTGAGGGACATTTGAGATGTTTGAAAATATTGCTTTTATAAATAAAGCTGCAGTGACCATTCTTGTAATCAGTCTGTTTTATATATACATTTAAAAAAAAAAATAACATAGGAATGGAAATGCTGCATCATAAAATAGTATTAATAAATTTATTTTTAAATATCAGTTTTCCAGGGGGTGGCTCCATAGTGAAGTGGTTAGTGTATCTGCTTTACGTGCAGAAGGTCCTGGGTTTACGCCCCAGGTGGAGCCACGGACCATAACCCGTGTGCACCAGGCCCCCTGAGTGCGCCAGGCTCCCCGCGTGTGCCAAGCCCCTGGTACGCACAGTGCATGGTTTGTCAGAGATCCAGTTCTTCAGAGGAGAGGGCAACATCTGTAGGTCAGGGATGGAAGCAGAGGAGGGAATTAAAGAAGGTAAAATGTCAGTTTTCCAAAATTGTACAGATTTAAACTCCTAATAGTACTGTATGAAAGATCTAATTACTTAGTATGTCTTTTGATATTTACTTATTAATAAACAGACTCATTAGTTTTTTTATCCATGACATTGGTGCATTGTGGTATCTTCTTGTAGAATTTATTGACATTTCTCTGATGAATAATAGTATTAACCATCTTTTTTTCATGCTGATCAGCAAATTATATATCTTATTTTATATAGAGTTTTTCTTTTTTACTCATTTTTAAAATCGATTTGTTGGATGTTCTTTCATATTCTGCACACAAGTTTATGTCAGAAATATATATGTGAAATGTTTTTCTCAGTCTAAGGTTCTTTTTCATTTCCTTTAGCAGTCTTTTGAAAAGTAGATTTTTTTTTATTAAGTTCAATTTATCAGTATTTTCTTTTATGATTGTTTACTTGACTAGTCCTCTATATTTTCTTTTTGGAGCTGTAATTTTAGCTTGCATATTTATGTGTGTGTGCATTTTTGTGTATAATCTGATGTAACTTTAAGCCCCTCTTCTTAAAGAAAATTAGTTGATATAGAATCATTTGCAGAATTTTTTTTCTTTCCTATTTAGTTGAATTAGTGTCTTCATTAAATATTTAACCACAGTGTGGATTTTTTTTCTGTTTAATTGAACTTATTGACTATGTCAATACTATACTCTCTTCTTATAACTTTATAGTAATACAAATTGATGTAGCATTAATTACCCCAACTTGATCCACCTTTACACAGTTTTAAAAAATATTTCTATATAAATTTTATCATTGACTTGCGAATAACTGAAAAAATATACTGAAATAACTCAATTTTGAAAGAATAGTTGTCTTTACAGTATTAAGTCTTCTTACCAGTGAACTTGACATCTTTAAATATTTATAGCTTAATTATTTTCTTTTATCAGTGTTTTATAGCTTTTAGTATAGGAGTCTTAGTTTTTTGTGTGAAATTTGTTCCTAGGTATTTGGCATTTTTGACACTATTGCAAAGTATTGTATTTTAATATATATTTTTCTAATGTAAGTAAAATAATTTGTTTCGACAGTAAGAAAATATAACTGATTTTTATATATTGATCTTGTATCCTGACACCTTTAAGGATTTGCATTTTAATACCTAGCAGGGTTTTTCTTTGTAGACCTTTAAAAATTTTCAACATGTGTAATCATGTAATCTGCAAATAAAAACTGTCTTAATTCTTCATTTTTTATGTCTATTATTCTTTCTTATTTATTTTCTTCTCCTTTGCCTTGTTGACTAGATAAAATCCTCTAGTAAAAATATTAAATAGAAGTAGTAAGAAAGAAACAGCCTTATTTCATATAGGAGCAAGTTGTGGGGACAGAACCTGAACACGTTAAACGAGTGGGAAGTGTGTTCTCAAAGGAAGGTTCTTCTGTGTAAACACTTTTCTGCACAGATGATGAGACTGAAATCTAGAGAGAAGTGTTTCTGAAGTTCTCTCAGGTATTTAGTGCAAGACAAGGGTAAAAATCTGTCTCCCGACTTCCCGTCTGTTTGAATGTGTGAGAATGTTTGTACATGTAAGGTGCTCTGTCAAACCATAGTATACTTGAAATTAGCCATTTGAGGAAACTCTACATTTTCTCAGTAACGTTGTTGCCTATTGTGTGTTTCAAATTAACTAGTGGATCAAAGTGCAAAGCACATTATTTTGAATATATTCAAAGTAAGATGTTATAATTATTGATTAAAGAAAAAAATCACTTGATTATTTCAATACTGCTTTTTAAGAATGGGTTAAATTCAATAACATTTACTGAGTTAAAAAATCTTATGATATAATAATAAACAATGGAAAAAATGCTCAAAACCATGTACTGAGTATTGCTATATTCCCATTCACTTAAAGAGTGTTTAGCATTACTTGTTAGATTCTTTTAAAAATAGTTGTTTTGAAGTATTTATCAGATTATTTCAATATCTGTTATCTTGGCATTAGCCTATACTAATTGTCATTTTTCCATGTGCTGAATAATTTTGATTTGCAGCCTGGACATTTTAAATATTTTGTTATGACACTGTAGATCTTGCATAAATTCCTGTGGTAGAACATTGATATATATATATTGTTTTTCTTTGTTTTTGTTTAGAAGACAGTCCACCTGGTTCAGTCCACAAATTCTGAAGAGTTTTTGGTGGGTTGTGCATCCAGTGTCAGTTCAGTTTTCAAAACCTTTGGAGTATTATTCAATTATTTCCCCATATGCGCTACCTGGTAGCTTCTTTGTGACTTAGATTGTGGGTTGCTCCAGCTTCAGTTCTCAAAGTATATCAATGTTTAGAATTATATCTACAAATGTAAACCCAGTAGTTCACAAACAGTGTTAAAGGATTGATTTCATATGCTGCTCTTTTGCATTCTCATCAGTGTTTTCTGGTTCCCTGGGTTCTTTTTTTGGTCTTTTTCCAATAAAGTTGATGTTTTGGGTAAAATTATACATAATGAGGGTAAAAAAAAATTTCCAATTCAAACTTAGTAAAACCATGAAGTCATATATTGAAAACATCTATTACAGTATCAGCATTTCCAGATTTTTCAATCCACACAAATCTTAAATAAGTTATCCAGTAAACAAACATCAATAATAGATATAGATAGAACAGCTTTATTATTAGAATATATTAATTTTTACTAAAAGTATATGTTTTAAAGGGGAAAAAAGTAGTTTTATAAAACAAGATGACTCATTCTAAGAATTCAATTCCCTTTGGAAAAAAAATGCTGCCATATTAACCATCATGATTCAGTTTGTGTTCAACTGGGACAAAATGTTACTTTAGGAATTAAAAGTGATTGATTGGGTGATTCTTATGTGAAATCTAGAAAAGTTGGCATTGCTCAACATCATCCTCTCAAAACAATTTATGTACTACAGTGTAATTTAATATAACGGTTTATAATTTCTTAAGAATTAAACAGCAAAAATGGACTGTCATTTAAATGTTCTTTTTTCATTTTCTTTGTGTTGTATAAAAGATGAGATATTGTGACATAAACTACACACTTTTCTTGGGGTGCTTGTTTTAAAGCATTGCAATCAATGACAGTGTGGTTGGAATTTCTGGGAAATATTTTATTTGCTATTATACAGTACACAAATGTAATCTATTCATATCCCTTGATTCTGTTTTTTTTTTAAGAATATTAATGAGCTCCTAAATATCAACTGCTTATATTAACAATAATAGCTTGGAGGATAGTTGTTATAATACATAATGAGTAAACTGTTTTCTTTCAAGTGCCTTGAAAAATCTGCCTCAGTGGGAAGTTTGGTATTTATAAATAGAACTTGTAATCTCCAAGAGTTTTATTTCCAATTTCTTTTTTTAGTCCAAGTAATCTAGTTATTTATTAATCATTTATTATTATTTATTTTTTAAAATCTCTAACATCGTGATACTGATTTTTATAAAATGCTTTCAATAGGAGTCTCGGATGCTGGGTGATGAGGCCACTCAAAATAAGTTTGCTTGTTAAATTAATGATGTTGCTAGGCTGGGCTTGCTGGAATTTGGTGTTCAGTAATCTAGTATGTCATTGTCTCTTCTGGAATCACAGCATAGCATTTTCCTTAGTGGTCTTTAATATTTACTATCTTCAATGAACATCAATACCAAATAAAGTTTATAAGGTATTAGAGTTTGAATTCAGTATGACTGTCTATGGAAATATTATAATTTTACATGACTCTAAGAATAAAAATCACAAAATAAAGTACTCAAGCCCCCAGGCAAGTAAAAAAATTGCTCAAGTAGCTTAGGTTTTAAGACGTATTTGATGGATGTTGGGAAGGAAAATCTGTTCAGTTTCTCTTAAAAATATATATATTTAATTTTACTCACATATAAATAGGGTTTAGACCAGAATACTAGAATTTCATCCAGGTGGATTTTTGTATAGTTTCATTAAATCTACTTAAACATCTTCACTTTCTGAGAGAGGTGCCCATGCCTTTGACAGAGAATAAAGCAAATATTCTTTTTCCACTGCTTTATTCCTAGTGATTAGAATATTCCCTGGCACATAGAAGGAAATTAATGAATATTTGCTTGCGACATTCACTAAAAAATAATTGCATAGGCCCAAATTTGATTTGGAATGAGTTGCTTAAATCCTTTGAGCATGTATCAGCCCTAACATATGAAAAAAGCCATAAAATAATAGTTACACTGCCTTTCATATTTTATAAGTGCATTATGTCTATCAATGTTTTTATTTGAGAGTATTTTTGGAAAGCTCTACAAGCTCTACAGATATGAGGTAATATTTTCAGAAAGTACATGCACATACATACACAGGAAACACATTACCTTAGATTTTATTTTTTATTTTTATTTTTTTCTATTCAATATCACCTCTATTTTACATCTTAGAAGGTGCCAAATAAACCAAATGCTTTGGAGGAAAGTATATTTCTGATATTAATGCCATAAAGATTAGTTATTTAAAATTGTTTTGAAAGTTACTTATAAATATCATAATAGTAAATTTGAAAATGATTAAATACATTATTGTTTCCTTATATAGTTAAACATTTTAATATAGTTTTAGCCCGCAATCAAATCACTGCCATAGAAAGAACCTAGTCCGTGTTCTTATATGATTCATGTTACTAAGAAAGCAATAGACAAACCATAAACTGTATGAAGTTCTAGAAAAGTTTAGTAACAGAAGCAAAATCTGGAATCTAGTTTTGCTTTGGTCTATAGCTTGACCTGTGATCCTGTACAAAATATTTCTACTTTATGTTCTTTGTATTTACCATGTCTCCAACAATGTTACAGCATTCTTTTAGAAGTCATGTGATAATACATATGTAAATATCTAATATACATATATATGGTGTGTGTTGTGTGTGTGTGTGTGTGTGTGTGTGTGTGTGTGTGTGTGCACGCCAAGGAAAGAGTTTTTAGGAAAGAAAACAAAAGACATCTCAGTGACCAGACAATGACCATTGTCTGCTGTGATCATAGTCCCTTCAGGGTGTCATTTTTTGAAAAAAGGAGAGTTTCTTTCCTTGTCATTAATCCCACAGCTCCCTCCAGAGCCCACGATGGTTTTCCTTGGGGTGTTATGAAAATGCACTTGCTTTTATTTCCATGGCTCACCCCTTGTCAGAGCCAGGTGTAGCTGTTGCTCTTAACCCACAAGCCTGCAGGCCACCTTTCAATAGTTACAGAAGCATTAAAGCAAGAAATTACAGAGGAAAGGATGACAGTTTGACTTTAGAAATTTTTAAACTTAATGAAACAAAAGCATATTCAACATTTTAAAAATATAAAAAGGCAAATTTGATAAAACATTGTAACAGATGACATACAAAGGGTTAACATCCTTTTTATATACAGATTTTACATATATTAATGAGAAAAAGACGAGCAACCCAATAGACAATGGATAAAGGATTTTTCAATAGATAATGATTTTTTTCAATCATTAATGAATATAAAAGGACGATTTAAAAAGTGCTATATCTTTTCAATCCTACTTATTGGGCAGTAATTCTAAAGATGGAAAGTGATTTGTATGAGTAAATATGTGAGATAAGAGGCATACTTTATACTTCAGAAGTGCTGTCTGAAAAACTAGTTATGAAAATATGCAAAACTGATCCACCAGTTCAACATGAAAAATACATATTTAGAAAATAGTTGCACAAGTAAGCATAAACGTATTTTTCAACATATTTGTAGCAATACTTGTATTTAATAGCCATCAAAAAACAATAAAATGACCTAAATTAGAAGAGTGGTAAGTTTTTTTAAATAAATAATATGGAGCTGTTGAGAAGGATGATATAAATCTATTTCATTAATGTTGAAAGATAGCAAGGGCATATTGGCTGGAAAATAGGAAAAAGCATTAACTACTAGTTTTATTTCATAAAGATGATATTTTTCAAAATTTTGATTTATTTATACATAGACAAAATGCATAATAGTTTAGAAGGTTTATGCTGGTGTTAATGTTTATCTGTGATTTGAGATGATTTTGATTTTTAAATTTATATCTTTTTATGTAGCCTATATTTAAAAATAAGAATATATTATTTTTATATTAATAAATACTTTTTTATTTAAAAAAGATAGAGTAAAATTAGTTCAAACATAAGAAAAGACATAAAAGATCTTAAGGTTCAAGAAAAGAAATACTTTGCTCCATGATGTTCTGATCCCGTTTGCCTCCTTCCGATTCTGTTTTCTAATTGTCCTTTGTTTCCTGAATTTCTTGTTTTTGTCTGTCTAACCAGAATATCAAATATTACAGTCGCTTGTAAGGATGAGCCAGTGTAAAGATATAGCATGGGCTTTGAAGTAAAGCAGATGTTATATGGCTCAAAATTCCAGCTATATGACTTCCTTGGTGTATTGATGTGTACTGAGTAACCTCTAGGTGCTTCATTTTTCTCAGTTGTGTTAGTAAAAATGACTCTGTATTACTTTGGCATTTAGTAGTTATCAGAAAATGTTGGTTCCTTTTTTTCCCTCCCCTGATCTTACTCGATTTTGAATAAAATCTGAATTCTGCGCTTATTTGATTCTGAGTTGCTACTCTCATTGCTTCCCTTCAGCCTAGGTAGAGCACTATAATTGCTTGCCAGTTCACACCTGGCTGGAGCTTCCCTCTATTTATTCATCTTGAAAAAAAGAATTGGGAAAGGTGGAGAGAGCTAGAGTATTCTCTGACTCAATGTTAAAGTCCTAGTCCTAAGTAATCTTGCCATTTCTGTCTTCTGCAATGTTCCTCATATAGCTCAAAGGTAATACAAAGGCTGAAGGGTTAACATTCCTGAGACACAATTTTATTATGGTCTGTGAATGTTCTCTGAGAACTGTAGTAAATATTATTATGACACATTCAAATGCAGATGGAGTGCAAAGGAAACACTGTGCCAGCAGATATACCTAACAGAATTACAAGTCCATGAATATATAATAGAAACACAATTATATTATGTTTCTCAGCTTTTTAAATGTAATTTATTAAGTTTTCTGCCATGGGTGTTATTTGTGTTTAGTTATTCCTTAGAATAGCAGTATAAAGAAGTGACTAATTGACGTGTACAAGGCCCTTTCAAAATAAATATGTAAAAGAGTTAAATAGTCTCTCCTCATGACTTTGACAAGTTGTAAAATAGCTTGAGGTTTGTGCTTTTTAAATTCGCATGGAGTTCTCATTAATACCGATGGAAAAATATAAAAGCCTTAAGTTTGTAGAGACAGACTGCACACACACACACACACACACACACACACACACACACACTTACACACACCACACATACACAGACATACATTGACACACCACACACACACCACATACACTGACAGATTTCTATTAAATTTATAGCCCAGACTATCTAGACTTCAAGTATGAATGGAATTAACAATTTGGTGGGGGACTTACATAATAAATGTTGACTATTACATTATAAAGAAACAACCTTAGAAATTTCAAGTGGTTCATTTATTTTCATTTTTATATCTTTAAAACACCTAAGAGAAGTGACAATTGTCTTTTTTTTTTGGCCTCTATAAATAGAGAGAGCTCAAGAACCTGGAGAGAGTTTAGGGGAAAGCCTTTAAGGAAATTATAAATAGTCCAAAAATTGGGTTAGATAAAAATGAAGTAAAATTGATTGTTAGGCAAACATAATATGTATGGAACATGGGGAAACTGTGACGTTCCTTTGCCACTATATGGCCATGTAAACAATATCAATAATAAAAACAAAAAAAAAATAAAAATAAAGATATAAAAATGGCTAAAGTGACGAACAAGAATTGGTTTTATGGTGTTGTGTTTTGGTCTTGTAAGTTGTGATATTTCAATTAAGGAGGTTTAAACAGACAAGGGAATTGATGTGTCTGAATGTATCCTCCTAAATTTATATGTTTAAATCCTAACTTCCAAAGTGATGGGGTTAAGGGATGGGAACTTTGGGAGATGGTTAGGTCCTGAGTGTGGAGTCTTCATCAATGGTCGTGCCCTTATAAAAGAGACTCCAGAGAGCTCTCTTGCCCCTTCTGCCATGTGAGGACACAGTGAGAGGATGGCAGTCTGCCACCAGGAAGTGGGCTCTCACCAGACGCAAAGTCTCCTCTCACCTTGGCCTTTGCCTTCACAGCCTTCAAAACTGTGAGAAATAAATGTTTGCCGTTTAAGCCACCCAGTCTATAGTAATTGTGTTATAGCAGCCAGAAAGGACTAAGGCATTTGAGCATCATATATTAATGACTAATCTCGGCTAATTTTCTAAAAAACAGAAACTTATTTTGGGTGAAGGGAAAAGGAAGGAATCTTACTTAAAAAAAAAAAAAAACAACAACATACAAAACAAAAACAAAAATGAGAAGAAAAGTAACAGAAAACCTCAAATTCCTGGGTACCTTTGTGGCTAGTAGTTTCCATATCTCCCATAAAAGAAACACAAGCATAAATATAAAGTCAACAAAATGTTTTGCATGTAAACTTCCCCTTATTTTTTTGACTATAACATGAAAGCGTATTTGATTCTAATATCTCTAAATTTTTGGAAATGAAGAGGCTTGCTGGAACAGCTCATAGCTACTGATAAGAAGTGCTTTCATGCATTGTGACTAGGAGGGAAAGAGGGGCATCCTCACCCACTCCATGGGTCAGTTATCTTTTGATAGCAAGAAAGAGAATGTCAAGGTTACCTAAAGTTGCATGGGATGCAATGTGGAAAGAAAGAATCCATGAGGATATTCTGACAAGCAACATTGTAAGAAACACCCCAACTAGAGAGGGAGGAAGGAACTGTGGGAATTAGAGACATGGCTATTCTTCTCTGACAGGCAGGGACTGCAGTAGGGAGACTTAAATTAAAATTCTGACTCAAACACTGGATATGACCCTGAGAAGCTTTCTCAGTGTCTCTCTCTCTCTCCCTCTTCCTCCCTTTCTCTCTCCTCCAGCCCTCCCTCCCTCCTCTTTCTCCTTTCTCTCACTGATCTTTTCTCTCTTCTCTCTCTAATGATGAGGGCAAATATAAAGTGAAAGACCTGACCTGTTCTTAATAGTGTCATGGGAATTATGAACTGTTTGGAAGAATTTGAGAACTGTGAATGAGGAGTTTTTTCATTTCTATGCCCTGTGAGGTCTCATGAAATTACTAAGGAAAACTGTACTGAATATCTCCTAATACAGTAGTGAAATAAATGTACATAAAGTGATGTCATAAGTAGGATAAATTTAAAGGTATTTTATCTCAAAGAAGTGTCACATTTTAATGGAATGGTGTATCATAATGTAATAGTGAATGGAATGGTGTATAAAGGAATATACAATTATGCAGATACAGAATATTTTTATGTGAATAAATTGTATGAAAGGGATAAAAGTAAAGAGGGAATAGAGGGGAGAGAGGCATAACTTGTGCCATTATTTGCTACTTACATGTGAAGTTGTTGTAAGAAATAGTTTTTGCAAAGCCCTCCACTTCTCAAACCTTCTCCTCTATTTCCTATGCACTTAGAACTACCATATTTTTGTCCTACAGCCCAAGTAATTTTTCTTTTGTGGTCTTTTGTTATAGAATGAAATATCCTGTACAAGTAAAGCACAAAAATAATGTAATTGAAATTATAACAACTAATTTAATTTTGCCTCCAAAATCTTGACATTTTAAATTTGTATCACATGTGAGTGATCAAATTTTGCATGCACTTGTAAATTAAGTAATTATCAATTTAATCTATTAGTTATAATAAATGTTCTATTATCCTAATATTTGTAGTAATTATATGAAGGAAACAAAACAATTAGAATTACAAAAACATTTTGAAGGCTACAAATATCGTCAAATTTATTCTAACATGCAAATATTTAAATTATTTATTAATGCTATTTCTAGATGTTCATATTTTTGGATTAGTCAGAAAAAGAATTCAAAGATGATTCCTATACTAAATAACACAGAATCTTAGGATAGCTTAGTGTTAAGAAAGAATCTCATTTTATTAAGAGCAATCATTTCTTTTTTAACCATGAAAGTAATGGACTGAGGTACTTCTATTCTTTTGAAGTCCAAGAGATTAAAAGCCATGCTTTTTAAGTTTCTCAATTCTGTTTGAAGTAATTGTCTTAATTAGGTTAAATCAACTCTGGTCGTTGTAGTATGGAAGATTTCAGGTAATGATTAGATGTCACTTTTTTATAATTTCTCAAAAAAGCATTTGTTTTCATGTACATTAATTATTACATTATTTTATAAAAATTACTATAACTAAATAATATAAAGGACATTGCAAACATTTTTGGCTATTACATACAGAGAACAAAGATGCATATTTTTTATTTGGAAGTACTGATCTGGTTATAGCTCTTAGTTTGAATACCTACTGATTGGTTAATTAACAATTAATAAAATACTAAATTACTTAATGCTAACTATGGGCTTACACACAATCTAAAGCCTAAAATTGTTATTTTCCTTTTGAGTTTAATATCTTCAAATAAATTATGACTGAGATTTTATCCTAATATAGTCTTATGAGGTGTTTATTAAGAATATCAATGATAGAATCATTTACAATTTAAGTATTGTTTAAATAAAACATGAACTTAAAAAATTCAGCTTGATTGCTTAAAGAGACTTGTTATATTTACCTCCAAATTTCTTTTGTTCTTAATACTGCAAAAAAAGTAGATGCACAAAACAGTCAACCACCACTGCCTTCCCTTCATTTGATCATATTCAAGTAGACTTGTATATTTGCCTTATGGAAAGATAATTTATCAAATGCAGACAGTTCCTTAGGAAAATGTAGGTTATACTATGCAATAAGTAAAGCAAGCTTTAACCTTAATGAATGCAGCTGATTTCATCAGTATGTTTCTCCCGTATATTCTTGAATATATATATATGGAAGGAGAGAGAAGGAGGGGAGGAGAGGGGGCGAATAGGAGGAGAAGGAAGGGGAGGGGAAAGAGGGAGAGAGAGAGACAGAAAGAAAAGAGGGACAGTATAGAGGAAGAGAGGAAAAGAGAGAGAGGAGGATAAGAAAGAAGAGGAACGTGAAGAAAACTGGAAACAAAAGGAATGGGAAAGAGATGGAATAGAAAGGGGGAAATTCTATTCTATAATTATTTGGGGGAAATAAGCATCTATTTGTGTTAAACCTGTTTGAATCTCTACAACTATCCCCTCCAGAAAAAAGCAAGTGTTTCAAAGACTTGTAGTTCAACTCCTACTCACTCTTTTCTATTCCAGCCCTTGCCAACAAACTTCTTGTTGAATTCCCCTCAGTTACCTTTGATTGATTAAAAGTAAAGGTTCCTTAATAGCTACATCTACTCTAAGCAACCACTAAGAATTTCACCAGAGAGAAATATAAACACAATGGTTACAAAGCAAAGGCATGGAGTTTATGTCAAATCATCCAGATGTTGTGAGTACTGGATGCTTCATGAATCACAAAGATATTTCTTTGGTGAAAAGCCACAACTTTGTTATGTTTGTCTAAACAAAAGCTTTCATTTCATTTCTCCTGGTTAAATATGAAAATCATGGGACTAGAGATGAATGAGTTGATGATTATGAGTAGCATTCTTTGGGCTTCCATCCATCCTTAAGGGCTAGCTTGGCAGATGTAGTAAATAATACTCTCTGAATGATAAACAGAAAGGTTCTCATCTGCTTAATTTACAATAATCACAAGTATAGCAGTAATAAACAAAAACAATGAAGACCCAGCATTGTCATTAAAGAAAACTGGTTAGCAAGTGAAAAAGAGAAAAGAATGCTTTCATCATGACTGAGAATACAGTTTGTATTTGTCTTCCTTTGAACCAGTAGGTTTCTTTTGCTATTATGACAAATATCTGAGAAATGCAGAATGTAAACTACTGTACAACTAAAAATTGTTGAAAAATTTAAAAGTATGAGACTATGGAATTTATAAGAACCCATTATTTTACTTGATATCTTTTCCTTCAGAGGTAATCAGAAATGTCAGGACACAGATCGTGTTTGACATTTTATATCATAGCAAGGTTAAAAATTTTAAAAATTCTACAAAAATAGTTTGATATTTCCTTTGCTTATAATATTATATTTTTAAAAAATTGAGCCAAAATTAAACCTACAGAAATATTATGTTACCAACAGTATTTATTTTTTCTGAATCATTTAGAAGTAAGTTGGCAACTGATGACCTATCACTCTCTAGGACTTAAGATATATATTTCCTACAAGTAAGATATTCTTTTGCATAACTCATTATAACCAACTAGAATCAGGAACTCACCACTGATGCATTACTATCTTCTAATCCTCAAACACCATTTTGAGTTTGGCCTAAAGTGAGTATATAGACATACTTAGTTTTATTGCACTTCATTTTATAATGCTTCACAAATACTGTGTTTTTTACAAAATGAAGACCTTCCACTAGCAAAAAAGATTACCACTCACTGAAGGATCAGATGATGGTTAGCATTTTCCTAGCAATAAAATAATTTTTAATTGAGATATGTCATTGTTAGACATAGTTATTGCATACTTAATAGACTACAGTATAATGTAAACATAACTTTTATACGTACTAAGAAACTAAAGTATTCCTGTGACTCCCTTTATTGTGGTGGTTTGCAACCAAACCCACAATGTCTCTGAATATACCTATGTCTTTCATAGTTAATGGATCAAATTCAGAATTACACAGTCTTTTTTTTTTATGTTTATGACCTTGACAATTTAAGAAAAATATAGAACAATTATTATATAGCTTTTCCTTCTATTTGCATTTTTATCCTGCTTCTTCACCAGTAAGTTAAAGTTATACTTCTTTGGTGGGAATATCAGAGAAATGGTTCTGTATTCCACTTTTGGTTTCCTATATTTGGATTTTTCTGTTACTGGGAATGTTTTCTTTCGTTATTTGTGCAGCTGTGATTGGCATGCATCTGTCTGTCTGTCATCTATCTATCATCTATCTAAGATCACTATGCTATTTAAAGACTAGAATCAAGGGAGGCAAAATGAAGAAAGTGCGATTGTCACTTTGGAGTCCAACCTAACCATTTGTTCAAGAAGAGATAATTAATGTCTGTATTGGTGGCTGTGGAGAGGGAGAAAAGACAAGGAGCTCTTGGCACATTTATTTTATTTTATTTTATTTTATTTTATTTTATTTTATTTTATTTTATTTTATATTTTATTTTAATTTATTTTATTTTAATTTTCCCCCTCCCCATTCTCCTCTGGTAACCACTAGTCCATTGTCCATGTCCATGAGTCTCTGTTTGTTTGTACCGTTCCTCTGTTGCTTTTAGGTTTATATCCCACATATAAGTGATATCATGTGATTTTCAACCTTTTTTATCTGGCTTATTTCGCTTAGTATGATTATTTCAAGGTCCATCCACGTTATTGCATATAGCAGTATTTCATCTCTTCTTTGGTGAGTAATATTCAATTGTATATATGTATCACAGCTTCTTTAGACAATCATCTATTGTAGGACACTTCAGTTGCTTACATGTCCTGGCCACTGTGAATAGTGCTGCTATGAATGTCGGTGCGCAAATATCTTTTCGGATATGGGTTTTCAAGTTTTTGGGCTAAATACTCAGTAAAGGGATTGCTGGATCATATGGTAGATCAATTCTTAGTTTTTTCAGGAAACTCCATACTGTTTTCCATAGTGGCTGTACCACTATGCAGTCCCACCAGCAGTGTATGAGGTTCCTTTTTCTCGGCATCCTCTCCAACATTTATTACTTGTCTTGTTGAATATAGCTATTCTAACAGGTGTAAGATGGTATCTTATTGTGGTTTTGATTTGCACTTCCCTAATAGCTAGCGATGTTAAGCATTTTTCATATATTTGTTGGCCATTTGTATGTCCTCTAGGGAGAAGTGTCTGTTCAGGTCCTCTGTCCAGTTTTTATTTGATCATTTGTTTTTGTTGTTGTTGTTGTTGTGTTGTTGAGTTATATGAGTTTTTTTGCATATTTTGAATATTAGACCCTTATTGGAGGTGTTGCTTGTAAATATATTTTTCCATTCAGATGGTTGTCTCTTTACTTTTTTACAATTTCTTTTCCTGAGGAGAAGCTTTTTAGTTTGATGTTGTCCTATTCATTTATTTTTGCTTTTACTTCCCTTGTCTTGGCACATTTTAGAGATAGATTCTAGTTATGAATTTCAAAATGTAAAACAAGCAAATAACTTTTTTTTCTGGCTTCATGCTATGTCAGAAATTAGTTCTATCTTAATTTGCAATATGTGTTATACTATATCATATTTATTATATTATATTAAGGAATGAATTCCAGAGTGTGATAGTAGATGGGATTTAAGGAATTCTGCTGGTGCTGGATTAGTTCAGTGTTGGTTTTATTTCTTTTTTTTTAAGCTTTGTGTCAAAATGAGATTTCATATTCTTCTCATTAAAACATGCATTCGAGTATTGTGGTTTTTTTTTTTTTTTGGTATTGTCCATGGAAGATTGAAAACCTTTAAATGAATAATACATGTTTTTTATTTGAAATCTTGTGAATGTACTAAGTGTATTGCTGTTAAGAGACTGTGATGTGTTCTATTTTGATTTTAAAAAGCTATTCTTTAATAGACTAAATGGTATTGAATAAAGAAAAAATAAGCAGTACATTTATTATGTATCCTATCTCATTAAAATTGATTGTTAAGTGATAAATATTATTGATTTTCTTTACAATTAGTTTACTTGTAATCACGTGAAGTATACTCACTGGTTAAATATTTGAAACCAAACCCTTCTGATATTTTAGAGAAAAATTAATGTCCTGATTTTTATTCTGATACATTACAAACACTCATATGTATATGTGTGTAATGTTTATGAAATATGTGTACCTAATACACATATATCATATTATGTGTAATAACTATGTATAACAAACATATCTGTGTATTTATGTGTATGTGCAGTGTGTAGTATGTGTTGGCTAAATTGTAAGAAGTTTATAATTAAAATGAGTAAAGGATAAGTCTTTATCTTATAACCTATGTCATATGAGAAACCCAAGATTAAAACTTGGGGTCTAAAGTTTTTCATGTGATCAGGGATCAGTTTACTACCCATGAAAAAGAAGTCTGTTTTTATAAATAAAATTTTAGTGGAACATAGCCATGCTCATCTGTTTATGTATTTCCTGTGGCTACTTTTGTGCTATAGTGGCTTAGTTAAGTAACTGCAACAGAGATCACATGGCCCACAAAGCCAAAAATATTTAATATCTAGTCCTTTACAGCAAAAAGTTTTGACAGATGGTTAGAATTTAGTGCCAAATAATACTGATATTTGATTTTCTGATGATCTGAAGACAGTTAATTTTAAAGTCATTGCTATTAATTTTACTCCCTTATTCAATTTAAACTGTTAACTCAGAACCTCTTTTCTTGTCTTTAATTTTTCTCTAATTCTGCCAATTCTTTATATTTGGAATAACTAACAGTAATGTTTTACATCTTAGACTGTCTGATAAAACACATGCAGACTAATTTTTTGTTATCCCAAGAAGATCATATAGTTCATGACATTTGGAATCTGAATATCTCTTGAAAGACAGAGAAAACTGAGGGGACAGATGATATGTTCACTACTGGTGACAGTTTTGCTATATTTCTTCAACTCTGCTTGAGTTTCTTCTATATTCTTTTTCCTCTTAATAATATCTTCATTTCAAGAGTAAGTGGTAGGAGGAAAGGTGATAGCAGGTTAAGACTGTCCTTTTGCTAAGGAGACTTTAGCTATCCCTATCCTAGGACACTGGGTTATTTCATCTTTTAAACGGGCATGCTAAACCAAGTGTGAAAATGTTAACTGATGTTTAGTCTTTCACTGTCCAAATTAAAGGATAACTGTCCATTTGTGGATTTCATTGGATTTGAAATAATTCAAGAAAGGTCACTCCAAGAAATTATATCATTTGCAGAAATAGGATGGGGATACACCTTAGTATCTCACTTGAGAGTATCTCACTTTTAAATGTCCATTATATTAATCTTTGAAAAATAATATGTGGTACCACAACCTGTATAATGTTTTAATGTTTATTATAGGTGGTCACTTTGCCAAGATCTTATTTTAGTATTGATATGAATCTTACATGTTAACATTTAACATTTTTTTTTTTTATTCGAAGAACAAATCTTAATGGCTAGGATCCAAAGGAAGATTTTTAAAAACATAATTAGAATAAAATATTATATCAAAAGAGTAATAAATTAATCTCTTTATTTCAAAATCGTCACCAACACGGAATGCTTTTAATACTCTGATATTAATAATGTCAGAGTTTCTGATGGAAGGAAAATCAATTGGCTTTTAAATTTCTCTATTTATATCATGTAAAAGGTAAGTACAGGAAAATGATACATATGTTAAAGCAGAGATATGCACAGATCATTTTGATTCTTTTTAATATTTATAGAATTTAATATAAAACTAAAAAGTTTAGTCTCAGAAGTATGCTATTACTCTATAAACATATCAAAACATTAATATATACTTATTTTTTTGTAGAATGTTTTGGAGATACTGAAACAAGAATAAAATATTATTGAGATATGCACTATACCTTCTTGCAGTACCTTTCTGTATAAAGTATCCAACATGTGTCTTGAAACATAAATTAAATAAAATAAAAGAATGATCTTTTCCAAGTGCTATTTAAACACCTCAGCTATTTTTTTAATTCAATTCCCCAAATGCCTTTTTCCCCAAAGAAATACATTTTTAAATTAATTTTTAAATGAAAAATAGTGTTTAGAATTACATTGTTAAACATAAAGATAAATAAAAATGTGCCATACAAACAAATTTTAAATTACAGAGGCTTTTGGTATTATAGAGAAATTCAAAAAATGAAACAAAAAGATAATTCTGTTGTTTATATTCATCATTGGATGCATCATTTACTTTTAGAGATCACAATATTGTAAGAATAGTCACTTAAATGAATTTATCCTTGGATATGGAATCTTCTTTGTTAGTCTCCTGTGAAATTCAGTGATTGTCTTTCAAACACTTCTTCATGTCAAATAAGCATTGTGTCTTCAACAAAGAGGAAGTTAGCTGTGAAAGCAGCTTCACTCATATGTCAGAATTGTGCAAGTATTTAGAGAAAAAGAAATGGGACCAAAGGTTTAGTACTGCCATTCAGTTGTAAAGGGTATAAGATATTCATGGAAGAGTGTGGGTCTTTAAATTTAGCACTTCTGTGAAAGAAAATTTCAAGACCTGTAAAAGGAATATATTTTGTGTCTTGCACATTTTCATTAGAACGAGTGCTAGAGTAATTTTTTTTTAATAATGCAGTTAAACTGATGAATCAACTTTCCTAATTCTACATTCATATTAATTATCTAAAAACTGGTTATAACTTGCATTCTTTTTTTTCCTCTTTCAGATTTACTTTTGCTTTTTGAAAATTGAGGTATAATTGACATATATTAGTTTCAGGTGTATAACATAAAGATTTTATGTTTTTATATGTTGCAAAATGATCACCACGATCTGTTACCATACATAGTTACAATTTTTTTGTGATTTTTAAAATCAATTCAACCTACAGATTCAATGCAATCCGAGTCAAAATTACAGCAAGCTATCTTACATATACTGATAAACTCATTCTGAAGTTTACATAGGAAGGCAAGAGTCCTATAAAAGTCTTTACAGCACTTTGTGGACAAGAACAAAGTTGGAAGCTTCACACAACCAAATTCCAAGTCTTAGTATAAAGCTAATCAAGACATCCTGATATTGGCAAAATAATAGACATATAGATCAGAATCAGAAACAGAATATAGGGCTCAGAAATAAGTCCACACACATATATAGTCAGCTGATAGTTGACAAAGAGCAAAGGCAATTTAATGGAGACAGGATGGTCTTTTCAACAAATGATGCTGGAAAAATTGGGCAACAATATGCCAAAAAGTGAACCTAGAGAATGAGCTAATGTCTTTCACAAAAATTAACTCAAAATTTATAACAGACCTAAATGTAAAATGCACAACTATAAAACTTCTTAAGTAAACATAGGAGAAACTCTAAGTGACTTTTGGTTTAGAATTACATTACTGTGTTATTCCAATTATATGACTTCCCAAAAAATACAAAACAATAATGACTATGAAAAGATTGGCAGTTGCCAGGGATTCGGGAGAGAAGAGGTTGTTAGACTAGATGAAGCATGGGAAATTTTTAGGGCAACGAAGCCACTCTGTAGGATACTGTGGTAGTGAGTACATTACAAAATACATGTGTGAAACCCATAATCTTAGAACACAAAAGGTAAACTTTAATGTGTGCAAATTTAATAATCATTTAGGAGTTTTGTGGATCCAGGATGAAACTTAGAATGTGTCTGGACAATATAACTATATTACAAATGTAAGAAACAATCTGACTTAGGGAAAAAAGGTACTGACTTAAGTAGCTTTGGAAATTAGTGGTCTGTTAGCCTAAAGGAAAAATAAACTGACATGAGAATTGTATTGTAGTTGGCAAAATTGCTTTCTCATGGAGAGATGGGTTAACTATTCAGATACCACAATCTAGTTATTTCAAGTAGCGTTTACAAATAAGAAAGGAAGGCTAGAATGATCCTCTGGTAATGGATTAGATTAGGAGTCTATTCTATAATAAATATATACTCTCAATTACCTTTTTCAATGCCATAATGACGATATATCACAGTATTATCATGAAATCCCTTTAAAGTTTGAGACTCTCAAGGTCTTGATAAGAAGTAAGGAAAACTAGACTTAAAGATTTCTATTTTGCATTTATTATTCCTCACAGTTTCCTTTAAGAATTCAGGTGTAGCTAAGCTGGGTGATTATATCTCAGGGTCTCTCATGAGTTTGTAATAAAGATTTTAGATGGAGCTGGAGTTATTTGAATGTTTAACTGGCACTGGACGATCTGCTTCTAAGGTGACTCATTAAAAATGCCTGACTGTTAGTTCTCTTATATTTTTCTTTCTTTGTTTCTTTCTTTCTTTCTTTGTTTCTTTGTTTCTTTCTTTGTTTCTCTTTGTTTGTTTGTTTCTTTCTTTCTTTTTATTTTTATGGTGGCAGTGGTTAACAAAATCCAATAAGTTTCAGCTGTACCCTTTAACAGTAAGGCACATATATTTTTACACTGTGTTCACCTCCCATAGTTAGATTACTTTCTGTCACCACATATTTGACCCCCTTTACCCCATCTATCTCCTGCCTCCTTATTCCCCGTACTTTCTGGTAACCACTTATCTATCCATTGTCCATGTCCATGAGTTTCTATTTGTTTGTCCTGTTCATTTGTTGCTTTTAGATTAATATCCCACATACAAGTGATATCATGTGTTTTTCAACTTGCTGTTAACAGGAAGCCTCAGTTCCTTGTCAGAAGGACCTTTTCATAGTACTACTTGAGTGACCTTATGACCTGGCAGCTGATCTTCCCTAGAGCAAGTGACCCAAGAAAACAAGGCAGAAGTTGCAATACTTTTAAAACTTAGCCTCAGAAGTTAGACCCTGCCATTTTTGCAGTGTCCTATTAGCTACACAGGTCAGCTCTATTCAGTGATGGAGAAGACTACACAAGAATTTTCCAGAAAGTAAGAATCCTTCGGGATCATCTTAGAGGCTGCCTAGCATTGTCATTTAGGTAAAAATGCAAATTCAGGTAGTCTGACTCCAGAAACATGTAATCCGGCTCCAGAGGCTCAGCGTTGTGATCTTGGGTAAATAATTTCACCTCTGAGTTTTAATTTTTCATTCATAAAATGGAGGTGCTAAGAGTATATATACTGAATAGTTATTTGGAGATCTCATGATCAGGAAAACTTAAGTAAAGTTGCTACCAAGAAAGCGTGATGAACATATAGAAAGTTAATCTGGAAAATTTAAGCTAATATCTACTTTTTCAAAGTCCACAGAGAATCTCCAAGATCACTAGTGTCCTAAAAATTTTAGCATAAGTTGATATGATACTTGTCCTTGATACTTGAAAATATGTATTTTAATGTATAATTTTCTAAAGGATAAATTTATATACATATAAAACGAACAGATGTCAAAGATTTTAGGAAGCTCATTAATTAATGAGAAAACCTTAAGATGATAGTCTTTGTAGAAAGTAAATTTCCAAAAGATAGACATATCTAATTTTGCCTTAAAGGATTTTAAGAATTACACGAAGTGGGAGATTATAAGTGAAAATGGTTTTAATCTAAAAATACAGATACCAGATTCATTGTTTTTCTTCATAAATATAAATGTTTGATTTGTGAAATAAAACTATCTTCTGTTTTGATGATGTAAATTATGTGTTTTCCTATATTAAAATTATTATTTAAATTCCAACCAGTGAAGCCTATAGAGGAAAATCCTCTACTATGCAGTGATGTACCCACAACCCTGAGACCTTGGTCAAGTGGCATTTTCTTTTACTATAAAATTAAAATATCATCTCTTTTTCTAAATTTCTTGACATGTCTGCATTTTGCACAGTGTAGATTTTGTGAACTCTCCTTTGCAGTCAAGGAATTGTCATACATATATCTTTATAGCTTTCTTTCAAGTAAATTATTGACTCATGCTGGCAATGTGTTACTACATATACATTTGAGAAAACACACACCATTTTTGAAAACTATTTTTGTGCTGTATACCAAAAATGACCATTTCTAACAGACATATTCTCCAAAACCCTGTGTGATTGACCTTATGCTTGCCTATTTGGTGAATAGAAAGGTCAGGGCCCAAAGGCAATGTCAACTCTTGATCAAACAAAAGAAGAATAAAAAAAGATACAAGTAATAGTCTAACTCCTTGTTGACAGAACTTTTCTAAGCCCATTTGAAAGAGACAGTGTCAGCTCTCTGCAAATGTCAAATCCATGTCTGATGCTTCCTGACAAATGAAGAGTAATACTTATAAAATTTTTAAGAAGGTTAAATTTTTACTTGGAAACTTTACATATTCCCTTTGCAAATCTTCCTTCACTTTTATATCCTTATTGTGAACATGAAAGATACCAAATATAAATAACTATAAGATGTGAGCCCATAAGAATCCGGAGGTAATAAATCAGTTGTGTGTGTGTCTTTTAGTATTAATGGGCATGAGGGAAACTTGAGTATGCATGCCTGCATATGTCTTTTAGGACATGGAAGCTTTCTTTAAGTTCTTCTGATTATGGCCATGCTTCTTTGTGAGCTGTATGCTGCCAGAAATTCTAACTATTCAAGAAAAACTAGAAATTTAAATTTTAAGTGAAACAGCCTCATTTTAAAAATTGGCCTAATTTTTATAAAACATAAAGGTCAAACAAAACATGTCTGACCAAAATATAGACATGCCTATATTGACCTAATATCTTGAACCTGTTATGTATGGCAGCAACGTGGCCAAATTTAGAACAATATTTATTTTTAGCTATTTCAGAGAGCTATAAAATTTATTTAATATTCAGTTACCAGGAATGGGGTTTAAAAATAAACAAAAATTACTTTAGCACAAAAACATAATATTTAAATGATTAAAAGAAATTCATCCATAGAAAATGCTAGAGTAAATTATGCAATAATTTGTAATTAAGTTTAAGAAGTAAAATTAATTTTTCAAACATGTTATTCATTCATCTTTCATTCACTTATTTATAAATCTCACTTTATTGAGAGGTGGATTATGATAGTTGATGATTATGTCTAGTAGTATAATGTGTCCAAATGCTTTGGCTGAAATGTCCCCATTAATTAGGTAAAAGATCATATTGCCTGGAATCTCCATTAGCAAAGCATTGCCATTCAGTGAATTCACCAAGGTCATAGAGACCATTTAAATTGAGTACATCATTGGAGAAAGCTAATGACACCAAATTTCCCTGGATGCTCTTCCAGAAGCTTTGGTTAAGTTAAAATACACAATCTGCTGTTTTGGCCTGGCCCAGATTTCAATCACATCACTTGCTGACTATATATTCTTCTTTTCACCAGTTGTTGTTCCAAGAGTCACAACTTTCTATAATATTTAGTTGATGCAGTTTATTTTTACTAGAATTCTGGGCCAAGTTGATTAACCCCTCAAGTCTCAGCATCCTCATTTATTTATTTTTTTAGTGTGTGTGTATGTGTCAGAATGCTACAATTTCTAGTTTTCATTCCTGAAAAATAATTAAATATATGTCAAAGGAATGTTTGATTTCCTGCTTCCCTCTCATATGGACTCTTATGATTACATCTGCCCCACTTCAATAAAATAATTCAGGGTAATCTCCTAATATCAAAATCCTTGATCTCACCTACAAAATTTCCTTTACCGTATAAGGTGCCATAATAACAGGTTTGAGATTAGAACACCAACATCTTTGGGGCCATATTCAGTACACAACATAACCCTATTTTTAACACTTACTGTCTTTTTTCCTTGTTATAAGTAACGTTGCATTTGACAACTGGATGCTTGTACTCTTGTTTTTCAGATAACTTTAAAAATGTTTTGCTTTCAGAGTAAATCTTTAGAAGTGTAACTATTCAGTAAAAATTATGATCCTTAATTTAATGTTTTCAAATTACTTTTTTAAAAACGACACCAATTTACAATCCTCACAGTGTGCACGAGAGTGACTTTCAAAAATGACATGTATAGAGTAAATGGATTAAAAGTTTATGTTAACTCTTAAATAAGTTGAGACTATATTTTGTTGGTGAGTCCATTATTCCCCCACAGCTATTTCTTTTTCCTCCTTTCACAGTGAGTCTGGTCACTCTGACATGCACTATACAGAGTAATTGTGGTTAGTGGTGGTAGACTAAGTTTTCTTACACCTCTATACCATTGCAGGGACTGCCTCTACTGCCTGAAATTCCTTTTTACTCTGAAGTGTCGAAAATCCTCTGCTTACCCTTCAGGTCTGTCTGCATGTAAAAACCATTAATAGCAAAATTAATACTATTTGGAAGACTTTGATTAATTTACAAAGTCATTTACATTCTAATAGTACATATAGTTCTAAATTCTAAAACTCATACATATGCCCACTTGTAGATAATGCTCCAGATAAACTAATGTTTGAATTTAGAAGAGAAAATTTCCAAGGGAATGTTAGAAATATATATTACTTTTAACCTTGCTTTTTACTCATTGGTGAAAAAAACTCTTTCCATTAATTAATGAAATAGTTGTTGTTTAACTTTTTTACCTTGAAATAGTTTATAGCCACAAGAAATTGGAACAATAGTACAGAGATGTCCTGTGTACTTTTCATTTTTATTTTCCAGTGGTAATATCATATATAACTATAGTACACTATCAAAACCAGGAGCTTGACTTTGACACATTATGATCATTATTATGGGGAAAGCTGGGTTGTATGTAATGTGGTTCTTCCTGCGTTTGTAAGTAAGTACATCTAATGGAGTCAGAGGCATATGGGTACTTCTGAATTTTTGTTTATTTTTAATAAGACTCTCATAGTTCACAAACTATTCAGCAGATAAAATTCAGTGTTGTTATAACTTACCTGAGATTTCTTCATAAGTAATTTGCAGTTGTAAAAAGCCAAAATTAACATTAAAGGAGATTATCTGGAAATAGGAAACCTTGGATATATTGTTCAATCACCCCTTTTTTTTTACTTTAAAAAATATATTTAAATAACTTGGTATATCCAAAAACACCATTTCAACAAGTAATCAATATTAAAATTGTTAGTGATATGTTTTATATTTAAAATGTAATGTTAGGTCTTTGATTCTATGTTTATTAAATTTATTGGGGTGACATTAGTTAATAAAATTATGAGTTTCAAGTGTACAATTCTATAATACATTATCTGTATATTGCATTGTATCTTTACCACCCAAGGTCAGATCTCCTGGAACTGTATATTTGACCCCCTTTATTCTCATCTACATTCTCCCTCCTCCCTTTTACTATGATAACCACTAAACTATATCTGTGTTTATGAATTTTTTTTGTCTGATTGCTGCTTTCAGTTTTGTATCCCACATATGAGTGAAATCATATGGTTCTCAACTTTTTCTGCCTAACTCATTTTACTTAGCATCTTTTTAAAGTGTTTTGATTGGAGTAATGCCTAGTGATGCTCCATATTTAAAATTCTGTGACTCTGCATAGATTCAAGATATGAACATTAAATTCTGAGAGGTTTGCATCTGATATGACTAGTTTGACAGTTCTCATTCAAAAACTTGGCAACATTGCTGTCTTTCCATCAGAAAACAATCTTGTTAAATAAAATTATATTTTTCTGTAAGTGAAACTGGTAATTCTTATCAAATAAATAAAATCATGATCTGAAGAATATCCTTCTGATCAATAGAAAACACATTATTTGATCTGTCCTCCCATATATAATCAGAACAAAAGCTGTAGTTATTTGTGACTATGAGATCGTTTGGAGGTACTGGTGACCTCATAGGTCATCTTGATTTAAATATCTAACAGATATCATTGTTTCTTACTTCTTTTTTAAATATCCTAAATTCTTTATGGAAAAATATATTTTAAAAAGATATGAAGTAATTGCTGGACTCCTAGATATTTTACATAAAAGCTTGTGAAAAGATAAATCATTGCCATGGAAAAAAATGATATTATGGAAAAAAACTTGTTCTATATTATAATTACCTTTGTAATATAAGATCTACTTTTTGCTCCTCATAGAAACACTATCTTTTTCTTAAATTTATTTTCCCATATATTTCATTAAATTTATTACGGTGACATTGGTTAATAAAATTATATGTTCTAATTGCACAATTCAATGATACATTGTATGTATATTACATTATATTGCATTCTATGTTCACCACCCAGAGTTAAATTTCCTTCCGCCAGTACCTGAATACTTTTAATAAGTGACACTATAAAATGACTACGATTCTTTTGGAAACTTTGAGAATACATGTTGTTGGTACATATTTTATTCAAAAATATATTTTGAATATAAACTGCATATTAGGCACTGTTTTAGAACCTGAAATATCATTATCTTTTGGTTCTCACTATTCATACCTCTTACCATAAAGCTTAACAAAACAACTTGAAGTTCAAATATCTGCAACTTTTCTTTGTGACCACCATTCCTTCTTTGATGTGCACCTCAAGTCCAGCCAGATAAACATACACACACAAACCCTTTCTTCCTGTAAAATTGTTAGAAATGAAAACAGTTTAATTATAGTATATACAGTAATGATTAAAGATTTATTAATCACTAGTTTTAGATTGATGTGATTTTTGAGACAAATCACAGCTATTTGTAATTTATTATAAGCTTAATGCTCCTCTGAAGTATAGAGCTTAAATAACAATGACAAAATAGGATTTATCTGGAAATAATATCTAGTATAATTAGAAATAAAAAGATACACTTTTGTATAAATAAGCAAATAGATTTTTAAAATTTGATAATGGTCAACTTCTCCAGTACACACATAGACACACACACACAAAACATAATTCTTATAGAATAGTTTAGAAATTAACACATATTAATGATAGAGAATAGAAAGTTGGGTCATTAGCTTGAAAGGGATTTTTTGAAAGACCACAGATATATATGAAGTGCCTATTATGTTTTTAATACTTCTCTAAAAAATATTCAGGAAAAATCCTGAAAACGGATTGTCTACAAGGTGTATTTCATTTATTTTGAGATAAAAACCAAGCTCCATGAAATGACTAGTGAAAAATATGTTTATATGAAGTAATAAAAAACATTTGTTATAACTAACAAAGAAGGATCCCTTGCATGGATCCTCAGCCTCACTCACTTATATTAGCTTTGGTCTCTTCTGTCATGAGACAAGATAAATGAAAAGAGATCATTTATCAACAGAATCTTAGGAGATTTTATTATTTGCAGGTAACCCCCAAATCCTAGATTTATGTAAAATTCCCAAGTCAAAACTCATCAATATGGGAACTGTTTATTTATGTCATAAACTCTAAATTTATATAAACTTCTTGAATCCCATTCACTTCTCCATACCTTTCCAAACACCAAACATTCACCACCTCAGTCTAATTTACCATTTAAACATTTATGTAAATGGAAAGATATGTTCTTCTCTAGAACTAAATGACATATATAGAATTTACTGCTATACATTATTTATCCCCTTATAAGTTACATGAGTGAAGACTTTGCTCATCATTCCCGTTTTTTTATGTGCCAGAACTTTGCTTTGCACATACTTGGCATTTAATAAATATTTTAAAGACTGAGAGAAATAAGCCTACTTCATTTCTAAGTGAGTGCTCTTCAAAATTGTATTATAATTATTGTCTAATTTTAGAATTTCTGGAGAGTTTATAAATCACATCATTTACACATTTGATTGTACTAATTAAAAGTTTAATAACTTGTCAAGGGAAACATAATTAGTTAAGTGAAAACTTTACAACTTATTCCCAAGGACACTTTCTATTCTTTTTGAGTCTAAATCTTTATTTCCTCGGGATCATTCCTGTAATAAGACTTCTAAATCTCACTCATATTAGTTTCCTCAGGTTTAATCTATTATAAATGTTCAGTCTGTGTAAGCTTTTAGCAGCCTGGTAACATGTGTACATAGCCTTTCATCTATAAATCTTGGGTCATTTTCACATGGAATAATGCTGTATTTCTCTGTTATTACATGTGCTGATGTTGTGCTCTAAAATAATACCCAAAGTAGTTAAGTTTGGATACTCTGCTTTGTAGGGACATTTTGTTTGCTTTGGGACCTCTGTCTGGTACTAAACTGAACATGTTGAAAATCATCTTACTTGTAGAAATTGGGATACTAATTACTGATGGTGAACCCTGATTACACCAACTTACTGTTATGGCTAAAATGGCTTTATGTACTCTAAGTAGCAAATTTCCAAAGGAAAATTGGTGATTTGCACCTAAGGAGGTTAACAGTACTGGAAAAATATAAAGATTGTAAAAAATAAACTGTGACAAATTGGGGTCTATTGAGAATGGTATGATTAAAATCCATTTGGCAAAAATCACATTTGTGTGGGTGATACATATATAGGAAATTTTAAAAAAATTAACTTCATAATTTATGTTAATTACTGGATAGATACATACACATATGTGTACATATATGTATGTGGATATGTATGTGTGTGTATATTATAATATATATATATATACACATATATATGAATTCTAGTAATTTCACTGGTAGGACTCTACATTGAGGACATCATTCAGAGTGTTCTAAGATTTATACAAGTGATGTTTATATTTTAGTTAATGAGAGTGACTTTGCATAAAGAGCTTGCATTTCTTAAAATTAAGATAATATAGTTAAGAAAAAGATACTGGTCATAGGGCAAATGAATTAATCCGATTAAAGTACTCAACTTAAAAATTAATAAAAGGAATAAGACAGTTGACATTCATTATATATTAATTCAAAACTACTACTACAATTATAAAAAATACAATTTCAAGGAGAAGTTATCAAAGGGTGAAAAATATAATAATACCTATAGTTAAAAAAGATTTAAATTGTTTTTGAGAAATGACATGAATAGAAAATAGAGGCATAGTAAGAACCTGGAAGGAAATATATCGAGGTCTTACTAGAGGACATATCTGCAAACTCATGCTCCTAATGGTATTTTATATATGGTTCACTGTTTTTTAATATTCCTGGAGAAAAATAGGCATTTTTTTATAATTAAAGAAAAATAATGTTATAAATAGAACTTAAGAACATCAAGGTACCTACATTTCAAGATTTATTTATTGTCATACTCTATGATAAGGTTTACATGAATTTTATTAATTCTTACAACATATGTATTCTACAACATAATAAAAACTTATTATAACAGAGTATTTTTTCCTCCTTATGTACTATTAGAAAAATGAATGCTAAAGAAGATAGGTAACTTGTTAAAATAATGTTGTAGTAATTTTAAGGCAAAAGTTAAGTTCTGGCAGAATTAAATTTGCCAGATTTAACAAATAAAATACATTTCATTAAATACACACACACACACACACACATATACACACACATACATATACATACATATATATACACATATGATAGAAATGTAAAATATATATGTAAAAGTATAACCACATTGACAAAAAGACAAGGCAATTTCTTATATTGTTAAATAAACATATACCTGTCCTGTACTCCAGCCATTCCACTCCTTTTTGCTCGTGAGAAATGAAAACATATGTCCATGCAAAGTCATGTACATGGATGTATATAGCAGGTTACTTTTGCTTGCCAAAACCTGGAAACAACTCAAGTGCCTATCAACAGGTGAATAGATAAACAGATTTTGGTATATTTTGCAATGAAGTACCTTTCAGCAATAACAAAGAATGAATGAAATGTTGATATACACAGTAGATGAATCTCAAAATAATTTTATTAAGTGAAAGAAGAAAAATCTCTCCAAAATGTACAAAACCCATAATTCCATTTACATAAAATTATGCAAACTCTAAATTAATTTTTAGTGATAAAAAGCAGATCAGTAAAACAATTGCACAGGCAATTTAGAAATATCAATTAGATAAATATCAATTAGATATAGATAAATATCAATTTTCTCTTTTCACTCTATGTTTTAAAGAGGACATTAGGTTCAATTAAACAACATTTATAAATCTATCAAGATATATTAAACCAAGAGTAATTATTAGCTTTCTTTTGCATTTTTTATGGGAAATGCAGACTATAGTTTGACTTTAATTTTGGTTCCACTTACTATATAACATACTGAAAAAATGCTACAGAAAAATAATTTGAAAATATTTGTTGAATCAAGTTGTTTTATCTGATTAATAATATTAAAAACCATTTAAAATCAATAAACAGTTTTTTAAAAGGGTAAGAAGAAAATGAGGGTGGGAATCTAAAGGCTGTTTGTTGCTCATTCAACTCTATACTCAGCACATTTTTTAATGCACTGCAAATTATTTTATTTAAATGACATAAAGATTTCCAGAGTAAATAATTATTTTCCTACTATTGACTATGCTGCAAATGAGGAACAAATTACATATTTTTAAATGCAGTTGAAATAACTGGTTTTAAGTTATATACCAAAGACAAATAGAACCTGTAGGATAGAAAGGGATAGCACAACAATAAGAATTAAAGAAAATTGGTTTTCTTTATGGCAAGTATGGTAGACAGATTTCAACAATGCCCTCCTGTGACTCCTGTCTGTTGGTATCCACACCTTTATGTAAACGCCCTCTATTTGGGGTTGATCTGCACCTAACCACTTACTTCTATCAAAAAGGAGAAATTGAAAGTGAAGGGATTAGTTTTATAATTAGGTTACAAAGTCTTTTATATTTCTCTTACTACAATTTCCTTTCACTTTTCTGACATTACTTATTAAGAATTAAGTAATAAAATTATGTAAATCTTATCACAGCCTATGACAATAAATAATATTGAAATGTGGGCACCTTGATGTCCTTATGTTCTAATTATAACATTATTTTTCTTTAATTATAAACATAATGCCTATTTTTCGTGCTTGCTACTCGATGAAGCTATATGCTGTCTTTTTGAGATGCTCCATGGAGAGGCCCATGTGGTAAGGAACTGAAAGAGACCTCTGTCCCATGGATCCCAAAGAACTGAGGCCTTAATCCAACAAAATACCGGAAACTGAATTCTGACAACAACCATGTGAATAATCTTCGAGGTGGATTTTCGCCAGTAGAGACTTCAGATGAAACTGTATCTGTTATTAGCACTTTTACTGCAATCTTGTGAGACATAGGAACCTAGATAAGCTGTGCTCAGATTTCTGACCCACAGAAACTTTGAGATAATAAATATATTATTTTAAGCCATTTGTGCATATGTATTTGTTATGCATTAATAGATATACTATTATATCTATTAATAGATGACATAAGAGATAACTATTACAGTAAAGAATTGGAAAACACATGAAAATTTATCTTAAAATATATTATCACCCAATAGTAAGGTTACAATATATTTTACTTAATACTGTTTTTACTCTATATGTACTAAATAGAAGCTTAGCCTACTTGCACTAATACTGAACCAATTTTGGTTTTCATTGCTTGAGTAATTAGCGTTGTCTTACAAGACAATTGCCTCAGAGGAGCTTTAACAATTTCCTCAGGCAAAACGTGTTAATCCCCTAAATTGGGAGTAGAGAGAGTGCTTCTGCTGGCAAAGAAGACTCATGAGAATTTAGGGGCCCCTAGCTTCATCAGGGTCTTCCCACAACTCCCCATTTCAACTCTTGCCCAATCAATGCCCTCACTTTAATAGTAGACATCCTACAAGGTTCAGAATGTCATTCGTGTTGTATTTCAGTCACTCATAGGATAAAATTCTATTTTTGTTTTTAGCAGTCTTAGTCCTGCTGAGATAAAGGTTATAAAGGTCTTGGTCAATCAAAGCTAGAAGTTTTTTGGTCGTTTATGAGGCCTTTGAGCTGGAGATTAGAATCTTGAGCTCATATTTTTCTTTCGACACTTTGTTTCCTAACATTAGGAGCGACCAGTCAATCTTATACTTGTTCGTTAGAGAAAAATGTTTGAAAATATCATATATATGGTCACCTAGAACCCTTATTTCTTTTAAATGTTTGATTAGCAAGATAATACAGTTGTAATATTTCGTGTATCTTTATTGTCAGGTGATATAATAGACTTATCAGTGATGTCTTTATACTAGAAATAGAGTCATTAATGTCTTCAAATCTAGTCATATTAGATTTAATATGATATTAAATTTAATATTATTTCCAGAACTAATTAGGAAATTCATCCTTAAGATTTTGTTCCTGTATGACCACCCTCTCGGTATCAAATATGCATTAGGTTTCCCCAGAGAAATAGAACCAAGAGATTCTGTTATAATAAAGACATTTCTTATTTTAAAAATATTCCACAGAATTATGGTGGTTGGCATAATGTCCAAATGTCCAATATCCAAAATCTGCAGGATGAACCAGCAGGCTGGAGACCCAAGACAGCTGCTGTTCCAATTTGAGTCTGAAGGTGACCTGCTGTGGAAACAGAAAGACAATGTTGCAAATGAAGTCCGAAGGTAGTCTGCTGGAGAATTCTTTCCTGCCAAGGGGAAGCTGGTCTTTTTTTGTTCCAGTCAGACTTTCAACTGATTGGATGAGGCCTATATTATGGAAAGCAATATGCTTTACTTGGAGGCTACCAATTTAAATGTTTATCTCATTCAAAATACCCTCACAGGAACACCCAGAATAATGTTTTACCAAATATATGGGCACCCCATGGCCCAACAAGTTGACAAAAACATCGGCCTCACAAATACCTGTAGCAGACAAGAAAAACAAATGATGAATTTTCTTGGATTGAACTATTTATTAGAAGTCTACTTTAGGGCTAATGTGCAAATTATACTGTTAACCTGGGATGAACCCAGGAGTAAATTGAATTATAAAGATATTACTTTCAAAGACAAGCTAAACTTTCCTTGATATATAGTCAGGAAATTTCACTGTAGCTTTCTCAAGGATAGATATAGATTAAATCAAACAAGAAGGATTTAAGTACTAAAGTTTGTTTGTTTTTTTTTTTTTTAAAAACTTAAGCCCTAAAGTTGAAGGAGTCTATTGAAAGCTTGAAGACAAAGAACAAAACTAAAATTCAGATAAATTATATTATACATGTTACTAGGAGCCACCAAAAGACCTTATAATTTAGATTTGTTTATTTTAAAGAGCTTAGAATTTTATTGCTTGGTAAAACCCTGGTATATGAAGAATGTAGAGCAAAATTCAATATATCAATATATTTATATTCATCTATTCACTTCTCTATCTGTAGTAGATTCATTTAGACTAATTTAGATAATTGATTTACATGTGTGATGCCCCTACTATAATTTTCTCAAGGGTAGGAATCTTCATTAATGTACCTCCAGCCATCTGGACATAGCACCCACTGTATTTATAAACATCATCCAGTCATTACTGACAAATTAACTTGAAAAATTTTGCTAAATTTACCACATAACATCTGAAATGTTCTTATTTTAGTTAGATTAATTAATAAATAAGATATTATTATTCAACTCAATGTGTAATTTTCTTCTTAGAAGTTAAATGTTGGCTTTTCAAAGGGCAATACTTAGAGACCACAGACCTTTCATTTTATAAAAGAGGCTACTGAGGTTCAGAGAGGTGCAATGTTTATCCTAGGTTAACACTTGCATGGTCTAAGTCTAATCCTTAATGCTTTTAAAACTAACAGATGTTTCTATTCATGAATTTTTAGAATATGTCACAGATTCTCATAATTATTCTATTGACATTTTACAATGATAAAACCATGCATTTAACCTTTAGTTAAATATTTTTAAATCTTAAATGACAATTAATGTAATATATTTAGAATCTAAAAACAGAGCTGTTTTTCAAAGTCGTGAAACATAATATTGACTGAAGTCACTATTCATTAATATTACACTAAATTATCCAAATTTAATGTATATAGCCTGGTTTCTATTTTAAAGCCTAATCAATTATTAACATTTTAATAACCTTTAATATTTACTGATGGGGAGTCTAAATATGAAAATCTTTTGTTTTGCTTATAAACTGCCTACATTTTCTCTGAAATGAAAAACTAAAGCATGATTTTGAACAAGTTCCTCACTGTCAGGTTTTCACCACTATCAGTGCTCCTGGTACTTCTACAGTACTAATGGCAATAAACTTCTGATCTTATGATGCTGTTATTTGAATATAATGTGCAGGGAGGAATGTTACCCACACTTGTGTTTTTTCGGAACTACACACAGTTGTTACTATAATTGAGCAGCCAGGGTTTTATGTAGCTACACAGTATTTTAAATATTAAATATCTGCTTTTGTCCTCCTGTTTCCATTATTTAATTTTCCTTAGGGTTTATGACTAAAAACACCTGATTTTTCAACAGAATCAGGAACTTCATGTGGAAGTTTTCAATGCCAGGACAAGTATTGAAGGAAAATAACATTGCTTTTTAATACAGAGACATATAAGATACATGTTGATACGGATATGTCTTTATTTTTTGATCATTAACTTTCTTTGGTTTATAGTTCATACTTTATTATTCTGACCTGGTAGCTGTCTTTGCCATTGACATTTTATAATGTCATTTTCACTGGTATAATTCTGAGAAAGAAGCTGCAGAACAGCATTCCAGATTTTTATTATTTGTTTGTTTGTTTGTTTATGTTTATATGTATAAAAGCAAATGGAAATTTGAAGTTATGTCATTAGATTGGAATCAAGTCAATTGTCATCATCTTATATTTTCCAGGTGAATAAGGTCTCTAATTCCAACCCCATCCTCCCCCACACACCATCTCTCTCTCCTTCCTACCAATTTGTGATCAAGAATATTATCATAAGAAATTAAAAACAAATTGAAAAACAAAGTGCCCCAACTATATGAAAATTAAACAAACAAATGAACAAACAAAATTACTTTTTAGAAATTCTTGATCACAGACTAAATCAAAACTTGAATAGCTGAATATTTTTAGACTTTTTATAAATAATGTATATCAGAATAAATGAAATATTTGAAGTAATGCTTACAGGGAAATTCACAGCTTACTTAATTTTATTTAAAAATAAAAGGGTTAAAAACAAGCAAAAAATTTAATAAGTTGGAAAAACTTAAAGTGAAATTTAAACTATACTATGAAATTAATATAAAAAGGAAGAGAATAATGAGGTAATTGCAGAAAATAATAATTTAAAAATAACAAAATAATCAGACCTTTGCTAACCTAATCAATATAAGAAAGAAAAGATTACAACTGTACAAAATAAGAAATAATGAAGGAAATAAGACAGAAAAGTGAAAGTATCACAAATTGCTTTTTAACACTAAAAAACATATGAAAAGTGAATAAAATGTATCATTTCCTACAAGATAGAAATTTATCAGAAGAGCTCCAAAAGAATTAAAAATTAAGAAAAAGATTATCCAGCATTGTGGAAACTGGGAAAGATGTCTTCTAAATTCTATTTCTATAAAAACATCAGGCTCAAGGTAATTTACATAGAAATCCTTTCAACTATAGTACATTATTTTAATGTTAAGCCATTCTAGAGCACAGAAAATGAAGAAAAATACTGATATAACTGTATTTGGAGAAAATAATATTGGTACCCATATTTATATTTTTTAGAGAAGAAAATAATAGATAAAGCTAACTTAAGTATATCAATTAAGTATATTAATTCAGACTTTTTGATAGAATAACAACCAATACATTCATGGAAAAGAAGACAAATGAAAGAGGATGGTCCTTCCGGAGAGTAAAGCATTACGTTAAGCCATGCTACTTAAAAGCAGTACTGTGTTAGCCCATGGATAGAGCTTCCAGAAATACATTAAAATGCTTCAATTAGCTTAATATTGACCACTTGAAAAAACTTTTTGAAACATGGAAAATTGTGGCAATAGATAAGTAAATAGCATTGGAATAACTGAATAGCAATCTGTAAAATTGACAAAACATCAAGCTGCATAAAATATAAATTTATAAAAAATCATAATATTTAAATTTTTAAAAAGTGGAATAATGTAATAGAAGAGGAATATTTACATACACATGTGTTCTCCAATTTTCATCCTACCTGGAAGCTGTTGGACTTTAAAGATCAATTATCACACTCATATTAAAGGTATCTGAATCTGTTCTCAAATCTCCATTTAATTTTTAAGTAAAAGTTTGGAGCATCAGGATTGTGTGTGTATAGCATAGTCTCTGAACTTTGCATTTCAACTTTTAAAGTGACTTGTCTATAACTGATAACAAATATGTCTATTGTTTTTTAATGTCTAAGACAAAGGTCAAACAGAACTTCCACAAACTATTCAGGTTGTGAACCCTTGAAGGTGTGGCCTTACTGATTATCAATTAATCCTAAATATGTGTTGTTATAAAAGTAGTATAACTTGAAATTCAAAATAGGTATTCATTTGTCTTGATTGCTAGCCACATCTGTTCCAGAGCTTTACCTATATCTGAGCCTAAAATCAAGAATCTTACCTTCAAAAAAGGGAGGCGTGCTCACAAGCACACACTCAGAAATATATAGTACATGGCAGTGGCCATACCAAGGGCCGGGTGGCAGGAGTTGTATGTTCTGGTGCAGGCAATAATGGGATAAATCATCTCTATAACTCTTAAAAGCAATAAAACTAAACAATTCAGTGTGCTTTTTAAATCATCATGTGTAAGCAAGCCTGTGCAATGACAGTGGTATACTCTTCCTGGAAAAGCAGTCTTATGCTGGTCTAAAGTTTAGACAACATGGTTATAGGGGAATTTTATTAATATATGTATATACATATATACATGTATATTTCAAATTAGAATTTTTAATTGTTGTTTAATAAACATGATAATGTTTGTGGAAAATGATTAGAATAACTGAAGGTTAATTAAAAGAACTCGAAATGTAGACTTAGGAATATCATTCATTAGGAGAGTAACTTTTGTAGCTAGGAGCTAGAACCGTGTGTAATTTGTGTGTCCCACCCCTGCACTAGTCCCCATTCCTAGATTTAAAATCCATAATGACAGCACAGTGATTAGAAAGATGAAGAAATGAAAAAAATTGAACTTGGATTATTTCATTCCATTCATCCTAAGTGATTACTTGAATATTTGGATTTAAAATTCTTCTGCAAGATGTCATTAAGGAGAAAATTTTAATTCATACAAAGATATTTTACACAATCTGAATAGTATATTTAAAATAAAAATTTATTTTCTTAGAATTGTTGAAAACTAAAGAACAAATCAAGTAACTATCCTACTGAAATATTACAGATTATTGAAAATAAGTGTTCCATAACAGAAGCGGTTTTTTAAAATTGTGTGCTCCCGGTGTCAAAAACATTGATAGGCCACTAGTAGATAATATAGTCATTTTCAGTGAGTAATAGAGTGGGTAGTAAATAATATCACACGGGCCATCCACACATCGCTTGTTTGGTTTGACTTGATTGCTAATTACTTTCTGAGGAAGAGAGGACAGGAAGTATGAAGTGCATGAAGTGACAAGTGAGCACAATAGGGATGCTGTTCTTGGCTTACTTACCTACCTAGCTGGAAATTATTTTCAATGCTGCTATATTTGCCTGCAAGATCTGTGGTCTCTAACATGTGTTCTTTAGAGGGTTGCCGAGGATCAAAGCTAAGTCAGCAATGAAGGCAGCAGATAGTAAGCGTCTAACTATACTGCTTTTACATGACTTGTTAAAACAAATGTGAAAATGTGAGACCGAGAGTGTTATTTGCCAGAAATTTCAAGAGCAGTAAGCACCAGTTTTAATTAAATTTAAATAGGGAAATTGTATTAACTATTTTAAATTATAAGATCATTGTTCCAGCCAACTGAGGCAGTAATCGTCTGTTATCCAAGTGACCTTTTAGAATGAATAACAATTTCAAAATGTGCTTTATTTTTCTCTGAAAGTCCCCAGGTAGATTGGTTTAGTAATTATCTAAGTTTTATCAAATGGTTCCAGAAGAAAGTAGTAAAGCCTTTTCTTTTGAAAGCAATGAGACACATCATTAGGTACTGGTTTAATGGCTGGATGTAACTTAAAAATAAAAATAAAAAGACCAGGGAAAATCTCTTATACATAGTTATATAAACACATAATAAATATATTGAAATTATATTATCTTCCTAAACACATACGCTTGAGTCCTATGCCCATAGAACTGTCAGTCCCCTTGATGAGGCCTTATAATCAAAGAGGCTATTGTATTTACTAAAGTTTCAGCTTACCCTCCCATATTTATGTGACCGACTAAAATTGAACATAATACAATTGCTGCATCAGATTGAGTGAAATATTTACAACCATCTTTACTGAAAGGTTTTTAACAAGAAGAGATTAAATGTTGTCATATAACCCTGTATAATAACTTAAAAAATATTATAGGGAAAGCATAACAACCAGATTATAACACAGAAAAACTATGGCTTATTCCAACCTCACATTTTTAGAAACAAAACTGAGCAAATGCATTATCACAAGGTAAAGAAAATGAAAACCTGTTGGTGGGGATGGCCTTAAAATAAAAAATCTAAACTATAAACTTTACTATTTTGCTCATCTCAAACCTGCTTATACCTTCACATAATTATGTATCCATGAAACAGAAGATGAGTAGTAATCAAAAAGAAACCTGAATGAGTCTTGAGCAGAGATGTGAAGAAAAACAATGAAATAGGAACAAATAACTAGATAATGAATATATTTTCTGAGAAGAATTATTGAAAGAAGCAGAGATAGTCTTTAGGAAAAAATAACATTTCTCCATGTTTACAATAAAAAATAATTTAAAAATATCTGAAAATAAAAACAAGGATTCCAAAATATAAAACAGGGGAAGATGAAACAAAAATGAGGTAACTCACATATAAAATGCTAGAGAAATAAACATCTGCCTTCATCTTATGAACACATATTTTGAAAATAAAACTATTTTTGTGTCTACTTCTAATTTTCCTAGTTTAAGAAGTATTAGAGAAAGAAAGAGAAAGAGGTGTTGGGGCGGGAGGTGGTGTTATTTGAAAGATAACAATTGAACTGGGAGATAAGAATTCATTCAGATAAAGATTGTAGTGTATAGAGCCTTGATGAGTTTTAGATGACTATTTCTATCCTCACCATGCACACCTCCACCTGAGATGTAAATTGCTTCAAAATAGAGAGTGATAACTTGTAGTAAGAGCTCAATAAATGTTTGATGAAGAATGGATAATAAATACCTCAGGATATGATGGATAATGGAAACCAAGATGGAAAAAGAGTCCTGAATTCATAAATTAAAAATGTTAATAAAATGAAATAATTTATTGTGAAAACAACCTAATTTGTCCCTTCAATAACATTATTTAGTACAGAAAGCAATGATTTATTCTTTTTAAAATTTGAATCGCTATAGAGACATTGTGGATGTCCGTGTGTATTCTACATGAAGCCCTCAAACTGCTGTAACCAAAGAGATGCATGGATCACTGTGTCAGTCTTTTAAAAGGAGTTCTATTACATTCAGCAATCACACATATAGCAGATTGATGAGAAATCTGAAATTGTGAACTGGAAACTTCTAAAATGTTATTTCATCTGACAACCATTATTATCACCTAACAACTGAGAACTATGTAACTGTAGAACCATATACTATTTACAGAAGGAGGTAAAATCATAAAGTGCTTGTCAGAAAACTTTGGCTGTGGGCCAGTCCTTGCTGCATAATTGCTTCAATATTTTGGGCAAATCATTTTATTTCTTGGATGTTGTATTTCTGTCAGTCAATTGATGGTTCTAGTGTTTATGAAAATTCTTTGTAAATTATTTACATAATATATACTATATATCATAAATTCTAAGAGGCACATTACTTGTCATGTATTTAATAACTCTGAAATTGGGTCATGTATTATATGTGCTTATTTGTCAGTGAAATTGAGAGCTACTTTTGTTAACGTGCGTTTAAAAATTGAATGGATGGAAAAGGTCAAAAGGTAGAAAGAAAATTAAAAATAAACTTGTGAATACAAACCCACGACAAAGTGAAAAGGCAAACTAGAAACTGTGTAACCTTTTATATCGACATTTATCCTGTTAGATCTACATAACAGGTTAAATGTTGATTTCTAAATGTAAGGAGCACTCATATATAAATAAGGGAATTTGGGGGGGGGTAAAACATGGAGCATCATCTTCCAATGCTTTCCTTTACAATTCTGAAATTTGACTTAGCACTAAAATAAAGAATTTGATGAATTGTCCTGGAAATAACTCTGCTATTGAATAGGAATTTGTTGTATAATACTGTAAAATCCACTGACAAAGTAGCAGCAAAAGTGTTAGATATTCTTCAAAAGGAGACTATACATAGGGAGTATGGTCCATCTTATTTCTAAAAAATATATAAAAAATTAATATGGTGCATCATACAGCGTATGCTAATGAAAGAAAGAGCCATTCATTTAGGGACAGAGGCTAATGGAGTTTATGTCATCCTCAAAATATGTCTTTCAAGAATGCTCATGAGGACACCTCTATTCTTTTCAGCCTAAAGGGGAAAAGAACACAAATGGGTATTATATGGGACATATGTTGGGACCAGGCCATTTTAGATTATATCCACTTGGCTATATCTTTATCACGTAGACTCATAAAGCTACAAATTGGGATAGGAATGATAGTTTCTTTTTGTGCAGTTGCTTCCCGAAAAGCCTTCTCACAAGGAAGTGGAATAAAATGTGTGGGGCAACTAATCTGTCACATCTTTGAGCCTCAGATATCTCACTGATGATTTTAGGCAGTACCTGCTGAAAGATGTCATCTATGATTTTCCTTTCCATTTTAGCTTCAGTTTGTTATTTTCTCATTTGGAGCATACACCTGCTTCATTCACTGCAGTTATATAAGTTTTAATAAACTTAATTAGTTATTTACTTTTTTTTTTTTGACACCTACAGCAACCTGGTATTCCTAGGTGGTCTCCCATCCATGTACTAACTGCTTAGCTTAGCTGACTCTGCTTAGCTTCCAAAATCAAGCATGTTCAGGGTGGCATAGCCATAGACAGTTATTTATTCTTTTCCTCTCCCCACCCATAACTACAAATATCGGTCTGTTTTTTTACTCTGATGTATCCCCACATTTATCACTGAGTCAGTATTTATTTATTAAAAGATAAAATCAAATGTAAAGCAAGGATTGATTTAGAAATGTCCATACATTCCTCTTATTTATACTAGTTTTTATTATTGTTGTTATCGTTAAACTTTTTATTTTGAGATAATGGTAATTAAGATGCAGTTGTAAGAAATAATATAGAAAGATATTATGTACTCTTTATCCTGGTCCCCAAATGGTAACATCATGCAAAACTATATTACATGGGTTATTGATTACAACAAATATTATGACAGCAATATTGATACTGATGCAGTCCAGACAAAGGACATTTCATTCATGAGAAAGATCTCCCATTTTGCTCTTCTATAGACACTCCCTTCTTTCCAATTCTCACTCCTTAATTGCCAGCAACCACTAATCTCTTCTTCCTTTCTATAACTGTGTCATTTCAAGAATGTTCTATTAATGGAATTGCAAGGTGTGCCGCCTTTGAAATTGGTTTTTCTGCACTCATCATAATTCTCTGGTATTCATACAGGATTTTGCATGTATCAGTAGTTTCTTCCTTTTAATTACAGAGTAATATTCCAGCTTAGAGATGTTCGTTTAAACTTTTGCCTGTTAAAGAGCACCTGTATTGTTTTCAGGTTTTAGACTGTTAATAATAAAAATACTATAAACTTTTTTTATAGTTTTTTTTCCTCTGAACCTGAGTTTTCATTTCTCTGGGGTAAATGTTTGAGTGCAATTGCAGTCAGGTAGTAGTTGCAAGTTTGTTTTTTAAGAAACTGCCAAACTGGTAAGAGTGGCTGTACCATTTTACCTTCACACCAGCAATATACGGACAGCATTTTCTCAGCATTCTCACCAACATTTAGTGTTGTTATTATTTTTTATTTTAGCCACTTTGATTAGTTAGGGATGTCTTGTAGTTTTAATTTGCATTTCTCTGATGACTAATGATATTGAACATTCTCTCAGTGCTTATTTGCCTTCAATATAAGCTCATCAGTAAATGTCCTTTTCCATTATCTAATCTGATTGGAGTTTTTTTTTTTTACCATTGAATGTTAATGTCACTTATGTATTCTAGATAAAAGTCCTTTGTCAGATTCAGTTTGCATATATTTCCTCAGTCTGTAGCTTGCTTTTCATCTTCTGAGAAACTTAATTTTGATAATGTCAACTTCCATTAATGTCTTTTTCGTTTCACTTCTAAGACCTCTCTGCTTAGCCCTAGATCCCAAAGATTTTGTCATTCAGTATTTCTGTAAGTTTTATAGTTTTATTTTATATTTAAGTGCATGATCCATTTCAAGTTTCTTTTTCATGGCAGGTACTTTTTTATTTTGCCTGTACATTTCCATTTGCTCCAGCATCATTTTTGAAAAGGCTATCATTCCTCTATTGAATTCTGTTTGCACTACTGTCAGACATTAGTTGGGATACCCACAAAGACTTAATAACTCATATTCGAAAAGACATTTTGACACTGATGTTCATAGCAGCATTATTTACAGTGGCCAGGACATGGAACCGACCCAAGTGTCCTACAATAGATGATTGGCTAAAGAACCTGTGGTACATATATGCAATGGAATATTACTCAGCCATAAGAAATGAAATACTGCCATTTGCGACAACATTGATGGACCTTGAGATAATCATGCTAAGAATAAACCAGACAGAAAATGTTGAAAATCCCATGATATCACTTGTATGGGTTATAGACCTAAAAGCAAGAAATGAACAGGACAAACAAACAAAGACTCATGGACATAGAATATAGACTGGTGGTTACCAGAAAAGAGGAAGGAGGGGAAGGTAGATGGGGTAAAGGGGGTCAAATGAGGGGTAGGGGAGGGCAAACTGAATAAAGGGGATCAAGTATATGGTAGCTAAAGGAAACTGGACTTTGGGTGCTTAACACACAATAGAATATACAGACGTCAAATTATAATGTACACCTGAAAATTATATAATTGTATTAACCAATGGTACCCTAATAAACGTAATTAAAAACATTAGTTGGCATATTTCTGTGAGTTTATTCACAGTAAAATTTCTGTTCCATTGATCTGTGTCTATTCTCTACCAATACCACATAACCTTGATTATTGTACCTATAAGTGTTGATCGTGGGCAAACTGATTCCTCTTACTTTATGCTCCTTTGTCAAGTTTGTTTTAGCTATTCCAGAGCCTTTTTATTTCCATATAAATTTGAAAATAATCTTGTTTATATCTACAGAAATTTTTCTGAGAATTTAATGAGAATTATATAAAACCTGCATTTAAGTTTAAGGAGAATTGACATATTTACTATGTTGATAGTTCCAATTCATACATAGTAGGTCCCTCTACTTACTTAGATCTTTGATTTATTTCATTAGTGTTATGTATTTTTCAACATATACCTAATGCACATATTTTATGAGAGTTACACCCAGTTTTTTTTAAAGTGATCGTATGTCTTATATTTTTAATTTTTATATCCATGAATTAATTGCTTTTGTACAGAAATATAATAGATTAGTATATATGTTACATTTAAAACCTGGTAGAACCACTTAATACTTCTAGGAATTTATTTGTAGATTCATTTGGATTTTCTCCATTAAAACATCCTGTCATCTGCAAAGATCTGCATACCTTTGTTTCTTGTTTTTGCCTTATTGCAACTATCTACAACTTCTATCACTGTGTTGAATAAAAGTAATGAGAGCCGATAACTTTATCTTATTCCCAATTTTAGGGGTAAAACATTCAGTCCTTAACACTAATTTTAGCTATAGATTTTCTATGGATAATCGTTATGAATTTGAAGAAGTTCCTTTCTAGCTTTTTTTTTTTTTAACATCAGTGACTGTTGAATTTTGTCAATGACTTTTCTGCATTATTTGATACATCATGCAATTTTCTTCTTTAACCATTTAATATGATAGATTACATTTATTAATTTTGTCTCCTGAAATACCACTAATTAACATGTACTATAATTCCTTTTATATATTTGTGAATTTTATTTGCTAATATTTTAATGATTTTTGAGCCTATACCTATGAAGAATAGTGGTCTGTAGTTTTTAATACTATCTTTGTCTGGCTTTGCTTTTAGGGTAATCCCAACTGCCCAAAATTAGTTGGAAAGTTGATCCTCTTCTCTATTTTTTAGAATTGGTTTTAATTTTTCCCTAGTCATTTGATAGAATTCTTTTTAAAATTTTTTTTCTATATTTTTTATGGTGACATTTATTAATGAAACCCAATGTTTCAGCTGTACACCTTAACAGTAAGGCATATATATACATACACACACACATATACACAAACACACATATATACACAACACACATATATATACACATATATATACACACACACCCACATACATACACATTCACACACATACACACACATATACTGTGTGTTTACCTCCCATAGTTGCATTTATTTCTGTCACCACATAATTCACCCCTTTTACCCTATCTACCTTCCCCCACACTCCTTCCCCTACTCTCTGGTAACCACCAGTCTATTGTCCATGTCCATGAGTCTCTTTTTTTTTTGTCCTGTTCATTTGTTGCTTTTAGGTCTATATCCCACATACAAGTGATATGTGATTGTCATCATTTTCTGTCTGGCTTATTTTGCTTAGCATGATTATCTCAAGGTTCATCCATGTTGTCACAAATGGCAGTATTTCATCTCTTCTTATGGCTGTGTAATATTCCATTGTATATACATACCACAAGTTCTTTAGCCAATCATCTATCTCAAGACACTTCAGTTGCTTCCATGTCCTGAGCACTGTGAATAATGATTGCTGTTATGAATATCAGTGTGCAAATATCTTTTCAGATATGGGTATTCAAGTATATGGGGTAAATACCCAGTAGAAGGATTGCTGGATCATATGGTAGATCAATTCTTAGTCTTTTTAAAAACTTCCATACTGTTTTCTATAGTGGCTGTACAAATTTGCAGTCCCACCAGCAATGTACGAGGGTTCCTTTTTCTCCACATCTTCTCCAACATTTGTTATTACTTGTCCTGTGGATTATAGCTATTCTAACAGGTGTGAGGTGGTATCTCATTGTGGGTTTGATTTGCATTTTCCTAATAGCTAGTGATATTGGGCCTCTTTTCATATATGTGTTGGCCATTTGTATGTCCTCTAGGGAGAAGTGTCTGTTCAGGTCCTTTGCCCATTTTTGATTGGATCATTTTTTTTCTGTGTTATTGAGTCGTATGAGTTCTTTGCATATTTTGGATATTAGACACTTATCGGAGGCGCTCTCACAAATATATTTTCCCATTCAGATGGTTGTTTCTTTACCTTTTTTTACGATTTCTTTTGCTGAGGTCAAGCTTTTTAGTTTGATGTAGTCCCATTCATTTATTTTAGCTTTTACTTCCCTTGCCTTTTGAGATCAAATTCATAAAATCCTCTTTAAGTCCAAGGTTCCTGAGTTTAGTTCCTATGTTTTCTACTATGCATTTTATTGTTTCAGGTATTATATTTATTTAGGTCCTTAATCCATCTAGAGTTTCCTTCTTTTGCAGGTGGCTTTCCATTTTTCCCAGCACATTTGGTAGAATTCTTAAGGGAAACTAGCTGGGCCTGGGGAGTTCTTGAGAGAGAGATTTTTAAATACAGTTCAATTTCTTTAATACTGATAAAGCTATTCCAATTATTTATTATTTGGTGAGTTTTGTCATTTTATGATTCTTAGAGAACCATTACATTTAAGGTATTTATACATCAGGGCTAAGTCTGTCATTTTATTTGTTGTTTTATACTTGCTCTTTTTGTTTTCTTAGAAACCTATCTTGTTTTTTCTACAATATTTTTAAATGTATTTCTTTATACAGCTTTTCTAGTTCTAGGTTATGTAGCTATATATATTACAGTCTACTGGTGGTGTCATTTCCCAAGGAGTGAAGTAGAGAAACCTATCTCCTTCTACACCCCTCACAACCCCTCTCATTTGTAATATAAATGTCTCAAACATTTCCTCCACCTTCATTTAAAACAACATCAGGGTTGTTTTTGCTTCAACCGTCAAATATAGTTTACAAAATTCAAGAGGAAAAGCAAAATCCATTGTATTTCTCCATGTTTTTTCTTACTGTGTGCTTCTTACTGATGTATTAAGCTATCTTAATTTATTGTTTCTTTCTGTTGAGAGAACTTTATTTAGGCATTTATTTAAGATAGGCTTGATGTTAAGAATATCTTAGTTTCCAGCATTACCCAAACTTATTTTTATTACATATAGGATTATTGCTTCACAATTCTTTTTTCTGACTATTTGAAAAACATTATGCAATCTTCTCTGCCCTCCATGGTTTCTTATGAGAAACTCTTGTCATTCAACTTGTTCTTCTCTGTAGATAAGTTGTCAATTCTGTCTTGCTGCTTTTAAGATTTCTCTTTATCTTGTTTTCAGAATTTCAACTATAATGTCATATAGATTTATTTGGTATATCCTATTTTGGGCTCACTCATCTTTTTAGTCTGAACATGTATGTCTTTTGCGAAATTTGAAAAATTTTAGCCATAACTTCTGTGAGTCTATTTCAGGCCCTCCTCATTCCACCTCTCCTAAAACTCTGATGTTTCATAGTTTATTACAGGCTATTTTTTTTCCCACTATTTTCTCATTGTTTGAGTAATTTCTATTGTTCTGTCTTCAGTTAAATGATGCATTCCTCTGCCCTCTTCATTCTCATTAAATTCATTCACTGAATTGTTATTTCAGTTACTATTTTTGTATTTGGTTCTTCTTTTAACTACTCTTTCTTTGCTGAGATGGCCTATTTTTGTTATTTGTTTTCAGTTGCCTTTACAATTGCTCTTTTAGCAATTTTGTGATGACTACTTTAAAATCTGTATCAGATAATTTTAATATCTTTGGCATCTCATAATTGCATCAATAATTGTCCTTTTTTATTCAATTTAAGATCTTCCTAATTTTTGCTTATCTGTGATTTTTAATTGAAACTTTTATATTTTGAATATCAGGTTATGAGCCTCTGAATCGTATTTAAACATTCTGTTTTAGCTGCCTTCCTCTGACACTGCTCTGGTGGTGCAGGAAGGAAGTGAAAGGAAGGGGCCCCACCTCTTTACTTTAGAGGGTACAGAAGTACATTTTTCCTATTCAGCCTCCACAATCACTAAAGGGTTCTCATTAGTTCTAGGTGGAGGTGGAAGTTCTGGCTGCTCTCAGGCCTCAGTTGATTCCCTCAGGGTAGTGGTCTTGTTACCCCCTGGTGGCATTGCTTTATCCAACTCCCTGCCTATCTCTAACATCACCCTAGCTTGTATGATGGGAACCTTTTGTTATATCTTAGTGAGGGTAGAAATGTAGGCTCCCTAGTTAGAATTTGTTGGTGTAGGTCAGGGTGGAGCCTGTTCTTCTGTAATGTTTGTCTGGATTAGAGCAAATATTTTCTAAATGTCTGCTATATTGCTGGGCTGCTCCTCTCTCTAGTCCTTTAATGGGTCTTTTTCTCTCTGTACCCATTGACCCTTCTGGGTTACTGAGTTCATCAGTTATAATTCTAAAATATTTGAGTCAAAAATAATACCCAAGGAAATCACCCTGTGCCCTTTCTTGGGTCTTGAGGTCCCTAGATAGTATACTTCTCTATACCTTTTAGAGAGCCTTCTTATATATATATATTTTTAATAATTAATCTCCAGCATTGTTTGTTACATTTAGTGGGAGGAATAGGGAATAGTATGTCTACTTGATCTTCCTGGAAGTGCTTTATAGCCTAGTTTTTAAAATTACTGCCTCCGAAATCAATAATCATGAGTTCAAATTCAAGTTTTGTTACACAGAACATCTAAACCATTAAGCAAGTGCTCTTAACCAATTTTTTCCCAAGGAATATTTACATTTAAAATAGAATTGTAGTATCAATTTCATAGACCTGTTATAAAGAGTAAACTAAGATTTTTGAAATGTTCATGACATATAGCATTCAATAAATGTTAGCTACAATGAAAACCACTTTGTATCTTCTGTATATTCAGAATTTTTATTTGAAAAATCATGGAAAAATGAAAGAATTCAGTAACTTGAACATATTTAATCCTGAATACCTCCTACTCCCATAATTTGGTTTCCATAAAGCTCCTGTGCATAGCTAGTTTTCACTTTTTTCAGCTACCTCTGGATAGCATGTGTGCCATGATTGCCATAGTCCTATTGCTGTTGCTGCTACCTGATTTTAAATTTTCTCTCATCAATAATTATCGTAGAAACTATAAAATGTGTTACTGTGTAACTCTTAACATTTCCTTTCCTGACCTTTGTTTAAATTGTCATTCTACCTCCTTAAGTTCAGCATACAACTATTACTGTAGTGTCTGAATTTTATCACATTTTCTACCTAAGCAAATAGTTACTTTCAGTTAGAGGACAGTTTCTATGTGCAAAAACATGTGTAAGTGCACTGTGTCTTTCTTGAAAAACTTGTATTTTTTTCACTAAAATAATAATAGTTTATTTTAAAAGTACCTTTAGGCTAGAATTAAAAATGTTGAACTTTTGAATATTGGCATTTGGCATGCTCCTACAGTATTGAATTTTAATGAATTCTTAGGGTTTCAATTTTAAAAACTGGTTGAGAAAATCAGGTAAAACCTGGATGTTGAAAAATCATGAATATGATATCACTTTTTTCAATACTTTATATGTTTTCTGCCTCTGCTTTGGGTCTTCACAAACTCAAATTATTCTATTCTTCAACAAATCCTTCCGATTAAAAAAGATGCTTTAATTTAAAAGAAGCTTCCATTTTCAAAGCTAGTATTCAGTAATGTTAGTTTTATTTCATTCTATACCTTGGACCCAGTTTGTTCAGCAGGCAAATATCAATCTGGCTTTCAGGCGGGAGGATGTGTCATTATGTTGCACTAAATGTGCACTGAATGCAAAAAAGCATTGTACTCCAGCATTACCAACATGAAGCTCCAGTGATGGGTTTAATTTTTTTCTCTGAAGCTCAATACAACAAGCTTAATAGGTGATACAACAAATATTCTATATGCAAAACCAGAGAGTCTTGTTCACTGTGGTTAAATTTGGTGAACAGATTCAGACATCACAAATTATAATGCCAAATTATAATCAGCCTTAGGTTTAGCATTGTGATATGTGCTCGTTTTGTCTAGTTTCTTTTGTACTAAAAGAGTTCATTTAAAACAATCAAATGAATACTTAAAATATTTTAAAATCAGTGTAATATTGAAGAAACAAAGAAACACTGATGTTTTAAACATGTTTTCTGAAGTAACAGTTATACATTAGCCATATACAGAAAAAGAATCACTTCATACTTTTGTATTACCATTGAAACTGGAAGGAACTTAAAACTGTAATCTAAACTATAAACTATGGTCTACGGCCATGCTACCCTGAACAAGCCAGATTCTGTCTGATCTCAGAAGCTAAGCAGGGTCAGACCTGGTTAGCCCTTAGATGGGAGACCACCTAGGAAGACCAGGTGCTGTAGGCGAAAAGATAAAAAAGTAAGAGATGGTAAACTGACAAGTTCTTTGCAGTCTGTGAAGTCAACCAAAGGTTTCTCTGCCTAAAAATAAAACAAATAGTATTAATAAAATGTAAACTACAAACTATGGACATGAGGACTGTGAAGTACAGCATTATATAAATATCACTACACTATACAACTGAGAATACTATAAAATAATATTGAATATCAACTCTAATTTTAAAATAAAAATAAATAAATAAAAATAAAGTATATAGTTCGATTTTTTTTTTTTAAATAGGTCATGTTTCATTGGCTGCTCATCTTTTCTATGGTCTTTCTGAAGGCTAAGAGTTAGTAAAAAGCTACCTGAATGAGCCAACAGATTTGGGAAGTTTATTTTACTTCTGAATCTCACAAATGGTACCTTTCCATTCATTCTAACATTCTATGAAACTATTTTCTAAAATTAATATACTAGTTAGTTCATTCATGCTAGCTATAATAAACATTAAGCAACAAATTCACAGTAGTTTCTTGTGCCGCCTTAGAATTTGGAAGAGTTTTAGAGTATGCTGGATAGGCCTGCTTTAGAAGGTTTTGAACAGGTTTGAAATGATAGTTCTTGTTTCTTTAGTCTAGCTATACATCTTGTGGCAGGTAGGACCTTCTGAATTATTTGCCTGTTATCAAGGAAGTTCATGTTCAAAAGGTATTGATTAGTGATGTGGATAGTAACATTTTTCTTATTGAAAAGCATTTTATAAATAAGGGTACCATCTACTTTTCCCTTTACACTCTAACTCCTTAAATAGTACAGAGTTACAAAGTTGACAGTTTAGAGACAGACCGAAGTAAACCACCACAGTGAGTGGGATTTAGTTACTTGGTTATGCATTTATTTAGCCACCAGCCTACTCCTTACTTTGCTAATCTGCTAGCAATTACCACCAGATTAAAAAGATAATATCTTGAATATAGCTTCCTTTACCTCCCAGAACAGGTTAGGTAAAGGTGACAAGCAGAGAAGACTGTGGGTTAATTAAGTGATAGCAAATGGGAGAACTGGGGAAAAGGCAGTGATTAAGAGTAAAGTTTCCTAAAAAGGAAAAAGGATAATTGATTTCAGCAATTTTCACATGAAAAGTTTACAACTGTGGTTTATTAACACTTAAATGCCATTTAAAATTATATCACAATGAAAAATTGATCCATTTTTTGTTGTGATATAATTGACATAACCTTATATTCGTTTCAGGTGTACAAAATAATGATCCAGTGCGTGTATTGTAGAGTGATCTTAAGTAGACTATAAGTCTACTTAAGATCCATCACCACATAGTTACAGATTTTTTAAAAAAAAATTGTTTAACATTCATCACCTTTTCTTAGGTGTTGACTTTTCTTGCAAATTAAAAAAAAAAATTGAATTAAATTTTTAGTAAAGAGATTTAAATGAAAAATTCAGACACTGGAAATAGTTTTCTGTAGTATCCTAAACACTAAAGTCTGTTTTTACACTGGCTATGTCCCTCAAAAATATTTTTCTTGTTTCCTATATTTTGAAAATGAACAAGAAAAATTAAAATATCAATTATGAAGAAAAATCTAATTTTAAATAATAATAAAGCTCTAAAAAAGATGCCTTTAAAAAGGAAAGGTTAATTAAGTAATTTTATAGAAAAGAGATTAAAGGATTACTTAACATCAATATTCAAATACCGATTAAATTATACAAAGAATTCTTTCAGTTTTTAAATTTAGGGCCATTGACGATTCACTTCAGTGTAAGCCACATTTTAAAATTGATGTATTATTTAATGTGTTTAAATAGTCCTATGTCAGAAATTATGTTAACGTCTTCAATGTAGAAAGTTTAGGTGTGCAGTCATGTGAATCTACAAAAGATAAGTTGCAGGTTGATTGTAGCATGGAATACTTTAAAGACAAAAAGACATCATCATCTTATAAATAGATCATATGGGTAAGAAGTATACTTTATTATTAACCATAACAGATTAAATGAAATCATTTTGGTTTGTTATTTATCTTTCATCTTCAAAACAAATGATCTTCATACTATTTATTGTCAGACTATTTTTATAAGAAAAAATTTGTGTTTAAGTACTCTCTACCTGATGCACAAGTATACGACCAAGAGTCTCAACTTCTTCAGGTAATTGAGTTTGAAACATATACTGTTCCAACCCCTAACTCCCCACCCTCCAAAAACAATTCAGCCTTAAGACTTGATTAAAACAATGATTTTATGGCCAAACAAAGTAAATTATGAATAGCCTAATAAATTGATTTGTAAATAGAATTATTGTTAATAGTTTAATTAATTATTTAAGTAAAAAGCATTGTCAAAGCAGACTACTTATATTAAATCCAGTTTTTTATAACCAACTAGTTCTGTGGGACAAATTGAGGAAATTAACTATTCTGGGGCCCTGTTTTATGGTTGTTATTGTCGTTTAAATATATAACATGAGAATGATAATATTTAGCTATTTCAGTGGGTTGGATAATAAAATAACAGTTTATGTAGATTAGGCTTAGTAGAAGATATTATACCTGATAATAGCTAACTCAAATTAATTAATATTTTATCAACATTTTACATAATTGCAGTGTAATCCATACTGATATTTGGGTATTTGGGAATCTTAGTTACAAGCTAGGCTAAAGGTTTACTAGCAATTTTTTTTTTTTAATAGAGACTTTATTGTTAGGACAATTTTAGGTTCACAGCAAAATTAATAGGAAGGCATAGCAATTTCCAGATATCCTTTGACCCTACACATGCAGAATTTTCCCTCTTATCTACATCCCCAGTGGAGCAGCATATTTGTTAACAATTGATGAAAGTCGTTTGACACATCGTTGTCATCCAAGGTCCATAACATACATTAGAGTTCACTCTTGGCTTTATACATTCTGTGGGTTTGGATAAATGTATAATTATATGTATCCAACATTTTAAAAAACGATGCAGTATGTTATGGGTAAAAAATAAATGGCAAAATAAAAATAGAATTGTAAATATACTCATGTCTTACAATGAAGACAGGCAAAAGAAAGAATTGAATGAAAGTCAGGGGGCTAGGTAGAGAAAAAAATGTAATAAAATGGTAGTCCTAAATCAAACCATATGAATTCTTAGATTAAATGTTAATAAGATAACCGTATGATACCATACTGGGTGGAAATCACAGAAAACCTTACTCCTGTCACCTTTTTGTCACGATCTACATAAAAGTAAATACTTTGATGTATTTAATAGAATTTATCTTTTTCGTCTATTCTAAAACTTCATATGATTAACATGTCATACTATGTACTCCTTTGTGTCTAATTTATTTCACTTAACATTTTGCTTGTGACACGCATCCACATTATTGCTGAAGATTACCATTCATTTTCATTGCTTTATAATGATTCACTTTATGAGCAAAACCAAATACATTGATTCATTCTCCTATTAATAGACATATATGAAGTTTACAGTTGAAGGTTTATGAATGGTAGTAATATGAACATTCATATTATACAGGCACAGATGTTTTAAACAAAGGTAAACCTTATGGAACATGTACCTAGGAGTGACAGAGTTGCATCAGAGACTATGAATATGTTCACCGCTGTAGTGACTGGCCGTTTTCCAAACTGGCTTTATCAATTTAACTTTTTGTTTAAAAAGTTGTTTTTCAAGTACTTCACATTGTTGTCAAAAATATTTACTGATTACTTTAGCCATTCTGCTTTGCATGCAGTGGTATTTTGCACCTTTATTTTGCATTTTCTGATGTCTAACGAAGATAAAAACTTACATATTTATTCTTATTGATATCTAGTTAACTCAAGAACATTTATTACTAAGGTAATAGTTTCCATTGCATCAAATTGTCATTTTTGTTATAAATCAAGGGACAATGTATGTGATCCAATTATGAATTGTGATGTAGTTTCATTGATCTAATTTTGCTATCTCTACATCAATAACATATTGAGCAATGTTAATGTAGCTTTAAAATTCGGCTTGATAACTGATAGTATGAGTTATTAAGTTTTTTCTTTTCTGTTTAGTTCTTTCCTACACCATTATAAACCCTTTGTTTTTTCACATAAATTTTAGAAACAACTTTTATGTTCATAATACATGCACAATCATGCACTGTAGACTTTTATTTCGATTTTTCAAAATTTATAGGTAATTTGGGGGAGGAAAATAATATCCCTATTATAGATCGTAGTATCTTGCTCTTTTATTTTGTTCTTTCAAAAGTTTATTTACTTTTTTTTAACATTTTGTGTATAAAGGCACCTTTGTTAGAATCGTTCCTAAAATATGTGATAGTCTTAATGCTATTATGAATAATATTTGCTTTAATTTTTTAAATTTTCTTTGAAATTATGATAGGTATCCTTATTTGCTCCTGTTCTCTGAAAGAATTTCTTCATTATTTAACCAACTATCTTGGGTTTTCTATAGACATTTATAAATAATTTTTATCATATTAATGTATTACTCCTAATTTGTCAATTAAAAATTTTGTCAACTATATTTTTGGACTCTATTATGATATTTAATTGTTACTTTTATTAATATATTGAGTCACAAAGTATAATTTTCTAATACTAAAATCATTTGTACAATAAAACCCACTCGGATGATTCAATACCTTTTATATGTCAGTGGAATCAATTTTTATACTTCATACAGTAAAAAGATTTTTCATCTATATTCATGAGAAGCATTGTTCTGTAATTTATGACTTTCATAATCTTTATAATGTATTTGTTTTATTTTGTTGAATTTTTTCTCTTGCCTAAAAACATAACAACAGAAAATGCTAAATTAACAGCAAGCAAAAAACTTGAACAGATATTTTATAAGAAATAACATTATATACAAAAAGACAATACACACATGAAAATGGGTTGAACATCATTTTCAGCATAGAATTAAAAATTAAATACTACAATAAGGTAGCATGTCATACCCTGTATTTAGATTGCAAAGTGACCAGAAAGAAAAATGGTTGGAAATCCAGTTTCAGTTTATGTCTCCGTTTAGGGCTTTAAATCTTATTTGCTGTTCTCAAGTCCAACCTTTAGTGAAGCTTCCTAACCCTAAACATCTTGAAGCTCTCAAGCATGCTACTTTGTTTTTCAGAGTCTTTGCCTTTACTCTTTAACTTCCAGTTCAGTTCAATTTTCCCAATTCATTAAATGAACTGTTGGGCAGACTCAATCTAAGTCTCTGCCAGTGACCAGGTGCAATTAATGCATTTCAGGTCAGCTGTAGATTGACAGAGTTCCTCTAAAAGCTTCTTGCCTCTTTGGAATTTTTCTCCACTTAAATACTGTCATTTCTGAAACTCTGCTTTCAAAAATATGTTTGTTATTTAAGGAGGACCTTTGGTCTGACAGATTATGTCTAATCCTACCAAGTGCTATCTAGAAGCATCAATCTTTCATTGTGTATATTTAATGTAAAAATCATTTTTTTAGTATGATAAAATAGGAAAGTTGAAAAAAAAATTAAATGTCTTCTCCGTAACCCGACCTATGTCAAGCAACTGAGTGCACTAATGACCCTAAGGGATGATATTCCAATCTTTATAAAGTTTTTCTATCATGAAAAGACAAAGTTGTAACCAAGTTAACCACAAAACAAATGTTTCATAAAAATAAAACTGAATATTTTGACCTGGAAAATATTTTTCTGCTTTCAGTAGGAGTATATATAGTTATTTTATTGATCACATTGTACCTCATCTATCACACATATTTCACCTTTTTCCCAGAGAATATTTCAGACATAGAAATTTTAATATTTAAAGAATTTATGTAGAAAGAATAAAAATTCTTTAAGAATTATCTTCTGTTAATATTAATGACTGCAAAAATTAGCACCAGACAATAATGTTAAAATAGTCTTGTATATATTTCTAGTACATACTATGGTTTCATCACCTATATTAGTAACTTTTTTCTTTTTCTTTAAGTATGTGCAAGAAGCAGATGGCATAATCTAGTTATTAGCAGTTGGCACAATAGGTAGAAAATGAGAAAAATTTAAGAGCTATTGAACTCTAGGGAGGAATATACATCCTGGCACATAGGGAATTAACTGTGAAGCTCTCGTTAATTTTAATGAGTATATGTGTCCAATCTGGAATTTTCACATTGAATCAGCACAAAGTTATGTAGCACAGGTGTTTCATTGTCAATGAATCTCACATCTGATCTGAATAGATTAAAAGACTACAGAGTAAAAAGCTATCTTTTGAAAAAGATAGAAAATTCTGGAAAACAATATTAGTATATTAAATTGAAAAATTAAGCAAACTTGAGGAGTCTATTGAGCAAAACTTAACTTTATCTCATTTAATAAATGTATGTATAAAGGTATCTTTTTGTATGCTTAGCAACAATACATTAAAATATTTGTAATTTTATAATGTCAATATTTTTATTGTGTGTGGTTCAGTTTTAAGTTCTAGTACTTTTATTCAAATATATTCAATAGAATAAAACTCATTTTGGATAGCTAAGCTTGACAATTTTTTTTATTAATATGTTTGCAGTAGAATGTCTCCAATATACTAGGGGATGCTTAAATAAGTGTGAATGCATTTGTGATTTTTAGCTTGTTCAAATGAGGTAGCAGCTCTCTTACCTTGCTATGTAATCTAAGGTAGTGATAAGCGCAGCATTGAATATATCTAGGCTGCCTTTTTCTAGTCGTCACATTTAACCTAATGTTTTTGCTATTTTTGTATACAAGATTTGTATTCCAAGACTCCCAGTGGATACCTGAAACCACAGATAGTATATAAATAGTATATATATATATATATATATATATATATATATATATATATATAACACACACACACACACACACACACACTAATAGTATATTAGTGTATATATATATATATATACTATTTTTTTACACATACATGCCTATGATTAAGTTTAATTTATAAAAATAATTTTTATTGAAAATTTATTTATTAAAAATTTATTTAAAAATAATTTTATTAAAATAGGAGGTTATTGCCAATAACTAATAATAAAATAGAACAGTTATACCCACATACCATAATATAAAAGGTAAATGAAGTGAGCTCTTGTGTGTTTGTGCTTGCATACTCTCTCTCACAAAATATATACCGTTTAATATTTTCAGGCTGTGATTGACCGCGAGTAACAAACTGTAGAAAGTGAAAATGGGGATAACAGGGGCCTACTGTAAATGGAATTTCTTTTTTTAGTTTTATTTTTGGATTATTCATTGCCTTTGTATAGAAATACAACTTACTTTTGCATGTTGATCTACCTTAGTTGTTTATTAGATCTAGTAGTTATCTTGTGGATTCTTTGGGATTACTAATATGTAGAATCATGCGATTTGTGAATAGAGATAGTATTACTTTTCCTTTCCAAATTTATTTATGGGCTATGCTTTCTGTTTATTTGTATGTATTATGATTTTCTGTTGGAACCTGGATATTTTAATATTTTAGTGCGGTAACATGGAAATCATATTCTCTGCCTTTATAAGAGTTTGTTGAGTTTTTTTTTTTTAAGTTTTGATTGCTAAAGGCTGTAATAGTCCTTTTTTTTTTTTAGTGATTTCACAAGCTATTTTTTAAAACTATATTTCTTGTTGTGTATGGTTCCTGAGTCTCTGTTTTCTTACCTAAAGTTATCTAGTATTTTGTCAGATTTCCTTGATTGTCAGGAGCTAAAAGACAAACACAAAGGTCTGAAATCTTAGAAGATTGTCTCCGTGCTGCAACACTCCTTCAACACAGCTGAGCTCGCTCTGAGCCTAGGGACCATCTTGAAATAAAAGTGTGGCATCCTTTCAGATCTTTTAAAAGCGTGTGTCTCAGATCTTTTTAAAGCATGCATGATTCCCTCAGTTTCTCAGTAAATATGGGTGCTTTTGAATGGGAAGGGGCATAATAGGGGCTTTTGGGTATACTGCCAGTATTCCGTCTTCATTTGAGTGCTGATTGTGTGAATTTGTTTGTGACAAATTAATCCTGTTGGACAGTAATGATATGTATACATTTCTCCTTGTTATTTATATTTTGACTAATATTTATATAAATACTGATATGCTATGTGTTTATAGCTGTGCTTCACCATAAGAATGCAAGGGTGCTATAATTACAGGAAATCTTTTAATATAAATCATTACAATGGTAATTTGGAATAGAAATATTATGTAATTATAAAGTTTAATTAAACTCTAAATATAAGAGACTACATAAACAAGAAGAACACCAGAAGATAATATCAACTCTCTTTCAAAATGCAATGCATATTATAAAAACAGATGAAACTACAGATAGATGATAGATAGATGATAGATAGATAGATAGATAGATAGATAGATAGATAGATAGATAGATGATAGATCGATAAAGGTAGCTGTAGATACAGTCAATTTTTATTATTAGTGTTACTTATAGTCTCTAAAGTTGCTATAAACACTGAATTAGCAAATATTGAACAATTGCCCCCAGAGGAAATATGAGGTTAGCTCCCTGAGAGCCCTTGCTCAAAACATTTTTGTCGTCCAGTCAACACATAAGTTGTTTTATGCATGTTTCTCTTTAAAGATATCTTATTTACTATGCATTGCTGATTCATTAGTATTGCACTCACAGTCAACAGCACTTTAACTCATGCCTAATAAAGCAGGTGTAAACGCATATTTTCTCTGTAAGGCACATCATAGCTTTCTTAAACTTACAACACATCAGCACTGTACTTGGTGCCATTTTAAGTAGTGAAATCACCAAAAAAAAAAAAAAAAAAGCACAAAATGCAAAAAATATAGACTGACAAAATCACAGAAAGGACACTTGTTTATTATATGAGAACTGAAACGAAAAAACAGAATATCACCTTATTAGACTTCAACTGAGAATGTATGGTTGGGAGGCTTAACTTTCTTACTGCTCTGCACATGTCCAAAAGGACCCTGGAAGTGCCATGAATAGTGTTGATTTTGGAGTTACAAATAAATTTTAGTGAGTAGGGAAATTCTCAAATATCGAATCTCAAATATCCTCATGAATAATGAGGATAAATTCTATATTGATATATAGATAGATAGATAGATAGATAGATAGATAGATAGATAGATAGATAGATAGATTTGGGGATTGCAACAAATTTTTGATATTTAACGTGTTGGTCACAATTTGCAAAACAGAAGAAATGAAGACAGGTTAACTATTTCATATGCGACAATGGTGGTTCAACTGGATATTATTCTTGGACATTAAAAATTTTAGCTTTCATAGTTTATCAAATTCTGTGTCCTATAAAGATGAGCATTTATGTTAAGTGGAAAAGAATATTCAGATAACTCAAGAAAATAGGGAAAATAGGCTACTTCCATTTCTGATCTACAACTGGGTGAAACAATTGAAAGGAGTGATAGAAATGGTCATCAAAGCAATGGAAATAGTAATTTTTTTTTGCACATCAGCAATCTTACTTTATGTAAGACTGTGAAATAGTGTCACAATCATCTGATATACCAATGAAACTATCCTTTACTATTGAAATATCCACTTGACCATACAAGTAGTAGCCTCAGATTTGAAGATGTGGCATTATGGTTATATCAATTAAAATCTCCAATGCTGTATTTTACATATCTAATTAAAATAGATGACCAACATTCCGAATGGTTATAATGATAGGGAATCTCAAATCATCTTGCACTACCTAAAAGACTGTACTTCTTGAACTAAGTTAGTTGCAATGGAAAATATTATGCAAAGAAGACACATATAAATGAAAAGAAAAAGAAGCTATGTCAGGAAAATATTTTATAGTGTATATTTTTTCCAAATTCTACATTCACATATAAGATATGTAGAGGGAGAAAGTTTCTCTGCAATAATTTTCCATAAAAAAGGTGGTTTTCACTGACAGGATAAAAGATATTACTATTTTTCTTTATGTAAATGTAGTTCAGAACAAGACCAGAATATGACAATAAGTAGGATTAGTTTACTTTAGATACTAACCATTCCCTATTTTGTACTAAAACTCTTATTTCTACATAAACTGTCACTTAGAGGGTTTATTTTTTTTGATACTGTGGTCTTTGCAAATTTATTTAATGCTTGTGTACTGTATGATGTGTGTAAACGTTTTACAGAGATAAGCTCGTTAATTCAATTACCTACTAAACATATGAGATAGAAATATATCTCATACCTTATTCTATTATGAAATAATTAATGCCTTTTTCTTATTTTTTGGCTGCTGCTGCAGCTCCTCCTGACAGCAAATGTACTGCCTCATCAACCACTGTGAACCTCTGCTGTGAACCTTGCCTCCTTGGCTAAACCTCAGCTCCAGTATCCTATTGTAAGGAAGATTCCAGGCTATTATAGCCTCTTACTGGTGTTCTACATTAATATACATGCAACTCGGTCACATACTGTCTGTCAAAATATTTGTGTTTGTGACAGTGTTTCTACCTTTTTTCTCTTTCTTTCTTTTTGCAAGTTATTTGGTGTCAGAGCCCTGCATTATTGGCTTTTTTTTTTTTTTGTAATTGTTCTGTGCACTTAGCACAATTTCCAGTCATAGCTGATGACTTTTATGTATGAAGGAATATTTTTCTCAGACCATTCTAATTTCTGAGCCCCCACTGCAGAGTTATTTGCTCTTCATATATACACATACATAACATCCATATGTACATATAAAGTCTGTTCTGGCAGACATCTCCATAATAGGGGACTTAACTGATTAAATCTCATAGTGCTCTCTTATTTTTATGTCCATCTTAGAGTTAGTTTTAGTTTAACCACAGAGCAATTTTCTCTAATACCCTTGTGATGATACTGTATATCATTCATGTTAGGAAATTCACCAAAATACAGTTTTTTTTGTTTGTTTGTTTACCCTAATAAGAAACTTTAGTTTCGACCTCTAAATATTGAGATGATGGAGAAGCAAAACCTGATTGTAATTTTAACACAAACTATATAACTAGTTATGTTTCTCATTACAAAAGAGATTTAATTCTGTAATGAGAAGACGAGAAATAAAACAATATTTTATTTCCCTCATGACTTCTTAACAATTGTTTACATAAGTTAGGGGATCAAAGAGGTCTGAAAGTGACAATATTTTTTTATCTGTACGTCTGCAATGATGAAACACTAATATAATGTATCGGTGCTTTGATTTGAGTGCTACAGAGATCTTAATCATATGCAATAGGTAATAGATGAATGTAACATAAACTTTCATGTTCCCAGAGATAGTCCTGCAAGGTGGCATAAGTGTTAAAATCCTTTAAATAATACTACATTTGCATATTCCTAAAGTTAAGTTATATTAGAAGATCTATACTGATAGCATTTGCTTCCACCATGTCCCCATTCACATCGTTCCTCCTCACTCTCTATACTGTTTTTGTTTTATACTTTAACTTAAAAGATTTATTTATACAAAACAAATGTTAACATATATATTGTTTTTTTTTTACTTCAATCTTGAACAGATCAGAAAGAAGTATGCAGTTTTGCATCTTGACTTTTTCACTTAGACTTAGCTTTGAAGATATGACCACGTCAAGAAAATCTTGTTCCTTGATCCTTCCTTACTCAGATACACACTATTCCATTGTGTGAATTATTTAGCTAGTCCCCTGTTGCTAGTCACTTGGATTTTTTTCTAGTTTTTATTTATTTTTTTACCATTATAAACAATTCCTGAGTTAATGTTCATGCAAATATCATTTGCACATCTACACCTATAGATGTACAGATGTGTAAGGATGTTTGTAGGACAAAGTCCAGGAGAGGAGATGTTGGCTGAAAAAAAAATCAATGCGTATTTAAAGTTGATCAATAATTCCAGAATTCCCTGTGCAGGTTTCATTTGTACTACTTCTTGCTGTAAGTAATAATGCAAGTTTCTCATTTTTGCCAAAAAGAAAAAATGGTTATGAAATTGCAGACCTTTTTGACGTTCTGAGAGGTGAAACTAATATTTCAGCTTAGTTTTTATATTTCTCGTAATCAATAGGATTGAATATCTTATTATTTAATACTTATATAATACTTATTTTTCTGTGAAAACCTGTTTCTATTTTCTGTCTATATTTTTAAGGGTTTGACATTTCTAAGGTCATTGTAGTTATCAGACCTATTTATATATGTTTTTTGTTTTCTTTAAGTTGCAAACATTTCTTTCCAATTTGTCATTTGTCCTTTGAGCTGCTGCTTCTCTTTCTCTCTCTCTCTCTTCCCTTCCCACTCCCCTCCCCTCTTCTTCTCCAAACATTTCCTCCATAACTTCTAAATACATTTTAAATCGAACTCTTATTTTCAGGATTTCAGAGCTGGAGAGATGGATTTCTATCACTCTGAGCAGTAATCCGATAAGTTTCTAGTATAAACCAGAAGGCATGTATGTCTTTCGGAGAAACATCCCACTCCTATTAGTTTTTAAGTTCCATCTTTATTCTTTCATGTTTTAATTACTTGGAGAAAGATAGCCACAGACACAAAATATATTAAATCAGGACGCACAGCACTGAACCTCTAGGCATTGCCTTAATGTGTTAGCTCCTTCTCCCACTCAGATAATCAATATCATGGAATCTGGTTAATGGCCATGACAAACACATGATAGTAGTTAATTTAAACAATGTGTTTTGTTTTTGCTAAACTTCTTATATATTCAGCATGTCATTTCCTTTTCATGTGAGTTAATTTTATGATTTTAAGACCTAAAAATAGAAAGACAAACTCAGAAAAATATGTCATGCAATGTCATTAATATGAGGGTCTGTTTTTGCTATTATGCAAAATAGAAATGATATATTTTCATAGAAAAATGTTAGTATTTGTTGTTTTGGAATAAAGCATTTTCAGGTCTGCAAAGAAATACCTTGATTTACTTGATTTTTATATTAATTTTTAACCTAAACTTATGGTAAGAAAACCCAGTTTGCCAACAACATTATTCACTTTTCTTGGTTGATCAATAAATTTTATTTTACTGCATTTGGTTCAAAAATAATTACAAAGATTTCACAATAGAATGATTCATAACATTTCATTTCTAATCTTTAAACATGATTTCATCCTGGTTAGAGATCATGTGTATATCAAGACTGAGAATTATCACTTTGAAGATTTTGACTACTCTTTTTTCAGCTACTTCATTTTTGGGACTCTGCCCACCAAATTTTTATTTTTTTGGCCTCCCCAAGTTCTTATATCTGGCTTCCCAATTCATGAATTCTATTGGTTCTGTATTTGTTTCCTGTGCTACAGTCATGAAATTCCTTGTTATAAACTGGTACATACACAGGGCTCTTTTATATGTTTTGTTAATTTTGTAGTTATTTAAGACAGAAGGGCAAATATAGTCTCTGTTACCTCATCTTGTTTAGAAGTAGCAATCTGTTAATGTTTTAATTTGATATTATATGTGGGTCATTCCAAGGAATTTATAAATATGTTTTTATTGTTCTAACCTTGGACAAAAATGAAAACCATCGTAATACAGCATGAATGCAAAACAGTCTGTCAATTTTATGGTCTTTCCAAATTTAAGTAATTAGATTTTGCTGGTTATTAAGATATTTTTAAATTCTTAAGGAAAAATGAATTAGTTTTTAATAATAAATTGTTATGTTAAGATAAAAGTATACACACACCATAGGAAGTGACATTTTATGAAGGTAAGAACACTTTACAGAATTCAGAATTAGTAATTTCAATCTCTGCCACTGTCCTAGGTGGGTGCAATGCTTTGGTCACCTTATGCCAGATAGGCAGATTCTCAAAGCTATGAACATACTGTTTCTCTGAAAACAAAGGAATTAAATATAATAATATATGTCTCAGTGGTATACTTTGGAAGTTTTTTGATTACTGATTTGATTTTTGTGGTGGTGCTTGGTCAGTTCAGATTTTCTGTTTCTTTTTGACTCAGTCTTAGGAGATTGTGTTTCAAGGAATTTATCTATTTCTTCCAGATTGTCCAATTTGTTGACATATCATTGCTTGTAGTATTTTCTTATAATCCTTTGTATTTCTGTGGAGTCTGTAGTTACTTCTCCTCTTTCATTTCTCATTTTCTTTATTTGGATACTCCTTTTTTTTCTTGATGACTCTGGTTAATAGTTTATCAATTTCGCTTATCCTTTCAAAGAACCAGCTCTTGGTTTCATTGATTTTTTTATATTGTTTTTTTTCTAAACTCTATTTCATTTATTTCTGCTCTGATCTTTATTATTTCCCTCCTTCTAATCACTGTGGATTTTGTTTGCTATTCTTTTTCTAGTATAAGTTTAGATTGTTTATTTGGGATTTTTCTTGTTTCTTGGTAGGTCTGTATTGCTATGAATTTCTCTCTTAAGACTGCTTTCACTGTGTCCCATTGAATTTGAGTCATTGTGTTTTCATTTTCTTTTGTCTCTAGGTATCTTTTGATTTCTTCCTTGATCTCATTGTTAACCCATTCATTGTTTAGTAGCAGGTTGTTTAGCCTCCATGTGTTTGTGTATTTTTCAGTTTTTTTCTTATAGTTGATTTCTAATTTCATACCATTGTTGTCAAAGTAGACACTTGCTATGATTTCAGTCCTCTCACATTTATGGAGACTTGTTTTGCAGCCTAACATGTTCCATGTGGACTTGAGAAGAATGTTTGTTCTGCTGCTTTGGGGTGAAATACTCTGAAAATATCAATTAAATTCATTGGTCTAGTGTATCATTTAAGGCTGCTATTTCCTTATTAATTTCCTATCTGGAGGATCTGTCCATTGGTATCAATGGGGTGTTAAAGTCTCCAATTATGAGTGTATTACTGTCAATCAGTCTCTCCCTTTATGTTGGTAGTAATTGCTTTATGTATGTAGGTACTCCTACGGTGGGTGTGTAAATGTCTGCTAGGGTTATGTCCTCTTGTATTGATTTTTTTATCATTTTGTAATGCCCCTCTTTGTCTCTTAGCCTTTTTTAAAAAGTTTATTTCATTTTATATAATTATTGCTACCCCAGGTTTTTTTTTTTTTTTTGTATTTCCATTTGCATGAAATATCTTTTTCCATCTCTTTACCTTCAGTCTGTGTGTGTCATTTGACCTGAGGTGGGTATCTTATAGACAGCATAAGTATGGATCTTGTTTTCTTATCCATTCATATACTCTCTGTCTTTTGATTGAAACATTTAATCCATTTACATTTAAAATGGTTATTGATAGGTACATAGTTATTGTCATTTTATTTTTCATTTGTGGTTTTCCCCTTTCTTTTTACAGAAGTCACCTTAACATTGGTGTACTTTAGAATTTATGAAAGGCCAATTGAATGATGTATGGATCTTTCACATTTTTCTCTCCTTCTTTCATTTCCTGCTATTAAAAAAAAATCCTCAAAATATATCTCTCGCATTTCAATACGCTTTGATTTTTTTGAGAGCTACACTATTATAAGCATTAATTTGTGGTTATTTCAACTCGTTAAGTAGGTACTATATTATCTTTATTTCATAATTTGATTTAAAAGGTATTGAATATAATACCACATCAAATAAAATCTCTATAGGAAGGCACATTTAATTTTTATTTTCAGCTAATATGATTGGGGTGGGGCAGATGGGGATTAAAACAATCATATTCCTACTGGTTTACAACTTGGCCTTAGACAAATTATGAGTTTGACTTTAAATAGCATTGGCAGAGGCTTCATGTGTGTAAGATAGAAACAAAGCTTACATATGGAGAGAAGCATGATGATAAATTAGAAATTCTCAAAAAATAGATGCAATTTGTTTTTGTTGTATTTGATTTTAATAAATATGTTTTGCTAATGACCCACCAAGGAATGCTTTTAAAACATGGATACAGTAGATCTGTGAAAACCAAAAGGGGTTTGGAATTCGTGTACTCAATGCTTCTCCTATATTATCATGTAAATAAACTTCATATATGCAATTACTTTAATATTTTCAGTCATCCTTGATCTTCTTTTAGTTCTATGATTGCATAAAACAAGTCTGTCTTGGTTACTTTTCTAATTCCAATATCAAGCACAGTAATCAGCATATGATAGTGGCTTAAAAACTTACAATATTTGTTGAGGTTACTAAATAGTGTATAGTGATTGACAGTGTTCCTGAATGTGGTTAAATTGCACTTTTATTCAGCATGATGTAAGTTCAGGAATTCATAGAGCTACAGTGAAAATGTTAAGGATTTGAAAAGGATAAAGCAAAGCCCATTTCTCTTCAAGGTACAAAGATTTTTCTAGTGTTTTTCAAATGACAAAACATTAAAGTGCATGATGGAAGTGAAGGTCTTTTGAAGGATAAGTAAAATACTTTGCTTAGGATATTGATTTTTTATTATATGTCATTGCAGTTAACAAAATCTTCTAAGAAATATATATTACATATACATATAAATGTATATGCTGTGTGTTGTGTCTGTATTAATGAAGTTTAGTTAAATTTTTTACATGCCAGTATTGACCGTTCACATAGTCTATTTTATCTGAACAGAATGGTAGAAGGCAAACTCTTCATTTTTTGAAAAATTGGCAACTTGTTACTGCTGAATTTCTTTATTTTTTTAATGAATACATTAGCAGTTCACAGAGTTGTTACTAGAGTACTGTGAAATTTGAATTTGAGCAGAGGAACTCACTGCAATGCATCTTCTTGTTTTTCTTGATTCATATATGCCCTAATTGAAAGTAATCTAGAAATGTATGCCTGTTAAGTGATACAAATATTTTTTATAATTCACATATGGAAGTATGTCTAAAAATTTTATAACCATACTCTAGCTATAAAATTTACCATACTACTGCATCACTTTTTTCATAAACTGGATTATGGGCAACTGAATAAGCTCTGGCCTAGGTTTTTTTCTGTTTGTTTGTTTTTTGTTTTTTTGTTTTTTTAGGGTGAGTAGTTAGGGACCAAGCCTCCTTTTCTCCAGATAATATATAAGATTTTGAAAAAGATAATACCTTACCTCCCAACTGATCACATAACAATGGAAGACATTATGTATTAAAGTATTCATATAACCAATATTACATACTGCTAGAGTAACAGTGATTAGCAGAGGCAGCAGTTACTATGGATAGTCTGAAAGAGATATGTACTTGTTTCACCTTTTCAATGTTTTTTAGGACAAGAAACATATGGTTAATTCCTTCTCTTTTTTCTGACCTGGGTAGAGACCTGGGTGCTATAATACCTCATAGTAGAGATGGCTCAGTGGAGTGACCTGAATGTAATCAGGGCCTTGGAAATGGAACCATCATGCAATATGGCAGAAGCAAAGTTATGTGTATGTAAGCAGCTTTTTGATGAGGTGAATTGATTCTCTGTCATATGCTGGCTAATTAGGTCTTAAATATTTATTATACGAAATCATCTTAAAATCTAAGGTTTTTAGCGTTTGCAAGAGAAGAGCAAGGAAATCATTATAAATGTTTTCTGTTTAAATCTGTTTTGGATAATCTGAGAAAAACATGAAACTTGAAAATGAAGTAGTTTTAATATTAAAATAAAAGCATATTCATAGAGTTTACATTTCTTGCAGCTTTAATGATGCTTTTCTATATCATTTTCAAACTGTGAACTTATTTCAACCTTTTTTTTTTCACTTTGATACATATGTTTTTAAAGTACTTTGTTCTCTAATACGTCAATAGTGATCTAGCTATTAACTCTGAACAGAAAAGTTGGCATTAGGAATACAAGAAAAATAATTTCTTATTTGTAGATTCTAAAACATCTCTCCATTATCTTTCATTTTACTCATCTTTGCACTTATTAATCAACATACATCATCTATTCAAATGTAATTTTAATATAGTTTAACATAGTTACAAATATATAGATATGCCAGTGATTTGATAATGGTCATTTTTATAGTTTTGCTCTTAATCAAGGATAAGGAAGAACAGTGTCCCTAGAGACATTCCTGCTCTTTGAAGTTTCTTATCCAACATTTTCTATGTCCACTTCCAGAATCTAGAGATAGCCCTACCCTCTGGGAAGAGTATCAGAGTCTGGCCAGGGACCTACTTGAGCCTGATCCTAATTTTCCCCTTTGGGATGCTTTCAGAGTCTCTTCCCAATGTATGCAGTTTATCAGTTTTCTTGGGGAGACCTAGAGATTATGCCTATGGAGTTCTTCCAGGAGGGCAGCCTGATGAGTGAATCACTTCCACTTGCTGGAGTATTTTTTTTTTTTTTTACAAAATGTGAGAGATTGGCTAACCGAATGTTGCTTATATGCCAATTTGAGATAACGGTCATACTCATTGGACAGAAGATGAGTAATCTTTCTGAGCATTGTTTGAAAATGAAAGAAAACAAATGAAGAAAAATATTTTTCTGTATTTTGTGAGCTTATACAATTTCTGATTAGAAGTATGTTGTTGTTATTTGTCCCTCTATATGAATGTCTTCTCTGGCTGCTTTTAATTACCACTCCTCCTTTTGCTCTTTTGGGACTACAAATTGTTACAGCACAGCTACTAGTAACTCCAGGTTGTGCACTATGTATTGTGGTTCTCTTCTACCACAACTTTGAAATATTCCTTTATAAAGTACATCATCTTCAATTTATCATATTTGAGTGGGTTATCCATTTTATGTTTGGACCAACACTTCTATTATGACTCTTAATTTCTCTATGACATAAAATATGAAATTACTGAATTTTTTATACTTTTTACTGAGTTTATGTGCACTAATATACAAACTCCTTAAGGACTTTTTGTTTTATGTCAAAGAAAAATTACACCTGAAAAGAGTTAAACAGGTAAGGAAAACATTACTAAAGACTACTGCAATGGAAAAGAGATTGAACTCAACTCTGTTAAAATAAAAAGTGGGACATTTCTTAAGGAAAGAGGTTTTTTTAAGGGATGGGGTGAGCTAGTGGAGAAGTCTTGGAGGCTAGTAGAGCGGAAATTGGTCAATGTAATTAGGCTATCAGTTCTTGCTAATTGGCATTTATTGAAGTTATACTTCTGTACTCCCACAGAAACTTACAGATAGAGATGCTATATTCTTTGCTGATTCCATTATAAAGGCGTAGCCCATATCCTGGAGAACAGTCCTGTGTTGTAAAACTACCAGGCGGCTTTTAAATATATTTAAAGTAAGAATTTATATTTGCAAGTTTTCCACAGTAAATGTTCTAAGAAAATAGAAGTCAGGACCTACAGGCAGGAAGAAACCTAAGATTCAGTCAAGTTGAGGGGAATGTTAAGATCAGACTGACTTGGTCACTTGTCGAGTGTTATTTTAACAGTGAACAGTGCCTGACATATGGCAATATTTATAGAATGAAAAATGATTTTTAAAGAAAGTAGCTAAGCAAATGAGCATGTTGATATGCAAAAGGAGGGAGTTGACTTACAATTGAAAGCTTATATCCAGATACTTTTATATTTTCAGGGGAATTTTAGTTCTGAAAAAATGAGTCCAATTTGGAAATAAATATTTAGGAACCATATTTGCGTAAGGAATAAATGTCATGGACAGGATTGCTCAGAAAAGGAATATAGAGTTAGAAGAAAAAAAGATTCAAAAGCAAATATGAGAGAAAATTAAAATACACAGGACAGGCAGAGGAAAATATTATCTAAAAAGACGTAAAAAGAACATTTTAAAAGAAGTAGTAACATGTTGATATAAGAAAATAAACCATTGAATTAGAATCTTGCAGATTAGTAGTTTTCTTAACAAGAATCTATTAGACTAGTCTGTCAGAACTCATATTATGATGTATTTATAGGCAAAATAATATGGGGAACTAAAATAAAGGCTCTACTTCAAGAATTTTAGTGTTTAAAGGAAGAAAAAATCAGGGTAACAGGCTAGAAGAAAGGGAATTTTAGTATGAAACAACTTGATTTTTTTTTGGAAGTATAATTTAAGGAATCAATAAGTAGAGATTGCAGATATAAATGATAAAGTATATATTTGAAGAAATAAGGTACTGAGGACATAAGGAGTTATATTAGTATTCTTTCAGTTGAAAAGTAAGAAATTTTTAAATAAATTACTTAACCCCTCCAAAAAAAAGTGGTTTTTAATAATGCAAGTAACAGAGACTTATTCATTTAAGAAGATGCTAGGTTTATCCCGTTAGGGGAGCATAAATGACAGTTAATGGAATAACAACAAGAGTTGGGTGTAAATTGCAAACAGGAAGAACATGGGTAGAAGCATACGGTCAGTCCCACTCATGACAGAAATAGGCCCATATGCCCTGAAATAGCTGTACGAGTTGCTAAATTATTAAAATATATCCATACTGGTTGATAAATGGTCATAGGCACAATCTTCCAATTGCACTTTTATTATATAAAACACTCTATTTCTTCCAGGAACCCCAAAATGTTTGGTATCCAGATAAAAATATGAATAATTTCTGGCAAAACTGGGGGACTTTAAGACCTGGCTTCAACTGTAGGGTCTATATCATTTTGAAAGCAAATGCTGTTCCATTCTTATAGATGGTGAATGGCATCCATGATTTCATCAATATAGGAAGTAATAATGCAGGAGGAAATACGGGTGTGTGATTTGGGAGCATTAACAGCTCCATCGGGAGTCCATAAATTCACAGAATAAAAGTCAAGTGTCGAACGAAGCTAATATCATGAAAATGACCCAGGTATCAAAGATTGTTTCAGAGAAGGATGCGGCCTGGATCCAACCAGTCCTTTTGCAATTGGTAAAGTAAGCAACTGATAAAATAAATTCATATAGTACCTACCTGGCACCTACACTAGACCTATTGTATCTCTTGAAATGATTGAAATTATTTTTACCTACCAAAGATTATAGAACTGCATATGACTGTTTTTCCTCTTTCCCATGTACTCTAGAAGCACATGTGGGCCCTTTGCATAAATTATAAAAAGGTACTTCGTATGGATAGACAATTCATAAAAATCATTCATTCTGGGAATAATTAGGCAAGAGTCTCCTATGCTCTGAGTTGACCCCTTTATGTTAGGGCTTTTAGCTTGGTGAGCAGAATATGGAATGGATTTCCAGTCCCACTTGTGTCCTTTAGCCAGATAGCTTCACTAAAGCACAGTCTGTACATTTGGGCTGAGTAGCTCTACTATACTTCTCTATGTGCTCTCATAGCTTTGATAGGTCTTTACCTGAGTTGATTAAACTGTATGGTTATTTTAGGTCAGATTAATCTAGCTTTTACCAAAAGCTATACACTCAAGTAGCTAAGGAACAGCCTGATTGGATTTCACAGGCTTTATACTTCGCTTCTATTGTTGAGCCTGAAAGATGACTCCTCATGCCCTCCTTTGTTCCGTTCTGTTCTATTCTGTTCTGTTCTGTTCGTAATCACTTAAATATGTGATGTTGACACCACATATTTAAGCCTTGGGTGAAAGGTTTCAGAACTTAGAGTAAAAAGTTTCACTGTATCATTTTTTTCATGTATGTTAGTTCTAAGTCTGTTTTTCTTAAACCTTGTATAAAATACTTCTATTCATCCCAGAGCCCATACCTTGTAGACAGTTGTTAAATATGTCTGTTCTTTACCTTAAGCATTTTTCCTCAGAAAGTAAACTAGCCTTTTCATATATATATATATATATATATATATATATATATAGAGAGAGAGAGAGAGAGAGAGAGAGAGAGAGAGAGAGAGAGAGATGGAAAATGCATTATTTATAAGTTTGAATTGTTTGAACTCCCAGCTATCGTACATATGCATGCCCCCCCTTTTTGATATATTAAGATTAAAAAATAAATTAAAAAAAAAACTTTGATTTTATTTCTCAAGTAAACCCATGGACTGATTTGGAAATGAATGCTTAGATCTCTAAGATTCTGTGACAGAACAGTATTTCACTTGAGGGATTTCTGGTGACTTTTGTTCCAATGCATCACGAGTACAATGGTGCTTTGAGAATATGTGACCTTGTCTCATCTGTCAGTGGAGCACTGAGGAGAGAAGTCAGTTTAATTATTTATCAGTGTAATGTGTCATCACAGTGTCACCAGCTGGTTCTCAAGCGCTTGGCCTCAGATATGAGATGCTATGCTCATATTTTTATAGGTAATATTCTTGAATCCAAAGTAAATAATCCAAAGTAAGTAAATATGGTCATTGCAGGGTTTGTCAAAGAGAAAGTGTTGTAATTTCAGTTTGGCACGTATTGTCAAAAATGTCAATTAGTAAATAGAGATTGTAATTTAAATTTTCTTTATAAAGTTTATATCTAAAAACCTCACTCAGATTACAATTAATTTTATATTCTTGACAGCACATTTGATTTCAAACCATGATTCTTTTTTAAGAACCATTATTTTGGAGTCTATGCTTACTTTTGATAAGGAATGCACTATTTGTTTATTGGCTAGTTATAAACCAGTCAATGATAGAATAAATGGATATACAATAAATAAATGAGTGTTCCCTTTAGATGTCTATTAAGAAACTAGTCACATTTTTGGTTATATAAGAGTAATTCGACAAATATTCATTGCGTCCTATTATATGTCTGGTTTTATGGCAAGTTCTTGGGGTATAATAATTATTCATTAATCTAAGAGGTATTAATTTAGTGGAAAGAGGCATAAACTAATGTAAGGTAAGAAAAAGGTAGGTAGACCTTGGTATTACTATAAATCAGCTTATTACTCAGAGTCAGGCTTTGATGTTCATTAGTTGAATATAAATAATTTCATATAAACATCGGGCAAAGCTACTCTGATCACCTTTTCCAAGGTGAGCATCATGTTTCCTAGACTTAGATAAGTATATATGCTGAATGTGAATTTCAGGCCTGGATAACATTACTTTAGACAATATCTTATCCCCAGGTTACTGAGCCTACATGTCCAGTTTCTGGCTTGCACAGTCACTTGACACCTTCTTGATATGTTTCTTGAACATGCTGTGTTTCTCAGAAATTTGAAGACCATCCAGAAGATTTATATCTGAAATTTATACCTCTGAGTAATTTTTAAGGCATATGCTACAATCCATGTGATGGCTATTGAATAGGGTAAATAACACAGATGTGGACAAAGCAGAATTATTTTTTCTTCTCGTAACTGTCTTTAAACACATTTTAAGATTTCCCTTCTACTTGCCTATCGATAACTTGAGAAAATCCTATAACTATGGGGGTACTTAGAAATATTAAATGCCTTATTTTGAAGTATTAAAAAGTCCAAATGAACCATATTAGTTTTCTATTGTATTGTAACAAATCACCACAAAGCTAACAGCTTAAACAATGCAAATTTATGTTATGCATTTGGGTACACCAGAAGGTCAGGCTGGCTGTGCTGGTTTCTCTGCTTAAAATTAATTCTTCGCAGCGTTAAAGTTAATCTGCTTCCCAGATCATTCACATTATTGGCCGGGCGAATCCAGTTCCTTGGAATTGTAGGATTTAGCTCCCCATTTTCTTAGCAACTAGCAGCTGGGGTTTACTCTTAGCACTTAGGGTCCTCTCTTTGGTCCTTACAAATCAGGCCCTCCGACTCAGGGTCAAAAGTAGCACATGAAATCCTGAAGCCAGCCATAGCCAATTCTTTTACAATTGCCAAATCTCCTAATCCTATGGCTTCAGAACAAAGACTTCTTATGTTTAAGGTCAGAAAACACTGCACTGAGCAGCATTCTTCATGTTGACCTTCCTACTCTGCTCCCCATTTTCTCTGTTTGAATCTTTTTCAGTCTTTTTTCTCTTTCCTCCTCTCCTTATTCCTCACATTCATCCTATTTTCCTTTTATACAACAAGCACGTTTTAAAGCTAGTTCCTAGTTTCCAAAAATATCTGAAATTTAATGAAATGATCTTGATGCAGAAAAAAATTAAGATCAGGTAAAATATGTCTGCATAAAGAACTAATACCATTTTATAAGTCTATTAATATAACGTAGTTACCTAAGACCTTCTAAACACACAATAGAAGCCATAATCACTGAGCACAAGACCTGCAAGTATGCTTCTCATCAAATTATAACATTACTATTATTATGACCTTTCAAATATTTTAAATATCATCTTATTAGTTTCTCAAAATTAACCTGGGATCTCAAAATCAAAAGGGATTTTTCCTTTGTGTGTGTATTTTCACTAAATTGGTATGATCTTGAGCCTGAACAATTCGTCCACATTTCCTTGCTGGTAACTTGAAAATAATACTTGGTTCTATGAATTTACAGGTTTATTTTGCCAGCCAAATGATTGAAAATTATATTAAATAGGTAAAAATACTTCATTCAGAAACAATTGTTGAAAATATGGAGTGCTAAGACTAACACTGTCCATCTGACAAATTACCTTATGTTACTGAATGGGAAACACTGTAAATGAAAAAAAAATACAAAAGGAAAAGAAAATAGCCTATCTTACTTCTTAGACTGGTTATTTGTTTTGTAATTTTGCCCTGTGACCTTCTTAAAGTAGTATTGATTTTTTCTCAGCTAACTGATTGGAAAAATGTAAAAAGAAGAACAGCATTTCAAAAGGATTTACTCATTTACATATTATTAAACTTATCCTGGCTCTTGGGCTGGAGGGCTATAAAGTGGGGGAAGGTAGGAAGTACAGCCTCTAGAGAAGATAGTTTACTTATTTTCATTGACAGTAATGATTTCTCCATCTTTAAAAGGATCTGTCTGAAATTTTGGAATTCTAAATTACAATATTAGCTTAAAGTATATAAGAAAATGAGTTTGCTACTTAACTAAAATGAGTCTGTATTTCAAAGAAAAAAATTTACATTTTTATTTTGTAATTGAGATTTGAAATATTCTCAAGGTCTTATTTTTACTAAAGCTCATTTTAATTTACGATTCATTGGTAGAAATGTACTTTTTACATTTTACCAAAATTAACATTGAGAATTTCTCCTTTTTTAGAATCATATTTTTTTTTGTGATGCAAAGAAATACATAAATGTAATTCCTTCTAAATGCTAACATTTCAGTTATAAAGTAAGAAAAAAGCCATGTGTCCGAACAATCGGAAGCTATGATGCATTTTATTCTTACAAGTTGTAAAAATGCAACAACAACAAAAAATACATATTTACACATTTTTTTTTGTTATTGCTGACACAATGATTTGATTATCTTTTACACATTCTGGTATAAATAGCTTAATTTGAGAAATCTGTGACATCCAAAATTGGTTATCTTAAAAGATCAATAAACTTGAGTAATTCTAGTAAAACTGATCAAGAATAGAGAGTATGTACAATATCGTTATAATGAATGGCAAGAGAAACATCATCCAACTTCCTGCAACATTAAGAAAAAATATTATAACAAATATCATAAACATATTTTGGCCAATATACTTAAAAATTTAGATGGAATGGAAGAATTTCTTGAAAATTAAAACAACTTATTAAAAAGAACAGAAATTTGAACATTTAAATTTTTAAAAATTAAAAAAATTTTTGCATCATTAAAATCATTACTCCTTTTCTAAAAACCTCTCCACAGAACAATCTCTGTCTTCTTAATCTTTTCTGATATCGTCTTCCAACATTTAAGTTGAAATCAGCAAAAATTTTACTCTAAATCTCTCCCACGTTATAGAAAATAGCAAGCATTTCCCAACTAATTTTGCAATAACAATTTATTTTTAAAAATCAATCATTGTAATTCCATACATTAAGAGAAAAAAAAAGAGAGAGAGGAAAAAAGTATGGGTTCTTTTTGACAAATTCTGAAAAATATTTGATAAAATTTAGCATCCTAGGGGATAAAAACTTGCTGAAATTGGTACTTTCTAATAGGGGAAGCTCCTAAATAGATTATCCATCTTGGGTGATTATATAGTTATTTGTTTTCTTTTCCTTTCCACTTTAGAGATGAGTTTTCCTAACTTTCATATATCTACTATGTATTTTTCTCCTCACTGCTCCTATAAAGAAATTACATAGCCTTTCCTCAAACTTCTCTGTTCTAAAAGCAAAAGTGCAGTACTGTTAAGATGAAGGGTATGTTTGTAAAAATGAGGAATATGATAATTGTAAATAGTGTTCAAAGTGGTGGCTGTATATATGTACACATTATAATGCATATATATACTCTTTTAATGTATTAGAAGAAAAACATCATACAGATAATACATAAAAAATGCTTTAAGTAGTAATAAAAATATACTTCTGAACTAAGATTCAATTATAATTCAAAGAAATATTTTAACTCAACCTTTCCTACGGATTTTATCCCAGTACCTATATTAAGGGCTATAGTATAATGAGCAAGACTAGGAGTGAGGAAGCTTAGGAAGTGGGACAAAATGACAGAAAGCCAATATTACAGTGTGTTATTAAGGACACTGTTTCACAACTCAGCAAAATTACTCCAGGACCTCAGAAGATTTTATAGAACACCTGCTAGAATTATCTCTGGGGAAGACCTAGGAAGTAGAGTCTCTCTACTATTAATTGAGACTTGCTCCTAGGGGAGTTAATTCTTCCTTATTTCTAGCCTGTACTTTTATACAAGCTGATCATGCCCTCTGAGTATGCATGATCTGCAGGCAATGAAAACACAGCATGTTGTTAAGATACAAGGTATAAGGCAGGGGTCCCCAACCTTTTTGGCACCAGGGGCCAGTGCTCTTATGAGAATCTGATGCCTGAAGATCTGAGGTGGAACTGAGGTGGTGATGCCAATGCTGGGAAGTGGCTACAAATATAGATGAAGCTTTGTTTTCTCACTGCCGCTCACCTCCTGCTGTGCGCCCGTGGTTTTATACAGGCCATGGTGGCTTGTTGGCTTGGGGTTGGGGTATACTGGTGTAAGGGATCACATAAGATGGGGTACATTGCCATCTATTGGCAGGCATTGACATGGAAGGGCCTGAAAATCTACTTGGGCAGTGACTTCTCAGCTGAAACTTGAAGAATGAGTGAAATGATATAAATTTAGTGAAGAAATATGCCCCACACAGAGAAAAAAAAAAAAAACTTTTGTATTCTTACACAGTGTCCGTCTACATTTTTAAGCTGTTCTGTATTGGATTGGTACCCATGTAAAATACTCAGCATGCATTACCTGATCAGTAAGTGTTAACTTTTATTTTTATTATGTGTCTTCATCATTAAAATCACATGTTTCTTTAAGCAAAAAGTATACTAACATTTCAGAATTATTTTGACAATGAGACATCACAAGTAAAGGTAGAAGTAATGTCTAACATTTTCATAGAAGGACATGTAGTAAGAGCACTGTGGATATTGCAGTGAATAGCATAGTGATGTTTCGGTTGTTGTACAGAAATAATCAAATATTAGAAAATGTACTATTGAGGAATGTCTGTGAGCCTGGAATCCACCATTAGAAAGGTCTTGGTTCCTGAGTTGCTTTCCCACTTACCTACATTACAATGTATAGCAATAATTATATTTGTATATGTTTCAGTGTATTTAACTATAAAATGGGTATAATTATAGTTTATGAGTAATGAAATCTTTTTGAGGGTTGAGAAGGATCACTTGTATAAAATATTTAACTCTGTCTGGTACACAAGTAGTCATGAATTGTAATATTTATTGTTATTACTTTTTTTTTTTTTGCAATGCTCAAATAAGGCAATCATCCAATCAGATGACTACGAAGGTTTCCAAGGACATCATTATTCTCTAATATGAAAGAGTAATAAAATTGCAGTTTTAATTTTTTTATTTTTCAATTGTAGTTGACATTCAGTGTTATATTAGTTTCAGGTGTACAGCATAGTAGTAAGACATTTATATATTTTATAAAGTGATCCCTCAAATAAGTCTAGTACCCACCTGGCACCATACATGGATATTACAATATTATTGACTGTATTCCCTAAGAATTATATGCTAAGCAGCAGAAATTTATTGCTCAAAGTTTTGGAGGCTGGAAGTCTGAGATCAGGTTGCCGGCATGGTCAGGTGAGGGCCCTTTCTGGGCTGCAGACTTCCTGTCGTATCCTCTCATGGTGGGAAGGATGAGGGATCTCTATGTGATAATCTCTTTTATAAGAACACCGGTCCCATTCATGAGACCTCTATCCTTATGACCTAAGCACCTCCAAAGGTCTCACCTCCAAATACTATCACCTTTAGGGAGTAGGATTTCTACATAGGAATTTGGGGAGGGAACAGAAACAATGAGACCATAACAGCTACTAATATAGTTAGTAATAATTCACGTAGTGGCAGAAGCTGATATATTCTGTTGGACTTCATATAAGCAGATGTCACATTTCTTATTATTTTGTGACATTTCCCAGTGGTCCAGAGTTAAGATTAATCACTAACTCTGAATCATATAGAGAATGACCTACCTGGGGTAAAGGTGGCATATATTGTGTTCATTAGTTCTGAGAAATCTGATGGAAATAAGGCAGCAGGATCAATGGGAAAAAACAAACGATTTTTCTATAGCTACCATTTGGTGCTGATAATGCTTTCAGAATACATACCTATGCTTGATAAAGAAGGATAAATAATGTGTGTGTGTGTGTGTGTGTGTGTGTGTTTTTTCTACTGACAGTGTACGAAAGAGCAGAAGAGATGGCATTTCTCTTTGTGATTACTCTAATCTACAGGGGGCAGGGGAAGGTTTTGGTTTTATCACATATAGACTACACATCACTTTGTGACTTCATTTCTAAAGAAAAATGTTGTTCAATTTCACAGCCTCTTTTCTAGTTTAGTTCCTTGACATCCCTCACCTGAACACAGATTGCCTTCTAGATCTTACCACTGCAATGAGTAATGCATGTGACCATTAAAGGAAATTCTCTATAATTCAGTCAGGATCATGTCATCTTCCTGTTGAAAAACCTTCAAAAGCTCCTCAAATAAAATTTGCATTTCAGCCTGACATTCACAGTCTTTCTACGTTTTGTTATAGCTACCTAGAATTCTTATTATTTTCTTATCCTACATCCTACATCCTATGGCTCAGCCAAATGATTCAGTTCATTCAAAGCACCATTTATTTTCTCACTTTCACATGCTGTTTTTACAACTGGACAATTTGCATTTTACCTTCCTCTGTGAATACATACCTTTCTCTCAAAAGATTTCAACTCAGGCCAAGGTCGTCTTCATACAGGTTCCCTGACTCCCATAGTGAAAACATGTACTGCTTCCTCAGCAATTGGTTTAAAATTCTAGTGTAACACATCACTTGTAAAACCACATTGATACATTTTAGTTTGAATCCCCTCTTGGTTATAAACTACTTAATGTTATAGAAGCAAACTCTTTTATTTATTAGTAGCACCAACTCGGCAGTATAAAATGCAATTTTGTACATAGTAGGCATTCAAGAAATATATATGTTTGATGACAATGGTAGTTATTTCTAATGAGCTGCTGATTCATGTTATCCAAAATATATTTAGCTAAAATGATTTAAATTTTACTTAAAAATCATCTCAAATATGACTATGTTGATAAATCCTACCTGGTTCATATAGGTTAGCAGCTCCCATCTAGTCTAAGCAGAATACTAATTATGCTTAAAAAACAAAAAACAACGAAGCAAACAAACAAACAACAACAAAAAACTTACTACAGAGCACTGAGAAGGATTGCAGAGACTTTGAGGGCTTCAACATACATGGACTATTAAATTCTCACTGTCATAAATATTATAAACTATGTCTTTAAGGTTTAGATGATAAAAGTGAATGTATTTTAAAAGCTTTTCCAGAGAATAGATATATTTGACCTCTTGCTAATACAATAAGTGGTGAAAATAACATTTCATTCCCTTAGTTTGATTTTACATCTCTCAAATTCACCTCATAGTCAATAGGATAGGAGCTTTTCTCATAGAAAGAACCCTATTAAGAAGGACTCAGTTAAAACAGTGCAGTTGAGCTTTGAATAAAAATGACATATGCTCACATTTCTGAGTAAAATATATTATTAAAATATAAACTTCAGATAAAATAAAGGAAGGAAGAAAATTGTAAGAAACTGTACTATACCATCCAAGGAGTCTCAATTTCAATAAAAAATTGAAATTCAATAAGACACTAGAATGTCCAGATTATTTTTGAAATGTGTCACAAAAAGTTTGTTGCTTAGAATGAATTATCAAAGTTTGCAAATATTTTACCTTTTAATAAATAAGAACAACTATGTCATTCAAATGTATAACTTCATTGAATTTCAAAACAAGGGATTGTATTCTTGGAAAGGAAGAATTATAAGCAACCTTCAAAATATCATAACAGAAAGAACATTGAGAAATATGAAGATATTACTTTTCTTGCTAGTCACTTTCTTTCAGGAGGCTATGCCTGCTGAAATAAATTGGAAGATAATTGAGCCGATAGTGTATAGAGAAAATTACTTTACTTTTCACATAGAGGGTATGACAAAAGTAGAACATATATTCTTCTATTTGGCATTGTTATAGTGTTCTTGGAAGGATTGGAAAAACATTAACAAGTAAAAGAAAAATTTCATAAAGTAGTAAATAATTTGCTATGTATAGTGTATAGAATGCAACTGTCTAGACTTGAAGACAGAAAAATGTTAAACTCAAGTCATGTAGACTAACTCTGGTTTATGCCAACTATGGCCAGAAATGAAAACAGGAAAAGTAAGGAAAGATAACATGGAGATTTTGATACTCTTATGTACCCCAGTTCCAATATGCACACCTCTATTGACTTCATTTAATCTATTTCATGAAAATATTTCATGAATTTAAGAATTAAAAGTATTTTATTTACCTCTATGTAACCTGGAACTTAGCGTTTCTGGTACATATTAGGTGATCAATAACAATTTGTTGAATGAGTGAAAGAAAGCAAGAATGAGTGAGTGAATGAATGAGTGATGAATAATTTACTTGCCTGGATAAACTCATGAATTAGTTTATAACTATTTATTTTGCTTAGCTATACTACCCCTGCCCTAGGCAATAGAATTTTTGCTTTTGTGTTGTTAAAATAATTAAACAAGGAGGCCCTTAGGCCAGGTGGCTCTGATTCCTTGGTAGCCTTGATACACATGGGCAAGCCAACACCTAAGAGTCAATACACTGAAATCCCAGAAAATAAAACCTAAAAATGACCAATCACAAACAGCCACTAAACTTTTCCAAATAAGGCAACTACTTAAACTATAGCCAATTAAATGATTTTCTCGCTTTGCTTTCCCATCTTTTCTATAAAAACCTATTCCCTAAGTCCTGTCGATGGATCATTCCTAAGCCTGACCACCTTTGATCTGATGCCACATAATTTGTATCTATGTATGCTGAAATAAACTCCAGAAGATTTTAATGTTCTTCATCATATCTTTTAACAATGTCTTCTTTAACATAGTCTTTTATTTTAAATTCACCCAAGAATGTAACCCTTAATATGTCACCATTTCATAATCGCAGTATTATCCTTCTATGACTATTTTAAGACATTAAATTTATGAGCAAATTATAAACACAAGAGAATATTATGGAACAAAGTAGAAAACATGACAAGAGGTAGGCTGATGAAATTTTTATTATTATCTGCATCTTCCTGCTATACATATTTTGATTGGAATTTATGACAGTATGGATTTGGGAATGGATTTTTCATGTGTTCATTTTAAATCAGGACATTTTTTTCCTAGATTGTTTTGTGACAAAGAAACATTGAGAAAGAGGAAGTAGATCATTAAGTCAAAGTGAAATGAGATTATATTACTTGTGCAAGCCACTTAATCTTTAGTAGCCTCAGAATCCCCTATTAAGAGCATAATGCTACCCTAAATAGTGAACTGTTCTTTATAGTCTACCTGTCATCGATATAATATAATTAGAAAGGTGCAATGCCTCTGCAAGAAACTAGAAAGTATATCTGATGCATAGGAAAATATATTCTGAGGTATATATATATATATCTATATACATATATATGAAATACATATATATGCATATATATTTATTCAAATATAATGTTATAGCTATATAATGTGTTAAAAAAAAGAAATGTTTCAGGTAAAATATAAATATACTCAGACATATTTCCAATGATTAAATTTCATTGCCTTTCTGAAGCTAAGAAAGATAGTTGTTTTGAATTTAAAAAATAATAATAATATATCATGTATATTATCATTTTTCTACTTTTCAATATTGGTAGACAAATTAGAACTAAATCTGAAAAATCTAGAAAAATATAAACATATGTACACATATATGTTATGCATATGAATATTTTTTAAAGATATTAGTGACCTAGCTACCAAAACAGTGAAATCATAAAACACACACACACAACACACACATACACATATGTGTGTGTGTATGTACATATGCGTGTGCTTATTTATTTATTTATTTATTTATAAGAGATTTTAGAGCAGCTTTTTGCCTTACCATTTATAGCTATTCTAGGAGGAGTTTGGAGTCGGTTTAGCTGAGCAGAAGCTTTCTAAATATTCATGGGTGCACAGAGTATTTGTCATTTCAAGGAAACAACACCTAATCACATTTCACAGACTTTGGGAAAAAACTGTAAACACCATATTCAAGGACTAAGGGCATATCGAAATGAGTTTATCTCTAACAATAAATAAAAAACAAACTTTACAACATTGGAATCACCAGTTGGATAAATGCGACACTTGACTTCTTCTAGGCATATAAGTAAATGAACACCATCTCTTGAGGGGAAAAAACAAACAAACATCATTTTAGAACAAAAATTATCTCTAAGCTATTATATCTGTAGCATATAATATACAATAATATATTATCAATCATATATTGAGAAAAGACCAACTGATAGAAAATCAAGACAAAATATAGGAAAGAGAAACAAATACAAAGATGATGAAGATAAAATCTTTATGGTATACAGCCTTTGATAACAAATATTTCTTGAATATAGTCTGGGTTTAGTGACATTTTTCTCCTGACTACATTGTAGTGGATATGAGATCCCTGAGATTAGGACACAGAAAGAGCATGGCTTCTATCTAGGCTGTCTTTTCTCACCTTCTTGCTTGCTCACTCTGAGGGGAAGCCAGTTGCCATCTTGTCATTTGTCCTGTGGAGAGCTCCCTGGGGCAAGGAAGCGATGTGTTCACTCAACAGTGGTTAACCAAGTCCCTCACTAACCACTAAAGTAATCTTAGAAGCAGATTCTTCTGTTGAAGTTTGGTATGACTGTAGTCCCAGCCAACATTTTGAATTGCAGTGTGTGAGAGAAACTGAGCCAGAGGCATTCAGCTAATCTGTGCGCAGCTTCCTGACATATGGAAACTTTTGTTGTTTTAACCTAATAGAAGTTGAGGTAATTTGTTAAGCATTCTAAACAAATAATAGAGACATTAAAATAATTTGTAAGAATCAAGCTAAATATAGTCAATGAAATAAAAGATGCTAAGTTCTAACAGTATGTGTGTAGGGGAAGCACTTAGCCCTCTTAAGATAAAAATTATAAACTACATGAAAATATAAAAAGAGAAAAAAATATTTGAAAGCATTGCAATGTGATCAAAAGCATGCAGAATTAGGGAAATAATTGACTCTTGAAGAAAAGGTAGAGATTTGGGTGAACTTTGTTTTTGTGGGGTTTTGCCTGAGGACAAATTCCAGTCCACACTCTACAAGGCAGTTCAACTTCAGGCAGAAACTCACACTGTTATTGTACTGAGGAGGCAAATGATGGATTTCAGGAATGAAATGACAAAGCAGCTACACAGTGAAGGAGCTACCTCTGAAAATGAAAGATCTGTACAAGGAAAGGCTCCAAATCTGCTTATAAATGTGAGACATAACATTAGCCAACTTCTGAACTACTCATAAAGGAGCTGATTACAGGGAGCAGAGGAGAAAGCACACCTGAAAGCATCAAGAACTGAGCAGAGATTTCAGCTTCTACCCAGCGCAAAGGAGACAATGTCTGTAATTAGAGTCCAGCCAACTAAACTTTCTCTAGAACAATATCAATAATCTGCAACAGACAGCATAAAACCACAGCCTTTATAACATGTTATTCTCAATATTCAATATACAATGAAAATTACTACAGATAATAAGAGAATAAAAATTGAAACATAAAAAAGACCATCAATAGAAACTTTGCCCAAGAAACTCCAGATAAGTGAATTAGCAGATTTGATCTTAATACAACTATTATAAATATGTTCGAGGACTTAAAGCGATATATGACAATGACCAACAGATGAAGAATCTCAGATTGGGGAAAAGCAAAACCAAAAAGAGCTAATGGACATTCTAGAACTGAAAAATGCACTATCAGGAAAAAAAAAATACAATTTCTTAAGCAAAGATTTTTGACAGCAGAATAAAAGTCAACAAGTTTGATGATAGATCAACAGAAATTATTCAGTCTAATGAATGAAAAAAATAAAATGTTTTTGTTATGTTTTTGTTTTATTAAAGGAGAGAGAGAGAGAGAGAGAGAGAGAGAGAGAGAGAGAGAGAGAGAGAGAGAGAGAGTAAGAGAAGTGTCAAGGGTCTTAGTGACCCTGCACCTGTGAGAAGGAGCTTAAAATTTCATTTTGACAACTTAGTGTTGAGGTATTGAATTTCCAAGTGGAGTTCTCAGTTAGGCATTTGCATATAAGAACTAAAATTAGAGCAAACATCTACAATAGTAATAAATAATTAAGAGTCATCTGTGTTTAGGTCAATTTTGAAGTCATAATGTAGATGAAATCACTTAGATGAGGAAGCATGGAGTAAAAAAGAAGAGGACTGAGAACAACAGTGACAAGTTCCATATTTAAAAGTATCAGATAGAAGAAAATAAGCCTGGCAAAAGTGTAGGTCAGAATTTACAACAGAACAGTAGTTAGGCACTTGTAGAGAATCAAGAGTGTTGTACTTTAATCCTTAGAACAACCATATTATTAAGTGTCATCATCTCCCATTTAATGGATAAGTAAACCAAATATCATAGTGGTTCACTAATTCTCCCGTTTCAATCAATGATTCTGACTTGTAGTTATTTTAATCCAGATTTTTTGACTCTAAGATCTCCTTTATTACCACTGCAGCTTTTTTCTTTTTCTTTTTCTTTTTTATCTTTAATTACACTATGAAATGGACTTTAAGGAATTGGGGGAGAAAAACTGGGATTTGCAGTATCAGAGTGGGTTTTAGCTGCCCATTTAGAACATTAAGGAAAGTATATAGAACAAATTGCAACATGGCATTATTTCTCAAAGTGCCAATAATTTCAAACCCTGCACTTGAAATTGATTGATCTTAAAACCATGCAACCCCTAAACTGTATTGTAGCACAACTTGGCAGATAATTTCTGCTTCCCTAGTGATCAATTGCTGTCTTCAAAACTTTTCGCTAAGGGCAAATCAATTGTGCAACAATTTGTATCAATTATTCAGAGAAGTAGAATGGCTAGAATATTGATCTTTTAAAAATAGGATTGACTAGCCAGAACCCATAGAGCAAGACTTTCTTCGATAAGAATATCATTAACAACTTTCAAAATACTGTTATTTGAAAATTGACATGAATTAAAAATATTAATCGAAGTTAAGGAGTATTAATCCTTGATATTAATCAGGGATGAGTGCTATAACCCAGAAGACATCAAATGCAAACGCTCAAAGAGGATATTTTATTTCTTTTTCATGTAATGGTATGGAGATAAGGAGAGCAAGCTCCTAAAATAGCTGCAAATCATGAGGTCACTCAGAGACTCAGACTTCTATCTCCCTGAGCCACTTTCCCCAAATGGCTTGTCCTCATCTACCATTAGATCAAACTGGGCCTACTCTGTATCCACATTCCAGATTGGAGAAAGGACAAGTAAATGGAAAGTAAGTGATTTTCAAGAAAGCAATATAGAAAATGGTCATAGTAGTTCAGCTCATATTCCATTTATTGAGGAATTAGTGTAGCTCGAAGAAAAAGCTGATAGTAGTGTTTAATTGTTTGGCTACATACCCAGTCTTACTCTATTTTAAAAGATAAGTATCCACAGTCTGACTTCTCAAATATCTGTTTTTACCTTGTCTCCATATAAAACACACGTGTATGCACACATACATGCACACACAGACACACATGTACACACACACACTGTTATGACTAAACGTCCGTGTTCCCTCCTACATTCATATGTTAATATCCTAACTGTCTATGTGGCCATATTGAGAGATGAGGCCTCTAATGAAGTAATTAAGATTAAATAAGGTTGTAGGGATGGGGCCCTGATCTAATAGAATTACTATCTTCAGAAGAAGGAATCTATTTCCCTCCCCTGCATTCCTCCCCATCTGTCTCCCATCACACACTGAGGAAAGACCACATGAAGATCTAGTGAGAAGGCATCCATCTGCAAGCCAGTAAGAAAATCTTCACCAGAAACAGAGTCCACTGGAACTTTGATCTTAGATTTCTAGGCTCCAGAACTGTGAGAAAATTAACTTACATTGTTTATGCCCCTCAGTCCATGGTATTTTGTTATGGCATGTCAAGCCAACCGAAACACATATACACACCTCCAAAAGAAATTACCCAAGAAAACATTCACTTACTGTATCTAGCTCAAAGTCCAGGATCTCTTGGTCCAGACATGACTATGCAGAATTGGGCAGATCAGTTATCTTTCCACTCCTACCAATGTACAATGGTGTAATACATATGTAAGTTGACCAGTTAAATGCACACACACTCACATATACATACAACTACTATTCAGGAAGAAAGAATGGAAAACACACAGTAGTAATCAAACAAGTTACAAAATGCACCTAGGCATGAATTGTAAAGACTCTTTGCCTTGGCCATGGAATGCATTCCTTGGATATTCCATCTGGACCTTGAAAATTGTCTTTTCATCAAGGCACTGAGAAAGCTATTGATAAAGAGAACTCTTGCATCCTTGAAAAGTGCAATAATAGATGCCATATGTAGACTAGGAATAAAGACAGGAGATGATGCTATTGAAATGGGCTTCTCAGTTTAATGGAAATAATTAGATTCTATAGTGGCAATGACCTTTAGTTATAAAAGACAAGGAGAGTATGGTCATCATCATGGGTAACAGTGACAAAGAGAGAATTTTTGGTTTCACACCAAAGGATCTTTAGGGATTAGCTAGTTGATCATGATATCTGCTAGGACTGAAGTAGACAGGAAGCATCCTAACATCCCATTTAATATTATTAACAGGAATGGACTCTTGATCTGGAAGTTGTCTCTCATGTCCTTTAATGCATACTTTGAATAGAATCCCTACATTGGCAGTAGAATCTGTGCATTAATGACTAAAATTGAAGGAAAATTTAAAGGGTGTTCCTAGAACTTACTTTAAAATTAAACTTGGAATCTAAATTTATAATCTAAAAGATATACCAACATTGGTTCTACGATCAGAGTTGGAAAATGTAGATTTAATGAGTTAATAAATCCTATTTAAATTTACTTGTTTGATCTAGGCCAAAGTTGGATGAGACTTGGAGAATGACTGAGTGGTGACATAAATCCCTCATTTAAGGACCGTAAAATCTCTTCAGTTATCTTTACAACAGTTTTCAAAGTGAGCTCTGCGGACCCCTGAGATTCTCTAGACCCTTTCATGATATCTTTAAAAAAACAAAAAACAAAAACAAAAAAACTATTTTTACAAAAAGACAAAATATTTTGTCACATTTTTACTCTGCTGACGTTTCTGCTAATGGTATAAAACAATATTGGATAACACGGCTACAGCTTTAGCAAAAAAATAAAGTAGTCGCCTCAAAATACAAACTATTTATTGTTATTCACTGAAAGCACTTGTAGGGAAAAAGTCTAATTTGTCATAGCAGCCTCACCTGATTAAGACATGCATTAATCACAATTTGTCAAATTTTTATATTTTTAAAAGCTAAAAGAGTTGCACATTAATTTAATCTGTTTAAGGGGTTAGATTCAATTGAGAAGTCTATTGTAAAGGTCATTGTGATGAGACAGTGGTGGGAAGAAAATAACCAGGAAAAAGGAAAGCTTATTTATGCAAGTAACATTAATATTAATAAAATTGTAATAGGAATAAACATTTGAATACCTCAGAGCAGAATACATTCCACTTGATTTTATTATAACACAAATCCAATTTTTATATTAATGTTTTCATTAACCATAACCCTTAAAATTAATTTTAAAAGATACACAATTGCCACTTACAAAAAATCAAGGTGGATCCATTTTGAACCAATAAAAGTAATTCAAGAAATAATCATGCTTTTAATATAACTAACATCAAAATCTCGGCTATTAACAGAATTTTAAATATATGTATATTATCCTGAGAGTATTTAGCAATAAATACTAACAAGGTATAACTGATAGCCTACATTTTAACCTTTAACTGTAAAGCTGTGGCTAGTAAAAATTCTCTAATATTTTTTATCTATTTGGTAGCTAGATGACACTTCTGATATAAAATTACCTGAACATTTTGGCTGGAAATTACAATGAGAAGTGATCACTCCTTACGTTCACCACTAGTACCATTCTGTTATCTAATGTGTAGATATAGCTTAAACTTTCACACTATTCCTTTATCTCAGTTGATACTAATAGCAAAATGACAAGGATAACAAGATGGAAACAAAAACCTTTTTGTTTACATGTAAAAGAATTATTGCTCATAGTATTTGATTGTCCAGCAGCATAGAGCTGATAAATGGTAATGCTACAAGTTAAGCCCAAGCTTTCTAAATAGTATGGACTCCTTCCTAAAAATTTTCCATGTTCAGATGCAATAAGCTCCATATATTCATAAATAGCATAAATTTAAGAATATGTTCTTGGTAATCCAAAGAGATTGAAAATACCAGAAAATAGAAAGTACATGTTGAACAAATCAGCTTTAGAAAAGCAATTACAGAAATGTGTTTCTCAGGTTGTTTTTATGATTTGAAAATATGGATCAATTTTCCCTCCAATAAAAATAGCAACTTTTATAGGTTAAAAATAGAGGTAAAGCAGATAATCTGAGAAATTATTGGGAAATTGCTATTATTACTTGTTACATAATTACAAGTATATGTTATATGCTTATAATTACTTATCTCTGTTTTTTAGAGGTTTGATTCTCCAATAATTTTCACTGTAGAAAATATCAACTTTGGGCTTCTGTCTGAAATGCAACTTATTGACATGCAATTGGATAACTTAGAGAGAAACTGGATAGTTGGATTCTTTTCTTTTTAGAAGCCAGTTGTATCAAGTAGAAAGTGTTCGTAAGTTTATAAATTTAATTCTAAAATCCCCTCTCTGTACAGAAGTATAAAATGTTTAGATTTCTCACCAATCTTCCAGAGTATCTTCAGTAGTCTCTTTTCTAATCTTTTTATGTTCTCAAACTCTTTTCAGTATAATTCCTTACAGTTTTCTAGGACTTCCCTAGAGAATGAATAGTGTAGACATACAAAACCTACAGTTAGGTCACATTTTCTAGATTATCAGGGATGCTTGCTTAAAAGTCAAGGTTCACGATTTCCAAAGTAAACTGTTCTTGGTTTAGAGAATGGTGGTCTTATTTCAAGTAAAAATTTCAGCTAATTAAAAAACAGAAATAAAAAAGGGAAAGAGTAAGGGAGGGAGGGAGGGAGAGAAGAAAGGAAGGAAGAAAAGAGAGAGAGGTGGAAGGGAGGGAGGGAGAGAGAGAAAGAATAAAAAGATAAAAATATCCAATATCTTAGATTATGTAGTAAATGGAAAGAGAAAGGACAAGTGTGCCAAAGTGTTTCTGACTTATATTTGGGCACAAATAATACATAATCATCAAAAATCATCAATTTTGTTTGTTTTTCTATTCGATTCTGTAAAATGTCTTTATAATATATTTCAAAAGGACATCACACTATACACCTATTAGAACATGCAGATCCTAAACACTGACACTAAATACTAGTGAGGATGTGGAGCAAAAGGAATTCTCATTGCTGGTGGGAAGGCAAAATGGTATAGCCACTTTGGGAAACAGTATGGAAGTTCCTTGCAAAACTAAACGTACTCTGACAATACGATCTAGCAACTCACTCTTGTTATTTCACAAAGTAGTGAAAAACATATATCTATGCAAAAATCTGTATGTGGATTATTATAGCAGGTTTTTTTTTCCATAACTGGCAAAACTTGGAAGGAACCAAGATATCCTTCAGTAGGTCAGTGGATAAACTATGATACATCCAAACAATGGAATATTATGCAGCCATTAAAAGAAATGAGTCGTCAGGCCATGAAAAGACTTGTAGGAATTTTCAACTATGGAGATGGTAAAAGTAAAAAGACCATTAGTTGTCAGGATTTGGGGGCCAGAGAGAGAGATGAATAGGTAGAGCACAAGGGATTTTTAGGGCAATGACACAATTATTTATGATACTGTAATGGTGGATATGTGTCATACAATTTTCAAAACCCATAGATTGTTCAACACTAAGAACGAACTTTAATGTAAACCATGTACTTTGAGGGATGATTATGTCAGTGTTGGCTCATCAGTTGTAATAAATTAACCACTCTAGTTGGAGGATTGTTAATAATGAGAGTCTGTGTATGTGTATGTGTCAGGGAGTGTATATGAGGGATTCTGTGTACTTTCTGCTCAATTTTGCTTTGAATTTTAATACCTCTTAAAAATTATGTCTATCACTTTTTTAAAAAAGTTAGAATTTCAGAGAATAAATATTTTGAGGAAAAGGAAAGGAAAGAAAAGAAGAAAAAGGATGTAATTAGGACTGTGAGGTATTTTTATTTAATCCAAGGCTAAGTATTTTCACTCCATGACTTAAGTTTTTAAAATAAATTTTATAAAAGTTCTCTTGTGATCTTAATGGTATCACTGTACAGAAAGCTTTTCGATATATTCAAATAAGATGTTCTATAAATTTGTTTAATCTCTAAACTGATTTATTATTGAAAATATTAACTGCAATTTATTTATTCTTTTTATATTTAAAGTTAAACTATAGAAATTAACTGTAGTCTTTATAAGAATGCCTAAAACTTTCTAGCTATTAAAGATGTCAGTACAAAGTGTTTGCTAGCTATAATTACTGTGCCTGTAGTTACCATTTTTAGTTGCAATTCTTTTTTCCCCCTTTCTTAAATAAACTATAATTATTCTTGTCAAGTCCATATATATTTCATTTTTGAAAACACTAATTTGCCACTGGACTAAGTTATATTTTCAATGTTCATTTAAGATACAGATATAGAACATTTTCTGACTACATAAAAGCATATTATTCTTTAAATTATTCTCCCCATTCATTTCTTTAATAAATTCATTTGGTCTTTGATATTATTCCTGAGAAGAATAGCATTTATTGTGTGCTTGTGACTACTTTGGTATTAAGCAAGAAAAGAGGTTAAATGTTAAATTGGTCAAAATAATTGTACAGAAGATCGATTGGCTGAATCAATGACCATATCATTTTGAACATTTCTCTTATCTAATCTAGTGTTTAGATATGAGTATTTAGATACTGGATAAAGCTTAATCAATAATTTTGATAAAGTAAAAATAAATCATCTTAGTATTTATATTTGATATCTTCTTAGAATATCTTTCACAATAACTCAATATTAGAAATCTAGAACTTCCCATTGATCTTCAGCAAATAGTTTAACATCTTGAAAAAATGAAATGAGACTTAGTAAGTTTTTACAGTAGGATTTCCATATAGATACTAAAAATACCATTTTTCTCTGATGCATCAACAAAATAATAACTGTTACTCTTTCTTAAATTTTTATAGCAACGTGCTACATGAATGTTATTGTTATATAGACAGAAAGACTTGGATCAAAAATAAAAATAAAGTTTGATTTTTGTATATAAAAATATTCTAAATTTGAAGATCTTTAGAATTCAGGTCATTATTTAAACTCTGAGAATCAATAGTGTATTGGAAAGTAATTTATTTTTAACTTTAGTATGATCTATAAACTTGATATAAGAAAAGAGCCCCCAGCTGTCTTTGTGAAATAGTATTTAGACTCTCCTTGCCGTTTGTATAAATATATAATTCATTTAATAGCAATAGCCTATTCATAATGTTAATGCTCCTCTATAAGAAAATTAGTGCGTAAATATATCTTGTATGAGCACGACTATTGCAAAAACTTTAAAATTACTTTTGTTGTTAAAAACACTGGCACATAACTATTTGTCACTGTTTCTTAGGAAAATAGCAATCATAATGTTAGTTATTTAAAAATTAAATGTGTCAACACTTAAATCTATGTAATAGTTGTGACATATAATACGTACATATTTAGTCAAAACTGATAAAGGTTTATTTGAACATATTAAAAAAAATTTAAATGACAAAATTTGACCTAAACCATACATTGCACATGAAAATTAATTGTAGAACTAACAAAGGATCATAGGCCTAAATATAAAATCTAAAGCGATAAAAATTTTTAGAAGATATTAAGACAACATCTACTTGACTTTGGGTTAGGCAAAGATTTCTTAGATATAATACCAAAAGCATGACTACCAACAGAACCAATGGATACATTGAATTTCACCAAAATTAAAAACCCCGCTCTTTAAACTTTTCATTAATAATAATAATAATAAAACCCCAAAGACTTGGATAAAACATTTTCAAATTGTATATCTGATAAAATATTTGTATGCAGAGACAATTAAGAACTCTCATAACGCAGTAATAAGAAAACAAAGAACCCAATAAATAATGAATAAATATTTGAATAGATACTTTAAAGAAGATACATGGTTGGAAATAAGCCCATATAAATATTCTCAACATTATTATTTATTTGGAAAATGCAAATTATGTCTGCAATGGGATAGCACTACAGAGATATTGGGATGCCTAAAACCAAAGAGACCGATCCTAACAAGTGTTGGCTAAGATGTAGAGATATAGAGAAACTGAAACTTATACACTGCCATTGAGATTGTAAAATGGTTCAGCTCAATTATAAAACACCTTGACAATTTCTCAAAAAAATATACCTATCATATAATTTAGATATTTCATTCCAAAGAGTTTACATAATAGAATAACTATCAATGTCAGTATGAATTAATGAATTGTAGTATATCCACAAAATAAAATACAGAGGATGAATTTCAAAATAATTTTGTTGAGTGAAAGATGCCAAACAAAAATTAAGAGTTATACTGTATGCTGACATTTATATAGGATTATATAAAATACAAACTAATATTTTTGACAGAAAGCAGGTGATTGCTTCAGGATGAAGTAAAGGATAATTATGAGAAGCAGAAGGAAGGGAATAAACAGGGTAAGAGGAAGCTTTTGGGGGTGATAAAGATTTTTATTGCCTTAAAGGTTTCATAGTTCATACAAATGTGGTAAATTATGAAATCATACAGTTTATGTATAATTTGTTCATTATATCTCAATAAAACTATTAAAATGGAGGAAAAAAGCAAAAACAGACTGATGGGGATAAAGTGACATTTTCCTGTGAAAAAATTAAACACTTTTGCCTTAATAGGTGAGAAAAGAAATTAAATTAATAATAGTAATGACCACACTCATTTGCCAAAACATCTTTTTATCATTAAATAGATACGTACAGTCAAAAACAGATAAAACAAGGGGTAGTATTATATAAATGGATGACTTATTTGTTCTGTTCTATTGCCACTCCCATTTGAACGTGAAATTAATTTGAAAGATAAAATTATCTTCTCTAGCATTAATATCAGCTTCAAATTACACTGTGTTTAAATCCATGAGGGAAATAAATAACTTTGGAAAACAAGCATGTTCAGAGATATATTCTGCATAGTGATAATCATTGTAGACTAATAGTTATTGAAAAAGAGTTCACACTAGGTACACAAATTGAAATTAGAAGTAGGGCCCAAATATTTCAAGCAGGTAAGTATATATTTATAGCAAGTAGTTATTTTTTTTAAAATCAATATATATTTGTTCCCTAGTTTAGCAAGCAACAAACAATTGATCGTGTTCAAAATACCATTTTCTACATTAAATACTCACTCTGTGTTCAGCAATCTTAATGAAGGAATTATGAAAATACAGGCCCACTTATACTATTGCACTGTTAACCTCTCTGCCTCTGCCTCTAAACAAGTAAGACTGTAACTAAACATTGAGGATTTCTCTTATCTCCATGGTGTTTTTATATTTACTCCCTTGCTAGAACTATATAACACAAAATAATTTGGGTAAACAGAGATAGATATTTTGTAATCCTCAAAGCCAGCATACACATACACACAGACAAATATGTACAAGCATATATATATGTGATCAATGTGAATACGTGTATACACCTCTAATGTAAACCTATTTAGGTCATGTGTTTTGAAAGGCACATATAGTTTGTCAGATATATGGCTTGCAAATGAGAATAGTCAGAAATGTATTATATACTTATTTCTTCTCTTTTGTATTCATAATGTCATCCAACAATATAATTTGAAATCATTTGTCCCAAAAGGGTTTTTGTAGAACTAAATTTGTTTTCCATGAGGACAATTAACTGACTTTCTTTCAAATTATGGTTTTCGGAAATAAACAATGACTGGCAGAGGAAATTGACAGAACAAAATTTTTATATTTAATTTGAAAAGATAATTGGAATCAATATGTATGCTTAATGTGTTCAAATGGGCAATTATTTGTATTTCTGTCATTCTAAATTAAAAGCTCACTTGTTCTATTTTCTTACCTAAGTGCCCTCAACATTTCACAAAATGTATGTCACCAGGCATATAGCACTTGTTAGCAATATTTCTCCACAGAATGAATAGGTAAGAGATGATTCCTCATTGATTTGGCCAAACTTTTAACTCATTTTTAAAATTTCATATTAAAAATTTCCTATCTATCCATCTACCATCTATCTATCATCTATCATCTGTCATCATCATCTATTTATCTATCTAAAACATAAGGATACACCTTGGTGATTTTCACAAACTATTCCTACTTATATAATTAGAATTCAAATTAAATGCAGAATAGTATAAAACTCATAGAAGAAAACAGTGGAAAAGCTTCATGACATTGGATAACACACAAAAAACACAGGTAACAAAGGGAAAAAATAAACAAATGAGACCACATCAAACTTAAAAACTGTATGTGTTAAAGGTCACTGTCAACAAACTTAAAAAGCAACCTATAAAATGGTAGAAGGTATTTGCAAATCATATATCTAATTAGAGGCTAACAGCAAGCAGATATAAAAAACTCTTATAACAAAAAAAAAATAACCCATTTTAAAAAGTGGGAAAAAGACTTGAATGGGCATTTCTCTAAATATGATATACAAATGGCTAATGAGTACATAAAAAGTTGCTCAATATCACTAATCATTAGAGAAATATGAATCATAACCACAATGAGATATCACCTCACACCTGTATGATGACTATTATCAATAAAAGAAAAAAAAAACAGAAAATAACAAGTAGTGGTGAAGATGTGGAGAAATTGTGCACTCCTGGTGGGATTGTAAAATGGTATACCCACTATAGAAAATAATATGGAGGTTACTTTAAAAATTAAAAATAGAACTACCATATGATCCAGCAATCCCACGTCTGGATTTATATTCTAAAAAATCAAAAGTAGGATCTCAAAGAGTTATTTGCACATCTATATTTATTGCAGCACTATATCCAAGAGTTGGAAGCAATACAAATGACCATCTGTGGATGAATGGATAAACAAAAAGTTGCATATACATTCAATGGAATATTATTTAACTTATTAAGGAAGAAATTCTGTCATATGCTACAACATGGATGAACCTGGAATACATTATGCTAAGTGAATTAAGCCAATCACGAAAAGACAAATACTGTATGATTCCACTTATATGTGGTATCTGAAGTAGTCAATTTCATATAAACAGGCAGTAGAGTGGTGGTTACCAGGGGCTGGGGGAAAGGAAAAAAGAGGAGTTGTTTAATAGGAATAGAGTAGCACTATTAAAATATACAGTTACAAATGGTTATGATGTTATATTTTATTATATATAATGACTGTAAACAAACAAACAAATATTTATTTTACCACAGTTTAAAAGAAGGCTGAATATTAACATCTTTCCAGAAGCTTTCTTATACCCCACCTGGTTATCATATAACCTCTAAGTTAAATAAATTCTAGTCTTACCTCATATTTTATGTTAGTTTTGCTTTTTTATAATGGAACCCTACATTATATACTTTGAATATGAATATAATCATAATCTCAATGTTTTAGCTCATCATCCTTATGAGCTTTTTTTTATGAAAGTACATAGCAATGCCTTTTTTGTTATATTGCAACAATATTCAATAGAAGTTTTTGCAATAAAAGACATTTTCTATATGGACAATGTCCAGTGTTTTATGTACTAGCTATTTGTGGTTATTGAGCACTTGAAATGTGGCTTATATACAGGGTGATTTAAGTTTTAATTTTACTTAATTTCAATTTTTTAAAAAATTAAATAGCTACACATGACTCATGACTGCCATATTTTAAAACACATATGTCAAGTCCTATTTTTTATGGATGTGCAAAATATTTAACTGTTTTACTGTTATAAATTTAGATTGGTTCCCATTTTTGGCTAACATAAATATTGTTGATATGTATATTATTGTACATATTTTACATGAACACATGCTGTATTTTTGTTATGTGTATACCTGTGTGATGAATATGTTTTTATTCCGCTTAAATAGATTATGCTAAACAGTTTCCAAAGCATTTTTTCAAATTTATACATCCACTAGCAATGTAAAAACCCTGATTGCTCCATATCATTGTCAATGCTTGTCTTTGACAAGCATTGCCTATCTGTTTAATTCTGCTGGGTAATTCATATCACATTATATAGTTAAAATGTTTTCTATGTGACACTTGTTCATACCAATAATGAAGTCGTTATGTTTCTAAAGTGTGAATATTAACACCATTTTAGCTTTTAGCTTAAATAGACGATTATTAATTCTTAATCTCTTCTTCATAATACTTTTAGTAATTCTGTATATTTATTAAGTGAAAAAATTCACCTAAATTCTCTTGTTCAGGGGTATTTTAAAGTTCATTTTTAATTACATTTTTATTACTTATTAACCAAATAGTGTCATTTTTATTTAACCGTTTTTTAGGTCTTTATACTGTAATGCCATATCTGAAAATGAAATCATTACAAAGGTCTTAAAGATAATTTGTACATTTTGCTCTGCTTTGATCGGGGCCTTGGTTCTCTTTGTTACCCTAATAATGGCAAGAAAATTTAAGTAACTAGAACACAATATGCACAATTTGACAGCCTTATCAAGAGCAAGAACACTGACCAGATGCTGTTTTTTCTCATCATTCTATGTGCCCATTGGTGACAATTATCATAATTCTCTAATTTCCTGCCATCAGAAGAGTATCTGAGTCATCTCAAGATATTTTTATTTCTGTACTCATCTTTTAATCTCATACTTATTGGCAACTATTAAAAATAATTAAAAATAAATCATAATCAGAAATAAGTTTCTAGTAGCTTAAGGTCTGTTGGGTAACCTATATGTCCAAAGCAATAATAATTTAAGGGAGTTAGCATACATCAACTCTATGGAAATTGAGAGGAATGAGAATTTTCTGTACAGTGTATTCCTTAACCATTTATCCCCCTCTTTAATTCCCTCCTCTCCACTTCCACCCCTGAGGACTTATGGATGTTGCCATTCCCCCTTAAGAGCTGGATTTCTTAATGTGGGGTGTCTCCTCCCACACGCTCGGGGCGTGCACCTGGGCCATGGTGCACCCAGGATATGGTCCGTGGCTCGCCCTGGGGTGTGAACCCAGGACCTTCTGTAGTGCTAACCACTACACTATGGAGCCACCACCTACTTAAACCATTTTGTAACTTTGTACAAGTTAGGTATAATAGGAACACTTACCATACAAAGTTGTCATGAGGATTAAGTGAAATGTGTGTAAAGTGCTTAAGACAATGCCTTGACTCAGTAAACAGTAAATGGTAGTCTTTACCATCCTTGTTTTTACTATCTTATAACAATACTACTGACAGCAATAATATGATGATATTTATATTTGAGGAGATTGGGAAAAGCTTTGCAGGAGTTGGCAGTTTTATCAGTTTGCTTGGACTGCCATAATAAAATATCATAGACTGGATGGCTTAAACAAAAATTTATTTTCTCACACTTCTGAAGACTGAAAGTCATATCAAGGTGCCAGCATGGTTGGGTTCTGGTGGGAACTCTCTTACTGATGGCTACCCCTTACCTTCTCACTGTGCCCTCACATGGCAAAGAAAGACAGATGTTAAGCAAACTGTCTGATGTCTCTTCTTTTAAGGACATTAATTCCATCATGAAGGCTCTAACCTCATGAACTCATCTAAACTCAATTATTTACCAAGGGCCCCATCTCCAAATATTATCGTATTGGGAGTTAGGACTTCCTTGCATAAAATTTTGGGGGAGGAGACGGAGGTTATAATTCAATCCACAGCAGTAGTTAAGCTGAATTTTCAAGGGTTGATAATATTTAGAATTCGGGTTGATGAAATGTGGGGATGGAGGAGACCATCTAGTAAAATAAAGTGAAAACAGAAACAAATCCTATAAAACAGTTTATGCTACATAATGGCCTGATTCCCTTATGATGATACTAGTAGCAATATCAAAAATGTCTATTGTAACTAGAGAACCATTAACAATCTTTATTTATCAAATGCCAACTAATTACCTGTGACCAGGAGGCCTTAACATTTCTTAGCTTAGCTTAACTAACTTCAGAAAGGTTTCTTCCTGCCTTTAAGCCTCTGACTTTCCTCTCACTCCAGTTGTTAGGGAGTCTAGATGTCTCAATCAATGAAGCACTCTTCCCTTTTCTGAGAATATATACTATAGAAAACTTTGAAACTCTTCCTTTGCCCCTAGAAGTAAACCTTTTTAAAAAGCCACTTGCCAATTTTACAGCCCAGGACTGGCTTTCTCAAGGACCTGAGTGCCATCCCTTTGAACTGTAATCATGGAAGAAGATAGCACCCTTATCTTCTTGTTTCTGTGGGACTGTGGGAGGTTAACTTCAGGGAACTCCCTGCTCTAAATTGTAAAACTACCTCTATCCAAGAAGATACAAGGTTACTTCACTTCAGTTAAGGCCAATTAGTAAATATAGATGGCCTAGCATCACACCACTCCAGCTCTTAAATATATCTTTGTTTGTTTTGGGAAATTTAAGTTCAGACTCCAATTTGAGCTCTCCTTTGTTGCAAAAACCTTGAATAAACTCTTTGCTGGTTTTATAGCATCCAGTAAAATTTTGCTTTGCCACCATCACTGTATTATTTACTATATTAGTAGTCAGTTATATAATCATCTTAGCAGTCTTGAGAATTAATAACTTTTATTATTATTCCTATTTTCAAAATGTGGAACATGGAGGTAAACTAATAGAAATTAAGGGAATTATGCAAGATCACTCATATAGAAAAAGATGAAGCCAGCATTTGGATTATAGCAAATTAACTCTACTGATTAAACCGTCACTCTATGTTGCTTTCTTTATGATCATTAGTTTGTGCTGCAAGAGGAGAAATGGCAAGGATAACTGTACTTCTCTTTTTTTTAACCAATAAGTTACCAGTAACCTCCACCTTTTCTTCCATCCTCCTACTAATAGTCTCATGTATGTAATTGTCCTGCTTTAGTTTATGTTCAGTCCTCATAAGACAAAACATTCATTCCTAAGAATATAATTCTTATTTATATCCTCACTGAAGGCATGTGGAAGGAAATTCTTCACAGAATTGGAAGTTACCTATACAATAACCACCGGGATACTGAGGTTAAAATAATGACAGCTATAATCTCTTTAATATTAGACTTAATATTAAATCATTTAATTAATTTAATACTAGACAATATTAGTTAGCTGTGATATAGTTGTGTGTGTGTGCATGTGTTTATTTAGTACATAATCTTTTTATTAAAAAAATTGAGACTCTGAAATGGATTAGATAAATTATTTTTATATCAATTTACTTAACTGAGCCTCATGCACAGGTATTTATAATGAAATTGATATACATTTGCAAGGCATGCATCTTTTATTATTGCATTTCAGATTTAAGTGGAGGTGGAATGTCACGTTTACAGAGAATAATAATTAGGTAAGTGAAATCAAATGATAGAGTACAAGGTCAGGTATTAAATTAAAATTGAATCAGAGAGTCTATTTACAGGTACACTAACTCTGATATTTCAGAGGAGTGGTTGGTCCAGGGTCTTAAGCATCACGAGTATCTGAGCTGAGTAAATAAAGCAAATAAATCATTTAGCTGATCGTCTAACATACTAAGTAAAATAAACATTCTAAATAAATAACATTCGTAATAAAACACTAAGATGTATGAGATAAACTCTATATGTTGGACTTGTGAGTCAAAATAAGAGTTTTATTTTTTTCCTTATAACATAATCTATGTCCATTTAAAATTTTTGATAGATAAAAAATTGAGTTTTCTTAAAGGCTTAACACTTAAATATGTCATATGGATCGATTTTAAAATATTTATAAAATAACATGATTTTATCTCTTAAAGTAAAAGGCAAAGAGGAATATATAATATTTTACAAAGTATTTTTTTCTCACTATGATTGACATCAGTGAACACTATTTATGTCTGCATATTATTTCAGGGCATGAATATCAAGAGTCACATTCTGATTACTAGGTCTTATGCTTGTCCAGATTTGAGTGCGTAATCTCTACCTCCATGGCATCATTTGTATTCAGTTCACCAATTGGCATTTATCTTGGATGTTGACTCACCCTCCAAAGGAAATTATCAACTGAGGAGAGAAATGGAGTCTCAGGCGTTGTAAAGCTCCTCGCAACACATAAAGCTCCACTGCCAGGAAAATAGCTTCAGCCAAAGCACGTAATTCCTTCTTGATCATTTGACAAAGAACAATTTAAGGCTAGCAGCTTAACTTAGAATAGATTTTTTTGCATCACTTGGACAAATTGAGAAGTTGTTTACGATGTTTAAACTATGTGGGAGAGGCAGTGAAAATGTTGAGTAAGGAGGCCTATGTTTGGTTCATTCACTAAATATATTGTTGTGATAAAATATTTTTGAAGATAAATATTTACCACTACTAAAAGCTACATATTGTGATGTTTTGTAGTAAAAAGCGACTATCCCTCTTGAAAATAAATCTTCTTGATTATAATCATATAAGGCAAATTCCCCTTCATTCTTCTGTGTGAATCTCTTAATTGTGTGAAAAAACAAAAATGCACAGACTTCATACCTTTTCTTTAATAAAACATCGGCAGTATTGTAACCTTGCAAATTTAGTTTTATTCCTCATTTCCCGTTTTCTTACCATGGCCTTTGCCTATAAATTCTTTTTGTTTTTAGAAGAGGTGTGGGTGTATGGTGAACATGTCTATGTGTGTAATTGTATTATGTTTTTGTGGAAGCGTTTGTAGGAATTCTGAAACTGAGACTATCTTACAATACGAGAGAAACATGGCCTTTGTATTTTTCTGCCTGCCATATTAGAGGGAATATTATGAGGTTCTGGATTAGCATTTCCAGTGTTGTCTGGGCTACTTTGACTATGTCTTATATTTTGGGCTATATAAATATTTGGGATAATTACTCTTGCAGTTATATCTAAGGCATATAGAGATAAGACAACATCATTGAGAGTTACCCTGAGAAGAATAACTATTTACATTGACTACTATTCTGGGATAGATAAGTACATAGATTTCTTTTTAGGACCTTGTGATTGGGCCTAGACTCTGAGATATCCAAGAGAATCCAATTTGAAAGGGTTGAGATAGCCACCCCAAACAGTGACCTGCCCTAATTACAAAAGTATTCTGAGGTCCTACTAAGTTTCAGAACTTCTAATATGGATATGTGTTTTAAATTATTTTGGGTATTTTTTTTTCTCTTAGTACTACCCTTTCTGTAAATTTTGTTCATAGTCAATTATTTTCAGTTGTGCTGTCTGAAATTCAGAGAAGAGTATGTCCTCCCTGAGCCTGGGCTAGGGTTTTTATTGGTAAATAGCTGTGTCCAGAAGTAGCTATCTGAGAGGTACTGGATTGTCAACAAAAGAGCAAATGCTCAGGCAACAAGACAGGTTTAAGCGAACTTGTTCTGGAATATACCTTAGTTAGTTACATTGGAGAAATTTATTGCTGGGTAGGGGTGTAGAAATGCAGTGATAATTTTCTGCAATTAGTGAGGTTGAATCCTAATAAATAAAATTTTGTAACATTTGTAATCTTAGACTGGTATGCTGTGAATATATATATTGGGAATGTAGCTAAAGTACTTTATAAGTACCTGTTTTCTTCTAGAGATCTAAATTAAATGATTTGGAATATGAGGATATGTGCTTATATTCTCAGGGCAATCTCCGACTTTATTAGGTCCTGCCCCCTGATGCTGTTCAAATCACATTGATGTTACTTTGAATTTAAATCTGCTTTTAATTTTTAGTAATATCAACAACCAAATTTTAACAAGGACATCTCTTTCTTTTGGCCTTCTTTATGTCCTCCTCCAGAGGGAAGCTGATTCCCAATTCTTTTCTCCTGTTGTGCAGCAGAACTTCTTACTGTTTTGTTGCTTGCTAATGCAAGACACCAAAGGTTTTGGGACATTACTTTCTACTTCTGTATTTATGGAATTATTTTTAAGACACACATGTACTTACATCTGTGCACACATACACTATTTTAATATATATAAACTAATTTTCAATAGTGAATTATCTAAATGTTAAGAATGCAGGTTATTTTAGTTTTCTTCATTTTGTTTATATCTGCTTTCCAAATTTTCCAAAAAGAACCTATACCATATTGCCTTGTAAAAACAATTAATAAAATGCTTACTAATAAATTCTTTGTGGAATAAAATGAGGCCTACATAGGTATCAAAAATGTGGTAGGTTGGTACATTATCATTTCTTCTCATTTATTTACTGTGTACTTTTTCTTTCTTCCCAAAAGTAATATGACTCCTGAGTACATCATGCATATATGATAATCCTATATCTGGGACACACACACACACACACACACACACACACACACATATACCACACACACACATATAATATACATATATATTTATATATGTATGTATGTATATATATAAAATAATTTACATTTCACATGAAATTATACTTGAAATTACTGAATCAAGGAGTCATCAAAATATCTTCATTACCATAAAAAGAAAATAGCAGCACAAATAATATTCCTTTTGCTATCACTGTAGACAAAACTTCTATGAGGCACAAAATGTTCTGCTTGAAAGAAACATACAATGAAACATGAAAACTCTTCATTGTGAAAACATCCCCCTTTCTTGAGTTTTTTTTTCCATGAGCCTACTATCATCTCAATAAACATAGAGTAGGTTTTCTAGTGTCTAAAAGACATAAACAATTAAAAGCCTTGAGACCTTTTATCATGAGGATTGTGTTTCTTACTTTGGGAGTTACCGAAGGCTTCCTGATGTTTATTCACATAGGTAAATTTCTTTTTAGCCCCAAACATAATGTAAACATTGAATGAAATATCACACTAAATGTATTTTTTTTATTTCCTGCATAAATTTCTTAGACAAAATATAGAAGATATTTGATCACGATTTTTTCTTTGCTTACAATATTTTATGTGTAAATAACCTTGGGTCTTATTCTGGAATAACTGATGTTTTGAAAGCACAAGCTTAGAGCGTGATGAATGTTTGAGTAATCATCTACTGCTAGATTAAATAATGTATTAGAAGCAAAGAACTCGTCTTTATATTTTGCTCTACCAATTAAAAATATTAGATATTGAAAGAATATGAAATCTGATTGATAAAATTATTACAAATAAAAAAGCAAGTTGTATTATAATTCAACTCAAAATATTAAACCACACATTGGGAAGTTCATAACCACATATCTTCAGTGGGAGAACTATATGTCAATATATGTACCTACAAGCAAGAAAATGTGGGTGGTGACATTTGGGAGCTTTTTTATTTTAACCATTTACATGAGCTTTTTATTTTTACTATTTGCATATCTCAAGGGCTTTTTATTTTAACCATTTGCATATCTCAATTTCAAATTCTAAAGAGCACTCTCAATAGTGGCTTTATATTTGGTTTTAAATCACAATTCAGCACAGGACAAATACTTAACCAAGTATAAAGTCTGCTTTTCAAAGTAATGGTGATTTTTATTCCCACAATATGTCTTAATGTCACTTTGCTAGTGAAGGATAAGTACTTTACAGAGCGTCATTGACTATAAAAAATTTTAGTCCTAGTGTACCACTTGTAGCATTGTTAAAATATACTTCGCTTTTCTGACATAGCAAATATCAGTTATCAACCTAAAAAGTTCTGAAATGCCTTCCCTATTCATGTCAATCTAATATAATCATACATGTTTGGATACCAACTTCTATATCCCCATTTTCAGTGCTTCTTTTATTCCTTTGAAATGGGATAAAAATCCTTTTTCTTACTAGTCAAATAATGTACAACTTCAATTACCGTTTTTGTTGTTGTTGTTGTTGTTGTTGTTGTTACAAATTCAAGAACATGGTTTATTGTCATCTCCTAAACTAGATACTTCTAAAATTCTAGCAGCCAGGATTAAGTCATTATATTTCTCAAATAGCCAAGACAGTAATTATGTCATTAGTGGATGCTGAATAAATATAGATTGATACAATAAATTATTGGTGATCTAAATGCCCATATATAAATCTTCGTATACTTCTAAAACTATAATGATAGTCTGTCAACTGTTGCATTCTCTTGAAGGTGCAACAATTATCGAGGGTTGGAAGGAAGTAACACATGGAATTTGCTGGCAATTAACTTTTAAGATGCTGGGAAAAATAATTATCATTAACACTTTGGCATAAAAAAGATCCTCACATATATTTGATAATAAGATACTGTAAACCTTAAAATAAGTGAAAAATACTCAGTTTTATTTCTGAGCAATGAGATGCCAGTTGAGTAAACATATTCTTGGCTTTACTGATAATAACCCTTGCCAAATACTGAATAAGTGTTTTCTCTGATGATACTGTTAAATTGTGATATGAAATATACCAGCTAGGAAATTAAACATTCATTTTATAATAACATAACACTCTAGAAATATTTTAGGATTAAAAATCTAAAACCCTGGGCTCCAGTGATCCTAAATGTGTCACTTAACCTTTATAGGTACCATAAATATGATGTATAACTTAATGGATTTGAGCCATAAAATCTCTAGGACATATAATATTGGAATAAATTAATTTACCATATTCTAATACTCCATTTGATATAAATTTTGAATGACTTTACAGAAAAGATACATGAATTCAAATTGGATCAAAACTACAGAGGAATTTTCGAAGTGACGTCCAAATATGACACAAGAGAATCAGTTCAATATACTGAGTTTTAGGGGGTAAAAATGGAAACTTCAGTCCTCCTGAATATTTCTCAGCTGAATTACTTTCTTAAATCTCTTTATGTGGAAGAAATAAAAATAGGACTGATCATATCCTATAATACTGATTAGACTACAGTTTGAGTAGAAGCATTTCTCTTCCGTTTCCTATTTCTTTATATATCATTTATAGAAAAATGAAACTGCAAGACACAAGTGCATTGATTCAATGTCTACTTTTTGGCAGCAGGCTCCTGATTCACTGTTCACATCCATTTCACATGTTACCATATTAACATATCATAGTATGCCATATATATGCATATTTTATCATTGTATTGGGTTTCAGAACTGGTTGCAAAACCCAAATTGGGAGCTCTTCTCAGAGTTAGTATAGAGTGTATATATAGGGACATAGCAATATATGATTTCCCATGATTCTCTTTATTTGGCTGCCTTAAAAACTTGAGAGGAACTCGAGTCTTTTGGCAAAACTATAAATAATATTATATGTCACTGAAATGACATATTTACTTTTTTAAATTAAATTTATTGGGGTGACATTGGTTAATAAAATATTTGTTTCAAGTGTATAATTCAATAATACATCATCAGTATATTGCATTGTGTGTTCAGCACCCAAAGTCAAACCTCCTTCTGTCACCATATGTTTGACCCCATTTATCCTTATCTACTTCCCTCCACTTTCCCTTTGGTAACCGCTAAAACATTGTCTGCCTCTGTGAGATTTTGTTTGTCTTGTTTGTTTGTTGTTTTCAGTTTATATCCCACATATGAGTGAAATAATATGGATCTCGACTTCTCCTGACTTATTTCACTTAACATGACTATCTCAAGATCCATCCATATTTTCGCAAATAACAGCATTTCATCTTTTATGGCTGAGCAATATTGTGTTGTATGTATGTGTGTGTGTGTGTATACATACATACATACATACATGTGTATGTTTTTTATCCAGTCATCTATCAAAGAACACTTTAATTGTTTCCATGTTCTGGCCACTGTAATAATGCTCCAGTGAACACGAGATACACATATCCATAGATAAATGTTTCTGGGTGGATTTAGTTATGTCAGATAAAAATGTCTTTAAAAAATGAAGATACAACAAAAGAAAAAACACTGAAAATCTCACTGGGTTTCTTGAGTACTCAAACTTTTTCTCCCCAATAAATGTATTTATCTCAGAAATGGTTTCAGCAACATCACTATTTGGGATTGGGTGAAGGATTCTAACTTGAATTTCTTAGAATTACCCCAACATGATTGATATTCAGCTGATACCTCTTTTTCAGTATAAGGTCGTAGGCCTATTATGGCTGTTTAAACATTTTGTTCTGATTGGTCCATGCCTATATATTATCTGACATTAAATATTTGTAGTATTTTCACTGCCCCAGTGATGAATTCTCATAAATGGCCTTAGGTAACTGAAATATGCCAAGTTATACTATAGATATCTATAACTGAATGAGGTGCAAGGTAGGGGAAAATCAGCTGGGTTTTTTTTTTTTTTTTTGCAGATTCTATTATTTCATTTCTGAATTCTTTATGCAGGTAACATATATTTATATAACATATTTTCTCTATCTAAAATACCACAGGCATACACACACACACACACACACACACACACACACACACACACACACAGATACACCCACATATAATGAAAGTGACTGAGATTACAAAAGTCAGAAAAAAAATGCTCTCATAATAGAACATGAGATTAAGTCACTTTCTCTAACAAGGTTCTTGGATAATGGGATTTAACTACTTGAAATTAAAATTCATTTAAAATCAAATGAATGCTTTATATTTAAGTCATTTGAAAAATAAATGGTGGAACAAATCTGACATGGGTAAAAGATCAAAATTTCTCACTTTGAAATGAATATTTAGAGAGAACCCAGCTACATTCATCAGAAATACTGAAAATAGACTTTTAAATATTTAGTGATCTAGGGCCCTTTTCATATTGATTTACTTTTGCACCCTTCTTTAGAAAAGATGCACATATCCACAAAACATCATAGTGTATGTATAGGTTCTCAGAAGCCAATTCATGACTCAGTGATTCTCAGATACCAGGTTAACAAACCAAACATTAGAAGTTATATGTTTCAAATGATCACTAAAGCTTTTTTACATTTATTTTTTTGTTCGTTTGTTTATTAAATTTGTTGAGGTGACATTGGTTAATAAAATTATATGAGTTTCAAGTGTACAATCCTATAATACTTCATCTGTATATTGCATTTTGTTCACCACCCAAAGTCAAATCTCCTTCCAATACCATGTATTTGATGCCCTTTACCCTTATCTACCTTTTTCCCTCTCCTCTTTCCCTCTGGTAACCACTAAACTGTTGTCCGTGTTTATGAGTTTTTGTTTGTTTGTCTTGTTTGTTTGTTACTTTCAGTTTTATATCTCATGTATGAGTGAAATCATATGGCTCTCAATTCTTTCTCTGACTTATTTTGCTTATGCTTTTAAAAACATGCTATATCTCACATTTTTTTTCAAACACAGTATACCAAATATGTATCTGGACATCCATTTAAAGCATAATTGGTTTTCTACAATGAAAATAATAGACTTCATATTTATTTCTTTTTAAATAAGATTTATTGTACAAATTTACATAATATGTATTATGTTCTCATCTTTATGATCCAAAGAACAATTATAAAAAATTACAATAAATATAACAAATAAAAGCAGTAATTAAGAATAAGGGTATATTATGTTAATATTTTTATGAGTTCCATGTACTTATACTAGCACTAAATAGAGTCAGTAGACAAGTAAGAAATTCACCGGTTTTTGATATTTAATCAAATATCTTTAACATAACTTTTTTTAATATATTTGACATTTATTTACTCTGTCATTTCATATGCTACTATGTCTGTAATACATATAAGAAAAATAACATAATATCTTCTGTTTAAACATTTATTAAACATTTATTAAGTTTTATCAGTCTTATTCCTAATATTAATATATATACTTGACCAAATTTCTTATAAAATTGACCTCTTTGGCTGATCTTTTAAGAGATATTAGGTAAAAGTTAAATGTCATTGAAAGAACACTTTTTCCTTAGAGAAGAAAATCTGTAACCAGAATATTTAATTTTTAACTATATTAAAGATATGAGATATTATTTTAAGAACATATTCTTTTTAAAAGTATGAGTACCAAAATACCCCATTACCATGAATCAAAAATAATGATTTTACGTATTATTTAACAATAACAACAAAAGAATCTGTCACAATGACTAGAACAAAAACTGAGACATATCTCATAGACCTGATAACTTGGGTTAATATAGTCCTTAGGGCGAAGATACTGGTGGTTTTATAAGATCATCAGTGGTTAGTCATATTGTCCTTTAAGAATCTTTCATCACAGTCATTCCAGCATTGCAATCTGTAGTAATATCTTTTCCTTTCTGGATGTTTGTTCAATATTATCACTACAACAGTTCCTTTAATCCAGTCTTTTACAATTTCCCAATTATCAGCCCTTTATTTATCTCCCTGCTTATTCAGTTTATGTGCTATGGTTCACTATTGTAATATAAATTCTTTGTCCTTCAGTCTTTTCATGTCATCTCTTTGGCAAAAGCCATCCCTAGATGAAATTTATCTGCTTTTCTGAGCACCTGGCATTTTTTGATAGATAGAGAAGGCAGAATTATATTACTATATATTATTTATTAAATGTGGTAAAAAAAAAGTATGATCACTTTAAAAATGAAATATATTTCTGTGGTCAATTTGTGCTTCTAATGTATATTTCTGGAAATTAGTAATGCTTGCTAAAAAATATAAAATGTTTTAGACAGAATATTTTTTATAATTATTTAAAGAGTTTTGTCAAGGGAATTTCAATTAAAAATGAAAATAAATTAGCATTAGAATTTTAACTACAAATTAATTCATATGTAAGAATTTAGCACATAAAACAGAAAAACACATTTCATTTGCAGCAAGGATGGAGCAATGATTGTTCTCTTCATTAAATCCCAATATATTATCATTAAGGATAATCTTCCTGGAAGTCCTTGTAGCCAATTGTATTATCTCTGGTCCATTAATTGTGTGGTCAGTGTTGTCATAGTAAAACCTTATATTCATGTAGCATATCATATTTCTGTTGTGTAGGTATGCAGTGGCCCATTTAATAGCCTGTGTATGATTGAATGGTAAAGAAAAGTCTGTGAAATCCATAAATATGTTAGAAAGTATGATATTCATAGATATTTTAAATTGATCAATTCTTTGTTATTTATCTCTTCCTTGACCTTGTAATTAATCTCTTTCTTGATATCCCTGATATCAATTTCTTCTTTTGAGAAATATTTTTGAGCAATTGAATATTAAACATAAATATATAATAATCTGAGACTTAGCAAGATTAATAAAATTATAGAATAATTATAACATTCAGAACATAAATGAACAAAAAGCAATAACATTAATGAGTATAATTCATATGACATATTATTTATAGGTTAACTACTATTCTGATTACATTCATTATATTAAGATTACAATTAATATAGACATACCCAATTAATATATATACAGCTGTTAAAGTTATATGTATGTATGAAAATGAAACATTCCTGTGAAAATTATTTGTTATAAATAAATGAAAAAAAATTGTACGGGCATACAAATTAAACTTTCTTGTGAAAATTATGAGACCATTAAAAGAACTTTGTGGCCATCTCAATATTTTAACATACTTCAATTCTCTCAGGGATTCCTAAGGATGAGCATCCCTCTCCTGGAGCCACAGAATTCTGTGTCCTGGAGCCACAGAATTCACTATTATTATAACTTGAAATTTTAGTAGAATCTGATATCTACAATTTAAAACTACCATATCTAAGATATTGGATCACCAAGACTAATAAAGAAATTAAAGGAAATTATGAAAGATGGATAGGTTGAGAAGGTTTGAGTCAAGTTGAGGAAGGAGCAATGAACTTAAAATTTTAAATACTCATAAACGTTTTGCTATACACATCATTGAAACTACAGCCAAAGTGTAATACACACACACACACACGTGTGCATGCATATCAGAAACAAACTTGTATTCCTATTACCATTTATCATTGTTTGTCATGTTTTACAAAAAAAAAATGGTCATGTTTTACAAAATAGTTTTCAGTTTAAACATCTTTTAAATATTGATTTCAAATATAAGCAAGATAAATCAAATTATGGAAGCAAAAAATGTAATAAGTATACTGAATGAATTAATCATGAATAAGCATTAAATTTAAATTTGGTACTCCAAGGAAGTAAGTGGAAAAATAATTTTTACTCCCTTAAAAATATTAATATAGAAAATGGTAGAGAGCAGAAGAGAGAGGGATAAAGAAAGAGAATTTCTTCATGTTTTTTCTTGAGCCCATCAGGATATTAAAAAACAAAATTTTTAATTTGATAAAATCTTACTAGTGGTGACCCAAGAATATTCAGTCTTATTGGGTCACAGAAATGGGTTTTGGGAAGATTTAGGTTATTTAAATAGAGAATAAGAAATGTGTTTATTTAGTATGTCTTAGGAAACAGTTATATTTATGCTGGACCACAATTTTCTTATTATTAGAATTTTTAAATATACACGCAGTCTTGAAGTAGCATACTTTAGAAATTTTCATTGATAGCATCTACAGAATTCTCCCTTGCCATCTGTGACATATGATAAATATTTTTATAATATAATGCACGTATAATGCTGCTATTAGTTAAAAATACCAAAAGGTAGTTTTCCACTCACTAAAGCAAAATAGATATAAACAATTCATCTCATAATTTAGTCAATTTACATAATGAGTTTCGATCACTTAGAATAAAGACTGCTTTTTAAGTTCTATCCATGTTTTTTATGTATTTTTTTTGTCACCATAACAAGACAACTTAAAGCTTCCTTTGTTCTTGTAGCCAGTCTAAACAAATCTTCTTTATTAGCATAACCAAACTGATATTAAAATGCTTTATTTGAAAATATAAATTGAACTTTCACAATATTATTTTGCTATGTTCAAGTCATTATAGGTGATCTCTCTCTCTCTCTCTCTCTCTCTCTCTCTCTCTCATACACACACACACACACACACACACACACACACACACCAGTTGAAAACAGGCTTCATTTTGGATAGATGGGAAGAAAAGTGCTCTATGATCAAACACATTTGAAAATTCCAAGTTATGCTGAATTAAATTAGTTTTTTAACATTTCAGAGAGTGTCTTAAAGACACTAACATTTGCAAATAGGCCTCTAAGATGAAAATGTACATTACTGCATTTCAGAAACTCACTTGATCCTAATTCACTTTCCTTTTAAGAACATCATATTGGTCAGTACTGACAAGGAAGACTTTGGGTTAAAATGCTAAAAGTGAGAGAAGGCTCATGGACAAACATGAGAACTTAGGAGGCTGCATTAGTAACCAGAACTTCACCTAAACCTGAAACTTCATACAAACCAAAATTATATTTGGCTAAATGGAAACTGAGAGTTGCAATGAGAGAAATTAACACCATATTATCATTGTAAGCCAGTGATAACTGACAATATAACAGTTTCTTAATTCCTGCCTTAATTGTGATGGACAATTTAATACCAATTTGAAGTCATAATATCCTGAAAGATGTTTTCTCCAAATGCTTCTTCTGTTTCTTATTGTGTGTGTATGTGTGTACACACATATATGAAAAAGTTGAAATCACGTATGAAAATAAATGTAGTTAAAGCATTTGAGTATTAAATGTAAACTGCACTAAAAATGTAATTCCTTATCCTCATAATTTATAATCTAAAAAAATAACATAAAGCATATACACACAATAACTAAAAAATGAGATAGTATGTGATTAGTAGCATCAGAGCATAGATTGCAAAATCAGTAACCTACAGGGGTAATGAATATGACAGTAGCAGAGCAGATGTTTTCCTCTTAAACTTACATGTTAATATTTTTCCTTTTACAAAGAAATATGCTTGCTCCTGTATTTCAAAACACCTAAATATCTCACTCACGATAAACATTATAAATATATATTTCTACCCTAATGTAGAAAATGAAAAGTGCAATTTCAATGGTAAATAACTCTGATAAAGTTGGGAATTATGGGAACGATGGCAAACTAGAAAGTCCTCCTATTTGAAAATACAGTTCTGGTGCTGCCAGATATTCTAATATTTTAAGAGAAACTGAAATAATCAGTTTAGTATGGAAAAATGAACTGCAAAATATTTTAGCACTCGGTGGGCAAAGTATATAAGATTCAGGATAAGTATAATCCTATATGTCATCTTCTCATTAGATTTATATGTATTTAATGCATACATCTTTAGAAGAAAGGGAAACACTGTCCCTGGTCATAGCTGTGGAGTAAATTTTTCATAGAGAAAATAGGGCTCGTGCACTCTTGCAGAAACTTAAAAAGAGTGATAGGATTTCAACCAGGAAGCTTGAGAGAGAGAGAGAGAGAGAGAGAGAGAGAGAGAGAGAGAGAGAGAGAGAGAGAAGAGAGAGAGAGATGAAAGAATGATGTTAATACATGGTTTCCTGTGGCATTTTGTGCCCCCTGCCAAAAAAAAAAAAAAAAAAAAAAAAAAAGGAATAAACAGAGTTGTGGAAGTGAAAATAAAAATCCTGTTTATTAATGAGGTTGCTTTGGGATTGATATTGAGTTAATATTAAGTATCATGGCAACTACTAATTTGAATTCCTTATGATTTGCCAGTCACCAGTATGAGTGCTATATATGTGCCAACACTTTTAATTGTTACAACGGTTGTAAGTAACTCTGTAGTCAAACAAGAGACAGATAAAACAGAAATGGGCTGTTGATCTAATTATGTAGACTTAAGATAATAAGGATTTGAATTTGCGTGGTAGCACTGAATATTAAAATTAAATAACTGCAAAGTATTTCAGGAAATAAATAGCTTTTCTTCAATTTACATACATATTGTCACCTTTGGTTTACATAAGCACTGTGGAAAGAACTCACAGGCCAATTAAAATTAAGAGAAACAATTAAATGTTTGATCTTACAATTAAATCAGACATATGCATCTTTGACTTTTAAGATCATATATCCAAGTATGCAAAAGATCATTTTTTTCCTGTAAATTATCTTTATCTGAAACTTCATTATATCTGTGGAAAGATCTTAGTAAATTTCAAGGAAGCATTATTTTTAGTTTCTGGATAAACTCTTTTAATTGAGTGTGATGTCCTCTATATCCTTCTCCTTAGATGGCATCTAAATTCTTTAGATAAAGATGTTTATAGCACCTAAATTCTTTGGATAAAGATGCCTATATAACCTTTATTTCCCCCCCACTATGCTACCCATAAACCACTGTCCAGTGGTAAGCCACTCTCCACAATTTTCAGCTTTCCTCTTTGTCATCTGATGTCAACTTATGACATTATTATCCCCAATGTTCTTCATTTATCATCATTACTATATAACTATACAATCACCTTTCATGATATTACTTCTACTCTTACAACAGTAGCGTACTTGGAGCAAACAGAGCCTTGGAAACATGCTTGCACATCTCTTATTCTTTCTTTGACCATGTCACCAAAATAAGAACAACCCTACTTGAGAGATGTGAGAGACACATGAATGGGAACAAATTCATTCTAGCCGAGATCCTCCTAGACTGGCTTAATCAGTCTCTAGCCAAATATCTAGCTGATCGCAGATTCATTAACAATGCTCTTGAAGATCTGATAAAGCAGACTGGGCCCACAGAATCCACAACCAATCCATAGATCTGTGAGAACTAATAAATTCTTGAGCTTCAGTCACTAAAGTCTGAAAGTGATTTGTTGTACAACACTAGCTAACGGACGTAGTACCTACTGAAATGTGTGTGGCTATATTACTGTGGTCTAATAGTCCACACTGCCTTTTGATGCAGCTTTTCCTCACTAGAGCTATGAATGTATTTGACTCATTGATTTTATACCTCTCAAAAAATTCCCATGTAGCAGGATAAACTTTAGCTTCTCTTCAGTCATGTGCAAGATCATTACGAATTTCATGAACTATCTCAGGCCCACTCTATTCTTTTAGGACCCACCTCATCACGGAGTCCACTTCATATCCAGCTGTAGGAGAGGTCTGGACCACATTACTAACCCATGACCAAATTGAAAAATGAGGCACCTCTGCTTTTACATCTCTACAAATCTCTTGGTGTTCTCTAATTTCATTCACTTCTGAAATAGGCTCAAGATATCATTGTTCAGGAGTTTTTTTCTTTTAGAAATCCAGGGAGATATATTATATTCTCCCTGATTTTTCTCCATTACATTCCTTTACCTAATCTGGGTACATGGAAAGGATTTTTGGCAGCATAAAGTTTATGTTTCTGCTTTTTATATTCCAAAAGCCAAAGTCATATAAAACCTTTTAGTTTTCTTTTCCAGATTTTCAGTGAAAATTCTAGCATTTCTATAGAAGAGGGCCAGGAGTGGCTGGCTGCGTAGAAAATAGCTAGAGAGTATATTTATTATGGTTCATGTCTTTGAACTATTTTTTTTTCATAGTAAGATCTCTGCTTTTATATAACTTATATGGTTCTATGTGGAAACCTGGATGGAGGGGATTGCTGATGCAGAATATCCACAATGCATCCCGAAAACTACTATTGTTTTTGTCTTTGACTTATCTTCCAAAATTAATTTTGAAATTCCAAAACCGTATCAGCTCATAGCTGTTAGCAGCATTTCTGAAGTAAGTTCCAGGCTCTAGGACATAAGACTGCAGTGCCCTTGCTCTTGACTCTGGAAAAATATAGAGAAAATGGAGGTGATTTTTAATATTGTTTGCATTACAAGTTTATTCAGCTATTTAGAAACTGAAATCATTTTCTTAACACACACCTCATGTTAGATAACCAGCCACAATCCAGCTAGGAACAAAACAACCAAAGCAAAGTAAGGTGTAATCTATAAGAATTTGTATGGGGTTCCAGGACCTGTTGAGAGTGCCATGCAGAGTAATCCAGTCCTCTAGTTTAGACAGAAAAAGAAATCAAATAAATTGATATTTAATATTTGTACTTCCTAGGGAAGTATGATTCCTATTTTCCTTTAACATATTCTGTTTCCCTTTCATATCTTTTCTTTAAAACATAGCTGTCAAAGTAGTTAGTTGCTATGGCAAGACTAATTACTTTTAATGACCCAGAAAATCTGTGACTAACATTGCTGCTGAGTATGTCAAAAATATTTAAGTCCTTTCATGGCTATTTTCTTACAGTCGAATGTGTTTCCTTTCCCAGTATGAAGTTTACAGTTAGAAACAGGTTGTATTCGGTTGAAAGACATCTAGTAATTGGTGCAGGGACACTGTAAAATGGAGACTTGTCCAGTAGTCACAGAGGAGGGACAGTAAAGAAAGTCTTTCCTTCTTCAAACTGGGTATAATTCCTCATCACAAACCATCAGAAATGATTTACTCACAGAAAATCAATGTGAATTCAAGCCTTTGTATCCTTACCTTCTCATCCACTCTCTCTTTTTCTCCCAGGAATCAAATAAATTATAGGGGACTATGGGAGATATATTGTGTTAAAACTTAAGAAAATTGTACATGAAGCAGACCTCAGTCCTTTCAACTGAGAAGTGTGTTTTATAATGGTATCAAAAGACAATTTTAGAGAGATTGTCATGCCCTCTTTAGACATCTAATTAAATAGCAAACATGCACAAGATCATCATGCTAATTGCATTGCTTTAAGTTTTCTCTTTGTAACAAGGCAGCAATTTATGGATGGCCTGTGTGTAGTTTCTTGAAAAGTCTGACTTATGATTAAGTGCTCAAAATTATTCTAAAGTAAATGAAAAATAAAGTTGAGAAGTGAATTGTCATTTTTATGGAAATTTGTTTCTATTGATAATCATGCTTCTTGAAATTATAAGTTTAAACTGTGTTCAAAGATTGTAATTACAGAAAAAAAGCTATAAGTGATTTCTAATATTTTTGGAGAAATCTTTAAAAGAATAAGCTGTGCTTATTAATTTAATGATATTATTTATATTTTTATAAACCAATTTATTGAAAAAAATGAAAAGAGATTGACATATCATGCAATTTAAAATATAAGTAACACAATAAAATATATCTTTAAAAGTATAAAAATTAGCAAAACACTTGAATGAATTAATGAGCATGTCTTCAAAGAAGATATCCAATAGGTAATATTATAAAAACTGTTGTCCAACTTTATTAGGTATCAGGGATATTTGAATTTAAAATACACAACTATTAGAATGGCTAAAATATAAAACAATTTTAAAAACTAAGGACAGTGAAAAATATTGAGAAATGGGAACTCTATTGCTTTGGGAGTCTAAAATATTTCTATGTAATTCAGTGTGGGAAAATTATCAGTACTAGTAAGCTATACATAGAGACAAAAAACTTATGGTCTAGTAATTCCATTCCTTTATCTAAATTAAGAAGTGCACATATGTGTTCTCCCAAACTGATGCATGAATTTAATAGCAGCACTATTTGTAATTGTCAGAACTTGGGAACTGTGGGAGACCAATCAAGAGAAAATCCATAAATAAATGGTGATGTATTCACAGAATGAAATATCATGCAGTGACAATAATGAATAGACTAAAATATCATTCTACATTAGAGATGATCTCACAGACATAATATTGAATGAAAGAAGTCAGTCACAAAATTTATGTATTCTATTACACCCATATGAAGCTCAAATGACTGCAAGTTTAATCCATGATTAAAAGTCAGGATATTGGTCATGCTTTTAGAGAAGTAAACTTGACACACAATAGGGGTTACTATAGTGCTGAGAAATGCTGGTTAAGCATTCATTTTGTATAAACGGTATAATTTAATTTTCTGTGTATACAGCACATGTTAATAAAAGGTTAAAAAATATAAATAGACATCTGGCAACAGGAAAGCTAGCAATATCTGCATGACAAAGAATCGTGTTTCCAGTATCAATTTCTTCACTAGAAGCATGAATGAGACAATGAATTATATATCTTTTAATTAGATTTATTACATTGATATTATAATTAAACATTAAATTCAGAAATGCTGCAGTTCTGCTCACCATTAGCTCTGCATATGACATGAGATGCCCTGCAATGTGGCAGTACATATTTTCTGTGACAGTAATATAGGATGCAAACAACTTGTTCTATTTTAATCCCTGCGATAGAAAATTTTCCTGTCATCCTAACTAGTCATTTTATTTTATCTAATCCTAAAGAGTTAACTCAAGGGAATTGTGAAAGGCTAAATTATGTACTATGTTGATTTATGTGCTAGTCAGGTATGCACTTAATAAATTATATAGTCATAAGTTGGGTAAAGTTGAGTTGCTTCTGATGGTTATGGTTTCATAATCTAATTTGTGTTATACAAAATTCATTTTCAATACCAGAAGCTGGAAATTCTTAGCTTGTGGGCTAAATGTGATCGCCACCCCCCCCCCACACACACACGGACACATACACATGAACACATACAGAAAGAGACAGATATATATGTGGCCCTCAGAATGAGGTAGCCTTTAAAAATAGTTTCCAAAAACAAGTTTTTAAAGATAGGGGTTCTTATTTCAAACTCTGAATTTCTGGGTCCTCTAGAAATATTAGACTTTTGAGTCACCTTGAGCCCGTATTTTCACATGACAAAGATATATTTGCTATGAAAGACTGCCCTATAGAAAGAGACCTGTGAATTGCAATTGAAAATATTCTCCAGTGTTCCATTATTACTTACTCAACATTGGTGTCCAATATGTCAAATTTTCCATTTTGTTTTTTGCTATCCTTAGACTAGAAAACATTTCTCTATCACCAAATATTTAAAGTAGGAAAAACAAAATTTAAAGTTTTATGTTTCAAGGAAAATAGGTAAGCACGTATTGCTTTGTTTCAAGTTTCTATTTCAGTGTTTTAACATGAAAACAAAAATGCTACAAGCCTAATTCAATTATGACCTGCGTGGACCCTAACGGTGGCTGCATTTATAATTCTTGTTCTAAATAAATTTCGTATTGCCTTTTTCTGTAATGAAGCTTGTCAATACCTTTATGGAGTAATTGTGTACCTTGCAAAGGGTGCATATACACTGGTTTGTCTCTGTATTTATTAAGGAAATAAATATATCTAAGAGAAGTGATGGTGAAAATATCCCCTGTGAAAGATGGAGAATGGAGGGGTGCTTAGATCAACTCAAAGACCCAGGAAGGGAAAGTAGAAACATAGAGAGACACTTGGTCTGCTTTGCAGTTTTACCTAAATTTGCCTTAATTAAAAGGAGAGTCTTTGTTATGAATGTCTAGAACAAGTGAGAAAGACTTCTGTGTACACAGTAAGTAAAGTCAAAATAAAATTTTCCATTTATCTATCTGAGAAATGCCAGTGTTTTTCCAGTACACTATTTCTGTCTTTGTATAAAAATATATTTTTGCAATCATTTTACTATGACTCATAATTATTCCCCAAACCAATTGATGGTACTCATTTGTTTTGGAATCAGAAATTTGTCAGATTTCTGTGCTTGGGATTCTTCATCACATATCTTAGTGAAAAATAAGCTTAGACCTACACAGAATGGGAGGTTATTGGGCTGTGATTAGTTTTGTCAAGAATCGTTTTTAATCGCATGCTGTTTTATGATATTTACTACATTCAGCAGAATAACACAGTGGGGCCTAACTTAAAATGTTTTATGGGGCTGTTCAACAAGAAATATGAACCAAAGCAAGGTGCCTTTGTTTCTGATGGAAAATTTGAGCTAAGTGAATGTAATCTAAATAGATTAAAATCTAGCATTCTTTGATGGTTGATTACTTCCTATCATGCAGTCTTTAAGCTTTGCTCAGTGTTACATTAAGTTCTCATTTCGGTCTTTATAGCACCTGTCAATTACTTTGCTGGTATTGTCTTGGATTTTTTTGTTTGTTTGTTTGTTTGTTTGTCTTTTTTTTTTTGGCATTATCTAGGAAAAGAATGGAATCCACAATAGCACTGAAATATAAAGAATTTTTTTTTCTTTTGTGTACCCTTTTGTCTAGCTTCCAGCAAGAAGAAAAACAATTGTTACTGAGGGCAAAATTTATATTCAAAATGAATTGTTTCTTTGATTGAAAGAACTGTGAAAAGCTGCAGTGGTAGTAGAGATATTTACCATTTCAGAGTTCCAAAACAGTAAATTTGTGGGCTTTGATTGAAGTGAGGAGGGAACTATGAACCTCATGTGTGTAGTGAATTCAGATTTAAATCCAATCAAAACAAAGTGACACCAGCCCCTCCAAAGGTTGTTCTATGCTGAAGGACCCTATTAAACCAGCAGAAATCCCATCCAGTACCAGTACCTTATTTCAGACATATTTCTCTAAGGCTCTGAGCACATAGCATTTGGTTAATCTCAGGGTTAGAAAAAACAAAGCTAGCTCAGGATTCATCCAGGTTTTCCCTACTCTTGTGAATATACCAAATTAAAAAAAAATTGTTTATTTATGATTTTTTAATACTAAATATAATGTCAATGGGCACGTGGTATAGTTTATTCCTGCAGTTAACATATTACAAAAATAATATTTAAATATGTGTTTGAAATCAGAAAATCAGGATTATAGTCTTGCTTCAATGTATAACAATCAATTGATCTTGGATAAATTACAAAAACATTTTGTTTTTCATCTTTAGAGAATTTCTATTTAAACGAAATACATCGTATGAAAAATACTAACTTATAAAAAGCTATAGAAATATTACTTTAATTTAACATTTAAAAGATTGGATTTAGACTGGATTATTTCAAAAATTTATACCAGTATTAGTCAGTGATTTCTCTCCTTACATGATGCAATTTTGACATCATTCAAAATATAACTCACAAGATACAATTATAAACAAACATAATTTTTTCTCTTCCACCACTGCCCCTTTAAATGTATTCAGTAAGACTACTCAGTCCCCATGGAACATAGCAGTCCTTGAGTTTTTTTTCATATTTGAGTTATAAAAGGTCTCTGACCAGTAATTAAAATGTCCAATTCTTTATAATTTTCACCATTTTAGACTTCAGTTAATGTCAAAGCTTTCCCTCACTGCCCTAGCCTGATCTATAAATTGAGAAGACTTCATTTGGAGAGGAGGTACGGTCAAATTCTTCTTTTTCCCCAACCGCACATCTATACTTCCTCTTACAGCTTCTTTAGCTATATAGTCCTTGACCTCTTGAGGACTGCAAAGTGAAAAGGTAAAAGAGGATAAAAGGACAAGAAGTTCTTACTTGGTGGACACTGATGAGAGTTAGCATCACTAGTGCTATGTCATTCAAAGCTGATATTTTCTCAGGAGCCTTTGTGGGTCAATCTGAGTCACACATACTAGAAGGTCTTACCAGAAGTTCTATTGCTGCAGATACGTCACCAGAAGTTCTAAGTGGGTGACTTTACCTATCTCTCTATCTTGTTACTGGAAACTGTATCTCCTTGTCACATGACCCCCTATAATACACTTCCAGCTTTAATTTGCCTAGGTCCAATTCCCCCTCCAGACAGTCCTTTTAGATTGGCTCTAAAACAACTCCAAACTGTCTCTTTTGGGTGTGAGACTCACAGCTAATCCATGGAGAATACCCAAACATTCTTTCCTCAACAGACTAAAATGCAGTAACTTTCCAAATTATAGTTATTCTTCTACTCCCATTGACTGCTTTAGCTAGATTCTTTCTTTTTATACTTTAAAGGAATAATTCATAATCTACTCTGGTCCCCGCTCTCACTCCACTCCTGTCAACCTCAAACCACAGCTAATACAATTTAAGCATTGGGTGTTAGAAAGAGCATATAATGAAAATTGGCTATTTCATTCTTTCAATTTGATTTTTCCCTGCTTTTAGTTGGAGATTTTAGACAACTTACATAATGTAATGATCAATATGGTGGGTTTGTTATATGCCATCTTTCTGTTTTATATTCTTCTTAACTGTTTTTTGTTCCTTTTTCTCTTTTTTTATGTATATTCCCTGATAGTATTTTTTTATTACTTTAATAACTCTATTGGCTTATTAGTTATATCTCTTTGTGTCATTTATTTAGTAGCTTCTATAAGATTTACAAATTATATTTTTAATTTATAATCTTTCAAATAATATTATACAATTTCATATAATATGAAAGCTCATTCAGAGAACTAAGACTTCTAGAATCATCTCTATATATTTATGTATAGCTATCTATCATTATATCTATCGAGCTCAAGAGAAAACATTACATATAGAGAAGCAAATATTAGAAGGGAGGGAGACTCCTCATTAGAGCTATACAAACCATATGGAAAAACAGTTTAAGCATTAAAAAATGTCATGTAGAAAAATTTTCCAAAAAAAATATATTCAAATATCAAAGGCAAAATAAAGATATTTTTTATCAGATAAACAAGAGCTAAGAAAATTTATTGGAATACAAATCAAAGCTAAGAGAACTTTTCAAAGAAACAGTCAAAAAATTTTACTATAAAAATTAATTTTGCAGGAAATAAAATGGTAAAATGGTACTAGATGGAAGTTTGCATCAACACAAAAGAATGGAGAATACAAAAACTGATCAGAATAAATAAAGGCCGTTTTGGGGGGTTATAATATTTAAAAAACTAAATTTTGATAATTTAATGTAAAACACAATAGCAATAAATTATGGGACTGCATCATATCTGGAGTTAAAATTCATGATAATAACATCAAAGGCAGATTCATGGGATTATACTGTTTTAACCTTATATTGTTATAAGCTTATACTGTTATAAGCTTCATATATTAAGCTATGGCTTGTTTAGTTGAGACATATTTTTCAGAATTCTCTCTCCTACATGTCTCTGTTTAGTGTGGGCCACAACTAAAATTCCTGTGGGAAATTTGGCAGGTGGAAGTAAAGTCTCAGCCATTTTGTAGCTCATATATTTTATTTATCCATTGGTTCACCTCTTTAGGACAAGGCAGTGTTCATGCTTCCAAATGCTCTGTCTTCTATTAGATTCTTCTTCAGTTTTTTGACTCTTGAAATGGTGAGTGTGCATTTAGTCCCACTAATGAGGTGCCAACTTCTGCAGGATATCTGTATAACTAAGGACTGAGGCAAATAGAATCAAAATACATTTCAGTCCATCCATGTGAGTTCCAGCTCAAGTTTATGGGTTCCAATATGTCCTTGTTCTCTCCCAATTTACATCTTTCTTCTCTTAATTATTGTCTGCCCTGTGGATTATAGAGACTGGGTATTCAATTCAGACAATAACCAAGTATCAAATCTCTACATAAACATATATACACACAGAGATATACATATATAGATATGCTCTCATACCTATTAATATATATGTGTATATATCCATGTATACAAATATTTTTAAGTTGATTACTAGTGAGTGATAATTTTATGTTTTATTTAATTTTGTTTTTTATTTTTCTTCATTTGTAATTTACTTTCTTATTTCCCATATTGTTACCAATGCTATGGGGAAAAAAATATTTGCACATTCAGCCATGTACTCCCTATCTTTCATTGCTTCCTCTAAGACTCTAGGTAAGATATATTTGTTTCATGTAGGTTTCTGTCCAGTCAGAAAATTTTTCTACCTCTGTGCCTCTTGCCCACCCAGATGTAATCAAATGGAAGATGTGGAAAACTATGGTTAATAGCCTTAAAAAAAAAATAGCAGGTCGTTAACTATACTTGCAAATGTGTCATCATGATGGTCATGTTTAAACAGGATTGTACTCAGTTTTTAAAATCTTGATTGCTCATTATATTGCTGTATTATCATAGCAATTAGTAGTTTAGATAATATAGCCATTATCCCTCCCGATATACACATAAGAGAAAGAGGTAGGGAATATAAAGGGATTGTCCAAGATCACTAAGGTAACAGGAAAGCAAGAAACTAAGGCAGTGTTCTCTTTGTTTTCAGTTTAATCTCTTATTTTCAGTTTTATCGCTTTTATTTCAGACCACTGTCTATGAAGGTTAAATATTCTTCTAATGTCAGCCTTGGTTTTGTGTGATGACACGTGCTTTTAAATTTGGTTGTTTTTGAAATTGTATTCATGATCAAGTAATAATTAAGGAATCTCTGAAAAAATATATATATACATACACATACATATATACACACACACACACACACACACACCACATACATACACACAGTGATGCTTTCAAAATAGAGATTGAGATAGTTAATGGTAATCAGAGATGAAGACATTTTTCTGTTTTTTGCAGTGCTTAATTTAATCTTGCCAGCTTGTTAAGGTATATGGCTTTGGGTTTTTTAAAAAAATCTTAATCTATTTCCCTAAAAATGTTTGATAATTCTATTTTTATATTATTCCTACAGGGAAATTAGTTTTTTGTTGCTTGTTTCCAGCAACCAATTGTGTAGAATTATTTCATTTCTTTTCACATTCTAAGTTTTAAAAATAGAATTTCTTTTAGCTTAATGTTTCTACTGTTTTCAACTTTATAATCTTTTTTTTAATGTATTCGTTTATTTTTAACAAAGTAAGGAGTCAAAGGTTTCTATGAATGGCAAAGAGGTGAATAGGGAGTAGTCAAACATGTTGATGCATAATTAGTTTTTATAAAAGTACAAAAAGTTAAAATTGTTGCATATGTTAGTGTCAGGGAAAAGAGACGCCTGTAGTGCAATTTTCTAAGGAATTTTTTTCAGATTACTTTGTAGTTAACTACTTTGAGATCTGTCCTTTATACTCCAGCTTTATTATAACAACTCTTTGTTCACTTTGCAGTATAAAAATCTCTATCGATAAACATTACAAGAATGGGATTTGCATTATCTAGTCAGCTGTTATAATCACATGAAATAGATTATCTAGAGCATTTACTTAAAACTAAAGAGCAGAGCGTATGCATAGCTTTTACTGTGGATTAGGCAAAATACTTGTGAGATGATTGTTATACTTAATGAAGGGATTTTAAATGTTTTACACATACTAATCCTTTTAACACCTCAATAGATAAGGATTATACATTTTCTGAAACTAAGAGATGATGCATGAGTTTCTCAAGTTGTCAGAGCATGAAGCTAACTAACACTACAAATAGATTTCCTGGGCTCATAACTTATTACTCTTATTCTGAATAAGAGGCTGCTGTGCCTCTCGGTAAATGTTAGCCACCAAAATTTAATTCTAAACTTTCAATAATAAAACTAAAGAAAGTCTGTATTTTCCCAATAAAAGTAAATAATACGTAAGGCAATTATTTTTAGAAATTCCTACTTAAAGGAGAATAAATAAATCGGTTATCTAGAACTTAGAGTTTTCTTTTCATTTTAATTATTATTTAGTCATCTTGACAAACCTCTGAGGTATTTGTTTTGTTCATTTTATAGGCAAGTAAGTATAGGATAAGAAATATTACATACCATCATCAGGGTCCCTGTTAGTAAGTTCCAGATCTGAGATTTAAAACCACATCTTCTTACCCAGTTTATCTACATTTTTCATTCTATCATTCTGCCACCTTTGGGACAATTTTTTAGTATAATTCTACGTTCAAAATGTTCAGTATTTGTGTTTTTATTTATTAATGTACTATCTCGTTTCTAGTTTGACATTCAAGGTACACTCCCTCCATTCCCCAACCCACTGCCCAATATTTTCATCTTAAAGTGAATAAGCATAAGAATTTATAATTTCAAATTTAAAAGCCTAAAATATTTCTGCTAATTCTTCTCTGGAAAATCTCAATTTAAATCAAATACTGGCACAGTAACACATCATTTATCTGGAACATATTGTATAAATTTTAGGTCTCCTCTTTTATTTCTGATTTTATTTGAGTCATCTTTTTATCTTGGTGAGTCTAGCTAAAGGTTGTCAGTTTTATCTTTTCAAAGGATCAGCTTATAGTTTCAGGGATCTTTTTATTGCCTTTTTAGTCTCTCATTTATTTCTGCTCTGATCTTTGTTTCCTTCTTTCTGCTGACTTTAGGCTTTATTTATCTGAATGATCCATCCATTGATATAAATGGTATATTAGTCTCCTACACTTATTGTATTGGTATTCCCTTTACGTCTGTTAGCATTTGCTTTACATATTTTAGGTACTCCTATATTGGGTGCATACATATTTACAAATGTTATATCCTCTTGTTGGATTGACCCTTTTATCATTATGTAATGCCCTTCTCTCTTACTACTGTCAGTGTTTTAAAAAAAGTGATTTTGTTTCTTTGTTTATTGCTTTTGTTGTTTTTGTGTGTCTGTCTCTATTTTGTTGCTCGTTCTTGTTTAATTGATTTCTTTTTTCACTGCTGTTTAAGGAAACCCTATTAAAACATGAGCTGAATACTAGCTGAAGGAATAGAGACTTCACTGAACTTGCACAACAAAGAATAAAGTCTTTGCAAAATAGTTTAGTAAAGTCACTAAACAAATTAATTATTAAGCATTCTAAAATCAAACAACAACAAACTCTGAAGAATGAGGAGAATCTGATTTCTATGCTTACCACATTATACATATTCATGTTTTCAACAACAACAACAAATAACAAGGCATACAAAGAAACTTGAAAGTATGTTCTATTCAAAGGAGCAAACTAAATTGACAGTAAACCATCCCCAAGGAAGTATAGACATTGAATTTAACTGACAAAATATATATATTTTTAATCTTAAATATGCTCAAAGAGCTAAAGGAAAACATGGACAAATAACTAATGAAAATCATGAAAACAATGTAGGACAAAATGAGAGTATTAAAAAAGATAGAAATTATAAAAAGAAACCAAATAGAATTTTTGATGCTGAAAAGTACAATAACTAAAATGAAAAATTGACTATAGGGATTCAATGGCAGATTTTGACAAGTTAAAAAATGAAAAAGGTATAAGACTAGAGTCAGCTCAATAGCAAAATGGCAGAGTAACACCTTAGTGATCATTATTTTAAATGTAAAATGGATTAAAATCTCCAATTAAGAAGACAAGATTGCAAATAATGGATTAAAAATAAAAATGTAATATTCTTAAGTGAAAAAACATGGTAATAAATCTTCACGTTCTTGGATTTGACAGATTAGGTATGATATCAAAAATATTAATAATGAAATAAAAAACAGATAAATTAGAATTCATCAAAATTTCAGACTTCTGTGTATCAAAGAACATTTTGAAGAAAATAAACAACTCCCTATATAAAATAGGCAAAGAACTTGAGTAGGTATTTTCTTTAAAGAAAATATAAAAATGACTAATTAGCACATAAAAACTACTCAACATCATTATTCAACAGGAAAAGGGAAATCAAAATCACTGAGATACCATTTCACACTTACTAGAATGGCTATATGTAAAAACAAATAAACATAGAAGAAATATAGATACTAAGCTTGTGAGCCTTGGTTTTACAGATGATTGTATAAATTTGACCTCAACAGCAAGGGAAGTAAAAGCTAAAATAAATGAATGGGACTGTAATAACTAAAAAGCTCTGCACAGCAAAAGAAACCATCAGCAAAAGAATGAGGCAACCAAACGAGGATATTTGCAAACAACACCTCTGATAAGGGGCTAATATTCAAAATATAAAAAGAACTCATACAACTCAACAACAAAAGGACAAATGATCCAATTAAAAATGGGCAGAGGACCTGAACAGACACTTTTCTCAAGAAGACATAGAAATGGCCAACAGACATGAAAAGATGCTCAACTTCACTAGCTACTAGGGAAATGCAAATCAAAACCACAATGAGATACCACCTTATACCTGTTAGAATGGCTATTATCCACAGGACAAGTAATAACAAGTGTTGGAGAGGTTGTGGGGAAAAGAACCCTCAAATACAGCTGGTGGGAATGTAAATTGGTACAACCACTATGGAAAATAATATGGAGGTTCCTCACAATATTAACAGTAGAATTACCATATGACTCAGAAATCCCTCTTGTCCCTCCAAAATTTGAAAACACATATTCATAAAGATATATGCACCCCAATGTTCTTGGCAGCATTATTCACAGTGGCCACGACATGGAAATAACCAAAGTGCCCTTCGATAGATGATTAGATAAAAAAAGAGTTGGTACATATATACAATGGGATATTACCCAGCCATTAGAAAAGATGAAATACTGTTGTTTGCAACAACACAGATGAATCTTGAGATTATCATGCTGAGCAAAATAATTCAGACAGGAAAAGCTGAGAAGGATATGATTTCACTCATTTGTGGGACATAAAACTGAAAGTCACAAACAAGACAAATAAAAACTCACAGACACAGACAAAATTTTAGTGATGACCAGAGGGAAAGGGGGTAGTAAGGGTGGTAGATGAGGGTAAAGAGGGTCAAATATATGGTGATGGAAGATTTAACTTTGAGTGGTGAAAATACAATGCAATACACAGGTGATGCATTATTGCACTGTATACTTGAAACCTATGCATTTGATTATTTACATATTACATATTTATCATTTACATATTATAATGTCACCCCAATAAATTTAATAAAAAGTGAATAAAATACTTTAAAATAAAAAAAAAAAAAGAAAAACAAAAATAGCAAGTGTAAACAAAGATGTAGAGAAATAGGAACCTTCATAGATTTCTAATGGAAATGTTAAATTGTGCAGCCATTGAGGAAAACAGTTTGGCAATGTCTTCAAAGCCAAACACAAGGACACAAATAGACATGTGTACTAGTGTTCATTGCAGCATTGTTCACAATAGCCAAAAGATGGAAACAGTCCAACAGATGAATGGAAAAGCAAAATGTGGTGCATCTATTCACAGTGGATTATTATACAGCCATTAAAAAATTAAGTCTTGATGTAAGCTATAACATAGATGGCACTTAAAACCATCGTGCTAAAGTGAAACAACACACAAAAGAACAAATATTGTGCAATTCAGTTTATATGAAATATCTAGAATAGATTAAAGTTTACGGGGGCTGGGGCAAGAGGAGAATAAGGGTTTAGTACTTAATGGCTATAGAATCCCGTTTGATGAAAAAGTTTTGGAAATTTATAGTAGTGATGACTGTACAACATTACAGAAATAAATAATGATGTTGAACCATACACTTGAAAAAAGTTCAAATAAATAATTTTGTGTTATGTATATTTTACTACAATAGAAATTGGGATTTAAAACAAAAATTGTGAGTGGACATAAAAAGAAACAATCTACAATGGTAAAAAAATCAGTCCATTCAAAAAAATCAAATATACTTAAACATTTTCTTATAGACCCAGACCCCCAAAAATGTCTTTAGGCATTTATGTACAGTATTCAACCACTTATTTGGCTACTCAATACTTTTTCAAAGCAGAGGGATTACAAATAATATAACTTTTAAATCACTTTTTCTCTCAGCCTAAAGTCTTTTAGAGAAAGTTCTCATATGCTTGAATTACATATAGTGTGCCAAATAACTGGATCTTTAATAGCAAAGTAATTTAAATAAATACAGGGCAATATAAGTTCCCCTCTCACTAACATTTACCAGGAAGGCCATGAGTGATCTGAATTATTTCCATTATACAGCTATAGAATATCGATAAAGGGAGAGTAGTGCTCAGAGTTAGTGATATGTTTCTAAGACATATTATCAGAGGAACGAAAACAGTATTGCTAGTGATTTCACAAATACATGTGAACCTGGAGAGAATTGCTCCTGTTTCTCATATGGTAAATTAATAATCATCTCAGTGACAAACTGTCTTATGCATGAAGTAGGATCACCTAAAGATAATATTATTTTTCCATTTATTGATTTATGACATTTTGTTTTTATTCCAATACTTATTTTGTTTTCAAGGATGAAGAACCAGATTTAAAAAGCACAGAATACCTTGGGAAAGATAAGAATGGGTTGATGGCTTTGGGCCAATTATCAATTACATTGCTTTTGTCTTCTCATTAACTTCTGAGCACATAAAGGGAAGGATCAGAATGACTATAGAGAGAAATTACAAAACATAGTAAAGGTCAAAGCTATACAGTTTAGTATTATCTTTCAAGGAGTGCATGAGGCCATACAATTCTAAAACCTAATTCCTGTGACAAAGCCTATAACTAAACAAAACAAAAAAAACAGCACAACATAAATTCAACCCTCTGCCACTTTGAGCAGGAGGAAACTATATCATCTTAACCTGTTCTGCTTACAAGGTAAGAATGTAATCTCGTGACTAACAGTCCTGTAATAAGAATTGAATACCAAATGAAGAAATTTATAACAGAAATTTATGTCAAAGCTTCCTAAACTAAGCTTTATAAAAACCATGTTTCCTTGTTTTACTAAATATTTGGTTGGAATTGAAAATGAATCTCTGATATTTAAAACATTAAAATTGGAAAAAAATTAAAATATATAATCACGGAAAATTTTAGCGCTACTTTCTCTAACATTTAACAGCTAGTTTGAAAACAGTCATTTCCTAACCAAACTCATCATAGGTCTTTTTAATAACAAATATTATAAGAATCAATAAATTAGTTCAAGCAGGCATAGACAAATATTAGTTCCAGATTAAGTCAGCTAAGCTTGAAGCATTTTGTTCCAGAAGAATGTGTGTGTGTGTGTGTGTGTGTTGTAGTTCTAGATTGAAAGATTTTTAACCAAAATATATTTTGTTCTTAAAAACTGGTAAAATTGATAGTTTAAATTTTTATTTAATTTGCAACCCTCTTAGAATGTAGCAAATTGCTAGGAAAAAAATGCTGAAAAATTATCTAGACAAAATTTTAGTTGCCAGGTTTCTAGTGTGCTGGTACTACTTTTTTTTTTAATTAATTAATTGATTTTATGGTGACATTAGTTAATGAAATCTAGTAAGTTTCAGCTGTACATTTAACAGTAAGGCATATATATATAATTATAATATATATAATATATATATAATATATATAATATTAAATTTACAATATGACATTGTTTAATAAAATTATATAGGTTTCAAGAGTACAGTTCATAATACATCATCTGTATATTGCATTGTGTGTTCACCACCCAAAGTCAAATCTGCTTCCATTACCATGTATTCGATCCCCTTTACCCTCTTCTAACTCCTCCCCCCACTTTTTTGTAGTAATCACTAAACTGTTGTACATGTCCATGAGTCTCTGTTTATTTGTCTTGTTCATTTGTGGCTTTCAGTTTTATATCCCACATATGAGTGAAATCATATGGTTCTCAACTTTTTCTGACTTATTTCACTTAGCATGATAATCTCAAGATTTATCCCTGTTGTTGCAAATAGCAATGTTTCATCTTTTCTTATGGCTGAGCAATATCCCATTGCATATATGTACCACATCTTCATCCAATCATCTTTCAAAGGATACTTTGGTTATTTCCATGTCTTGGCCACCGTGAATAATGCTGTAGTTAACATTGGGATGCATATATTCACAGATAAATGTTTTCAAAGATTTAGGTAAATAACCAGAAGATGGATTGCTGAGTTATAAGGTAATTCTAATCTTAGGTTTTTGAAGAACCTCTATAGTGTTTTTCATAGTGGCTGTACCAATACGCATTCTCACCAGCATTGCGTGAGTGTTCCTTTTTCCCTACAATCTCTCCAACACTTGTTATTACTTGTTTGTTGATGATAGCCATTCTAACATAGCTATTTATTTGGCAAATTTCTTAACCTTGTTTTTCACTGGGTAAGACTGGCCTACTGATAAAGTAGGTCATAGAAACATTCCATCAAAGATTCTTTCCTGTTTTTCATTTGTTCACCACTTTATTCTTCAAACTCAAGAGGGAATTCAGTCCACTTGTCACTCTGTTTTCTATTTATCGTCCCACTTTTTTTTCCTTGATTTTTGTTCCAGGTTAAATTTAATGGCTGTAGCTTTAGCTACTCTCTTATAAATACCTCAGTTCCCTGGGTCTCCTGTCTTTCCATAAATTCCCAATCAATTTAACTCTCAGCCTTAACATTTAACTGTCCCTCAAACTCCTGCCACAAATCCTTCAAGAAAAAATTTCCTCTTACTGTAAAAATTTACTTCTACCTCTGCTCTGAATCCAACCTCATTTGCCTCATTAAAAATAGCACTTAGTAAAAGGTAAAGGGAGTCAAATATATGGTGACAGAGGAGATTTGACTTTGGATGGCAAATACACAATGCAACATACAGATGATGTATTATTTAATTGTAAACTTGTAATCTATATAATTTTATTAACTAATGTCACCCCAATAAATTTAATAAAAGAATAGCACTTTAATTCCAATCTTCCTTTCCTAGTATATTTTCAATTTTCTCTTTATATTGGCTTCCTGCTATAAGCATGGAATCATGCTCAGATTTTTCACCTTCTAACCTCCCATTGCTAAATCATTACATTTCTCTTCCTTTTCCATCTGAACTTTTTGATAGATTTATACATTTTATTTTAAATTACCTATTGTACATTCATTACTCATCCAATTATAATCATTTTCCCCTTTCCATCTAATGAAACTTTTCTTGCAACGATCCCTAAGAATTGCATCCATTTAATTAAGTTGGTAACACTTACTTCTTAAACAGTTTTTTTAAGCAGTCAACTAATTTCAGTGTCAGTACCTCTGCTATACTACTTTAAGCTGACAGGCATTTCCACAAAACTTAATTTATCTACCCAGTGTATTATCCATGTCCATGCTGTAGTTAGAGGAAGTTTGCAAATCTGAACAGGCAACATAAGTTCTCACTATTCTTTCTTACTCTCAATTCCATGTTAGAGCTATGCTTTTCATTTTTACTTTCTGGAACAAGCTTCTCTTGCTATTATAATGGACAGTCATTCCTTCTTCCTGAAACATTTTTCATGTAACTTGCCTCCTATTTGCTAACTTCTATAAACATTTTGGGTCTCCGTTGAAACTTCATTTTCTTCACACCTTTAGTGACCACCTCTCCAAGTCTGGGTCTTAACATACACCCTTGCTCCCATGTAACCCCTGAGTTTTGTGCATTTCCTTCAAAATATTTACCAGACTCTGTTGCAATTGTTCAGTTGTTTCTGTATGTCTTACAGGGAAATTTCTGCGACTAATCTCCAGACTCAGTAGACTAACTGGTAGTAGACTAACACAGTCTCTACCACGTAGTGGATGCTTATAAATATGCATTATATGAATCCATAAATGAATGTATAAGAAATAATGTCATACAAAATGCCACTGAAATTCATTAGGAGAGAAAATGACTGTGGTTTTAACTTATAGGGAATTATGGAGTCTTGTTAGTTAAACAAAATTCTGTGTCATTTCCTTCTTTATGCTTTTATTTAATTTTCATTGTTTTGTTTCCAAAAAGATCTAGGGATTTAATTCATTATTTCTTTGTCAGAACTGTCATCAAAAGTTTCTCTCCTTTATTTACAAATCAGCTGTAAAACACAGCAATACCCAAATTTCTTAACTCTCTGCTTTCTGAACAACCCTAAAGAATTTTAAAAATAAATGCAGTCCTAGTAGCTACAGGAAGAGAGAGAATTTGTTTGAAAAATCATGAGAGAATTAGGAACTCCTTTAAAACTACTAATGTTCATATAACTGATTATTCTTGAAATTTTAAAGAATCTAGGCCTGATGTATCAACTCCTCAATAGTTCCTTTGTGCTCTTAGGAAATGAATTCACTTTTGAATAATTTATCAATTAAATTCATAAAAGATTTTAATAAATATAACTAGGTCTACTATGAATTGACTTGACTGATCTTGATTATGATTCTTTTTCCTAAGATGAACCTTTCCCTGACCAGTTTACTCGAATAAACAACTCAGATTTTAATCCAGGGAAGATTTTGATCCCTAGAATTTTTCATTACCTACCAGACCCTACTGCTTAATATGCTCTTCAAGTGTAAGCTCATGAGATACACCTTTGACGCTGGACAGTGAAGATAACTTTAAAGTCCTGGAAGTCATCTCTTTCATTCTCCAGAAGCTCCTTGAAAGCTCTCTCTAGAAGCTCTTCCTTCTCCTGTTCTCATTTCTTTTGCCTTCATTACTTATGTGTCTGATCTCACTCACCTATTAGCTCTCTGATAAATCCAATAGATGTTTAACTTTTCCTTTTACAAAACTTGTATTCTGTTTGTTTTTCATTAAGTTCCAGTTTTATTCCAGTCTATGTACCCATTTCTGAGTTTATTCACAGATAAGACACAGATGGGCTTGGATCTGAATAAGTGATTGATGTTCCAACCATAAGTCATTTGCCACTTTTATTTTTTGCTATCAATACCATGAGGATTTGAAAAGCCTTATAGAGATATACTCTCATATTTCTATTACCAAAATACTAAAGCACACAAACAAATGTATTTTTCAACCAGTGAAGAAAGTTATTTCCTCTCTCAGGAAAAAGAAAGTCAAAGAAAGAGGCCGTTAGGATCCAAATAATGCTAGTTTCTTACAGAGATAACCTCAAACCTGGTTTTGAGTTAAACGTGACCCTGAGTGCCTTGAGTCATTACATATACTGCTCCATGCTTTGAAATGTATATTTTAAAGTCTGGTAAATATAATCCCTGTTATATTGTATCAATCTAAAAATATCATGATGGTGCTCTATTATTACATTTGATCAAAAGTTTTACATCTTCTTCTCCTCTGATGTCCCACAAGGAAGAACAATGTTTTACCCACTAAGGGACATGAGATGAAAATGAAAGAAAGAGAAAGAACAGAATTAAAGTAAGATAACTTGTATTAAATCCAGATCCTAGCTTCATAGTTCTATCTTTTTTTACTGCTTTCGTGTATTGGATTTCATGTTTATTGCTAAATATCTAAAGGAAAATCTCCTTTTGAAATAGATATACATCTCTGAACACATTATGTTTAAAATCCCATAGGGAACTTTCAAACAAAGTTCAAACCCATTATTTTGACATATGGAACCTTTAAGCCTTCGGCAAGTGCCGGTTTTTAGCATTGTTTCTCATTATGCTCTCATGTCCTTTTTAGGATGTAGTTATTCCAACTGCCTAGGGTAGCAAATGTGTGCTGGATTTTCCTCTTCCTTTTAGCTTTTCAACTGCTGACTTTTCTCTGCTTAGAGCTCTATTCTCTTTCCCAGCCTAGATCATGCCTAACCATTGAGTCTACTCCACTTAGAAACATTTCCCAAAACCTCTCTTCCATCTCTGAGTTAGGTAAGTCTCCTATATACTCCATTAAGATACTCTAAATTCCGCTACATTATTACTTATTATACCTCCCCCCCCATTATCATTGTGTAGATTATACCAACTTTTGAGAATAGGGTTAGAGCCTTGTTCATTGGTGTCTGACATATATCAGACCCAAACAATATTCATTAAATGTGTAAAATGAAGATGTCTTATAATGATACTTCAAAATAAATAGTTTATGCAAATACTGTTTAATTACCAAAATGGATTTGAATTTTAAATCAGTTAAAAACCTCAACTCAAATTTTATATAATGCAATCTCCAATATCTTTTATTCAGGTGTGTTTGGCATAATGGAATACAAATTTTTATATATAAAAATGAATATGCCCTTAAACTTTATGTACTTATATTAGGTGCATCACTATTTGCTTGATTCAATAGTTTTAAAGGGTTTGCTAACCTTTCAAACTAGATTTGCCCTATCAACCTTTATACTTAAAGAATTTTTTATCTTTCCCTTTCAGATTTCTTTAATTAGCTCCATTACTCATTTTAGTGTTTTTGTAACATTTAAGATGTGTATATAGCTAGATAGCATTGCAACTTTGCACTGATTTGTTCAGTAACAGCTAGGAAAAGAATAATGTATATATTCTCCCTACATGTGAATTCATTGTTGCAGAAAGGTTTTATAGGTGGATTAACAAAATGTCAAACCAAGTCTCTAGATATAAGAGCAAATCCTCTTCCATGAGCTTTCTTACTTTATTTCTGCTCTTCAAAGTTCAAAAAACTAAAATTACTAATGATATTGTTTCTTACAAATTACTATAATGTATTACATGAGTGGTAAGCAGCAGTAGGGGAACTCATGTTCTTTATTTTAAAATAAATAAAACTCTTAATTTTATTTTTAAAATTTAGCTGTGCTCTTTGTTTTTGCCTTTTTTTTTTTGTTTTTATCCTAAAGACTCAAGGGACTTCTCTAAAAAACACATATATATGATAGCAAAATTTTAAGTTCATTGCATTTTGTGAGCCAGTTCTACCAAATGTTCGAATGGCATATATAAGTATCTAATGCTTTGCAAATTCAACTTGCTTTTAAGACAGAGTTTTCCATCTTGTGTCCTAATCTAGTATCTGAAATTTGTCATGTTTTAAATCAGTAACAGCATAACAATTTTAAAAGATTAAAAGGTTTATTTGCCTTGCATTCTGTATTGCAGGCCTCTTGATCTATCCTGAGTTTTAATACCCCTCCCCTAAATTTGCAGGCACATGCACACACACCATCACAGGTGACAATCTGCTGTGCTCATTTCATTCATGAGAGGAATATGAAAGCAGAAAGCAAATAAACTCAGAAAATATTTTCATTTTTTTTTTTTTTTTTACAATCTGATTTTCCAAATCAAGGACCTCAAGGACTATAATGATTCACAATAGTGAAAATGATTTTAGAAACAAATTGACAAATTTTTATAGGGTTCAGTGTGCTCAGAGATAGAAAATATAAAGGGGAAACTAGGGTATAGGCATTCATGGCTTCCTGGGAATGGGAGCATTTTTTTTTTAACCTACTTTAAGTGCTAAACTCCAAGAAAGGAGATAGTATCAAGAAAGAAGTTCCCATGTACTTTTAAGAAATTTAAGAACGGAAGAAGACTGTTATGTTTGTTAGACACAGCTTCAGAAATAGGAAAGAGGACAAAGAAGATGTGAAGACTAGACCTTAGAAAATGACAGGGCAGATTAATGGAACTGTAGAATGAATATGGTGCTGTTATTACTGTTATGGAATGGGAGAGAAAATACAGGCCTATGAAGGGTTGTGGAGAACTCGCTGGCAACTTTGTGGACCAATGTTTAAGGGCAAGACTAGTTCCTGGGCATGATAGATGGCAACATAAATAGGTGGCAGTGAAGACAAAAAACTTCCTCCTATCCCAACCTATGCAATTTAGATAAAACAATAGATAATAGAAAGGAATCACAAATTAAATTTGATTTATTTTCCTTCGGTGAATGGAGACATAACAGAAATTAAATTGAGTTAAAGAAATACAAAGGAAGTTGAGTCTCTGTTTGTTTGTTTGTTTGTTTGTTTTGCCAAGGCATTGCTCTTGGCATGTAAGTAACATGCCATTCTTTCTACCATTTCCTTCTTTTCAGGCACCGTGTGGCCTGCTTCTCTCATCTAATATTATGGCTTCCCTGACATTTGTATTTATCATTTCTGGCCACTCCTGAATGTAACAAATCAAGTAGACATGCTCCTGACATCTCATTTGGAACAACTCAGAAAATTTACCCAATCCTATTAAAAAGTCAGTGGAATCAAATGACAACATGAGTTCAGTACCATCACTCATGTCACTGTGTGGTTGTTTCCAGAAACACACACACACAAATATAATTATGAATATTTATGAATACATCAAGTAATTTTTCAGATTGACGCATTATATGATTTAAAAAGATAGGCTCTTCTATACATGCCTTTCTTAAGTTCATGGCCCAAACCTGCTTCTAAGACACCACCTCTTATGATTCTTGTATTAACTCCACGCTCCAAGTTTATCATCCTTCTTTTTTTAACCTCAAATGTGCCAATTTTATTCCTGCTGTAGAGCCTTTACAGTGTCTGTTCTTCCTGAATGCAGATCTTCAAATGAATGCTTCTTTTTATTGTCATTCAAATCCCAGCTTATGTATCACGTCCTTAGTGATCACTCATCATTCTGCCATAAACTGTTATAAGTCTCTGTGTAACACTTACCCTTGCCCTCTAAGTCCACTGACCCTACTATGTTTTTTTATGACCCATACAATAAAGTGTGCTTACATATTTGGTATGTAGTGATTTCTAAAATGTTAGGGCTGCAAGAGTGGAAACTTTTTCTGCCTTATTCAGTGATATGTCCCTAAGGAGTATAATGTATGTTCTTGAATGCTAATGAAATATTTTATATTTTTCTTGTTACAACTATTTGTTATTTTATTTCATATCTAATACCTTTAAAATTAAAGTGTATGAAAAATGAGTTTTTTGTCCCTCCTCTTCACCAATTTATCTAAAGTACATAAACAACATTGGCAAACATAGAAAGTACTGAGATACATTTAATTGTATTATCCAGTTGCCATTGAATGAGCAGTTAGTTTTTCAGTTTCTTTCCAGAATTTACTCATTTCTGGCCTCATTCAAAACATAAAAATTCCTAAATAATCACCATATATCTAAATAGGTTCCAGTATACTTAGATAAGACCTTTACAATTTTATCAATAGATCACAAAGTAAATTGAAAAGTAATATAAAAATATGGAAAAGAATTATAATACTTAAAGTTTTTAGGTGTCTATGCATCTTTTTATACATTGTCTTAAAAATCTAACATGGGACAATATTTATAAAGAATATTTTCACATTTTAAAAATACACATATAAAAATTTAAAGTGTAAATTTTTATTTTAGAAATTTATCCTAGTTATACAAACAGACTGCTATATCAAATTTCTATACAAGGGCTTTTATTATAGCGTTGTTTAATGTAGCAAAAAATGTAAGCATCTTGAATTTTTAAAAACTATTTAATGATAGTGTATTGATATAGTGGAAAAGTGTTACTGTAGACACAAAGAAATGAAATAGATTCATATTTTTCTAATATGGACATATTTGGATAATTATACTGATAAAACATAGAAACAGACTTGGAAATATATAGCATATTTTATTTTATGATATAATTAGTACATATCCTAGATATGTAAACTAAATATCTAATTCAGTATTTTATCTATTGTTTATCTTTCTAAAACTAAAATGTACTAGTAAATATCTTAATACCGAAATTGCATTAATTCTTAATTTTTTAAATTGTATTAATGCATGAATTATACTATGTTCATGTTTAATATTGTTTAGATATCAACTTACTATAAACTAATTTATAGATTTAATACAATTCCAATTAATATCTAGCAGGTATTTTGCAGAAATTGTTCAGCTTTTTCTAAAACTTGTATAGCAATGCAAGGGTCATTTAATTTTAAAACTACACAAAGAAAGACAAAGATAGAATACTTACATTAACTAATTTCAAGAGTTTCTATTAAGGCGGTGTCTCACTGGAGTAAGAATGGACATATAGATTAAAACAAAAGAATTGTGAGTCTAAAAGTAAGCCCCACATATATGTTCAAATTATTTTTAGCCAAAACTGCAAGAATATTAAATGAGTGAGAAAGTGGTCTTTCTTACAAATGGAACTGGTAACCTTTATATCTTTTATGGTGGGGAAATGAACCTTGAACATAACCTGTCATCATACAAGGACTTAATTTGAATCGGATCAAAGATCTAACCATAAAAGTGAGGATTAAGATATCTATTAAAAAAAAAATCTATGAGATTATGCAACCCCGGGGAAGGAAAAGATTAGTTAAGGGGAAGCATGAACAATTTTTTTAAAAAAACAAATCCACTTTATCAAAATTAAAAACTTTTCTTAAGAGGAGAATACTCCTGAGAGACTGAAGAAAATATTAAAAATATATGTTTCGTACTTGGATCAAGAAGAAATGAAAACTCTCCCAACTATTATAAGAGGAAGAAAGTCAATAAAAGGGTCAAAAGATTTGAACAATTTGCAAAATAAGATATGAATTTCTAATAGGCACATAAAAATATGACCCCAAATTAGTCTTCTGAGAAATACAGATTAAAAACACCATGGCACATAGCTATTTACACACTAGAAGAGCTAAACTTTAAAATATTAAGATAATCAGTAGTGGTGTAGGTGTTGGCCAACTAGAACTCTCAGGCAGTGCTGGTAGGGGAGAGAAGGAAAAATGGTACAATTGCTTTGGAAATTCCTTGAAGTTATTTATGTATGTGTGTGTGTATATACTTATTTGGAAAACATTTCAAGTTATTTATAAAGTTATACGTATACTTACCCATACAACCCTGAGGTTTTAATCCTAGGCATTTACACAGTCAATCCTAGGTGTCTACTCTAATACTTATGCATGAAGATTTATAGCAGTACAGATTTTCATGAAAACCCAGGATTCAAATAGACAAGTCATCCACTGTGACTACTTGATTGATTATATAGATATAAAAGTAAAGTGGCTGTCATTATCAGTATGCAAAGCATCAGCATTTTTGACATTATTGTATGATTTTCTGTGATGTCCTAAGTAACTCAAAATGATTTCTTTCTTAATGAAATGCATGGCCTTTTATAGAATATAAAGTTTGGAAGGGATCCTAAACTTAACCTATACTTACCTTTACTGATATTTATTTATCTATATTTGAGGTCTTGGTCTAGTAAGTACAAATTAATACCCCCAGTTCTATATTCCAAGTGAAATGAATGCTTACTTAATCACTTAATTCCTATGCTACTGTAAAATATTTGCCTCACCTTTTTTGTGCCTCTTTTTATAAAATGAGGATAATATAGCTCTCACAGTAGTTATGGTGGTTATTTTTATTTTAAAACTAGAACTCCAGGGAGTCTCAGTCTTTCTCCCCAAACTCACATGAGGCTTGAGAATGATTGTTGCTATGACTCAGAAACAGAGTATCACTGAGCAGAGCTTCAGAGCTTCGTGTGTGTGATATTTCTTTGGGGCTTGTCTTTTGAGTCCTTTTCTTGTGGTTAAGAGAACAGGCCCCGGAGCCAGCTGCCTTGGTTTGAATCTAGGTTCCACCATTTACTCGTTACTAAACTATGGTTATGACAGAGGAATAAGGGCAGTATTGTGGATTTATAGATTCTTTTTCGATCATTTAAAAAGCTTCCCATTTTTATACCATGAGGTTCCCACGGCCTGAGCATGGTGCTCTACTAAGCTTTGAGATAGTTAACTGGGTATGTGTGTCTTTGTAATGTTGGAGCTGTAAGTAATTCAGTCATGTTCTCAGGCAAATCATTTTTTCAATGAGTGTATATGTAAGTTAAAGTGTTGAAAATTAATTCCCTTAAATATGTACATGTTCTCACGCTCTATAAGTCGTCTTCAGATACCCATACGTACCCAGTGACTATTAGGTTACAGATAAACCTTTTGTAATAAAGAGACCCCAAATTAAGTAAATAAAAATACTCAGAACTTCTTCTACCTTTTAATGCGCTATCTCCAAGTGTTCCTTGTCTGCATCATTGAAGTTGATATGTACCCACAATTTTTGCTTTCTGGCCTGTGAGAAAGGAAAAGAGAAAATGGAGAGCAAACTGGTATTCATTAGGATACGACAGAGAAGCTGCACACAACCCTCTACTCACAGTCCCTGGTCACAGAAGGACACAGTTGGCTTCAGGGAGGCTGTCCCCTCTTGCTGTTCTGCCAGTTGTTCCTCTGAAACTGGGGAGTTCTTTATGAAAAAAGTAGAATGGTAAAATGAATTTGAGAGATAATAAGCAGTGTGTGATACTTTCAGTAAATTTGTCAGATACTTCTTCTTAGAATACGTTTTTGAAATGTCAACTTAAGAGTCCTCAGTGGTAACCAAACTAATTATATCCAAATGTATGAAGAAAAAAAAAACAAAAACAAAAAACAAAAACCAAGAGTAAAGGACTATCTAAAATGTGGGGTGTGTATGTGTGTGTGTATGTGTGTGTATGTGATTACAATATTTATGAGAGTAATGCATACTTACCAATAAATCTATATAAGACCTCCCCTTCCATGAACAACAAAATATTAGCACTAATATGTAATTATCTTCCTTTCAATTTCTCTGAAGGATGATTACCAGTCTTTCTTTGCCTTCAGGAGATGGAATTGATTTTCTCATAAAAAAGCTCATTTCAATATCATAAAACATGAATTGTTAGACAGTATTTATTTTTTCAGGCTTATATTGACTATCACTTACTATCACATCAATAGAAAGTTAACATGTTAATGTGTATTTTGGGCTGGGAATTATGAATAATTTTGCCCTTATGCACAGTTTAGAATTTTGTGGGCTATTTTAAATATTTCTACCTCTTTTGAGATAACTTTGAATTACTAATTTTTTTGTACATCTAAAAGATCATTGGTCCATATGCTTTAAATGTCTTTAATTATTAAAAGGCATTTACTTTCTGTAATAGCATTGCAATTGTTGGTATTCACATAATATAGTTTGCAATACAAACTACTCTATACTACATAAAATTTAGTAAAATTAAAATTAAGTATTTATTACTGGACCAAGTGAGTAAGTTTCTTCCTTAAAGAAATCCCACATTCAACATTTCGGTTCACTAATGTAACATCTGAACAATAAATATGTGCTGTAATTTCTCTACATAATACCCTGGAGGAGTAAAACTTAACTTTTAAGTCGCTTAATTTGCAACCAGTAGCAGTTTAGCACTCACTGAGTTCTTACTATATTTGAGGTTCTGTGTAAAACCCTTTTGAATGCACAGAATTTCAAAATTGCTTAACTAATTTAAAAAAGACGTAACTTCCTTTGCAATCCTTCCCTAGAAACATCATGTTCTCACTCTCCTTAAGATATAACATAACGTTTTTCAACAGAAGAGCATACTCAGGGTTTATGAAAGTATCTGTTGACTTTAGTATAACTTTTTCTAACCAAAAATAATTTCTGTACGTGCAGTTTGTTTTTGTTTCTAAATTATGAATTTCACTGACAAAAATACTTTAGAATTCTATGATATGTACCATAGAGGACCCACCTCCCCAATGATATTAAAGCCTCTAGAAAAAACTTCCACACCTGAATTTTTTATTTATTTTATCTTTAGGAATAAGTATACATTTTTTTAATACTTTAGGAAAGTTGAAGTTATGGCTAAAAACAAAACAAAACAAAACAAAAACAACAAAAACACAATTAGACCTTCAGATTAAAAAAATAGTAAGAATAAGAAACATTTAGGAACCATTGTTACAGGAAAGAGAATTTAGAAAACGTGTATGATAAGATAATTAGTAGAAAGCAGAAAAGTATAACATACATGTTTTCCCATTTCATAATATTCACAGTTAAAATGAGGCAGTATTTATTAATTTATTACTCAGAGAAATAAAACAAATTGTGTAGTGGTACTAGGCACATATTCAATACTAAAGATTAATAGGTAAGAACAGAAAACTCCATTTGGTGATGGAAATTTAATGCATGATTTATATGAATTCATGTATTTCTTTAAAAAAATAATTAAGATATTAGAAAGATTTAAATCTAATCTTGGCTTCCTGATATTTTTGCAATTCCTGCCAATTACATTTTTACTATCTTAATTTTATCACAAAATAAATTAGATATTTATATTTTTCTCATACAGTTAGTCTCTTTCAAGATTTGCCTACGTTTACCATTTATCACAAGTTCTTATATCACTGCTTATAAGATGATAGGGTACACTATGTGATATTTCTAGATTAAATATTATTTTCTTCCATCCTTTATAAGATTATTATGATTTTCATACATCCCTCCCTGGAGCTAACAGGATTAAGACAGTCAAGAACTGGGGTTTTTCCTATATTCTGGAATTATCTTGGCACATCCTATATATTTGAGATCTTAAAAAATTAAAAGGTTTAGAGATTGTTATTACATGTGAAGACAATTTAAAAAAACATGTATAATAAAATAATTTGTAGTTCTGTTTTGAAACAGTCTCAAACTTATAGAGGAGTTGCAAATATAGTACATAGAATTTTTTTTAAGCTATATGAGTGTATCATTGATTTGATACTATCACAGAAACTTCTTTAGTACATATTTACTATAAAAAGGATATTCTACTACTTGATCTTAATACAGTCATCAAAATTTACCATAAACCTTGATATATAACTACTACTTAAAATTCAAACTCCATGACTTTTATAATAATGTTTTTTTAGCCAAAGAATTCAATTCAGAGTCTTGTGTTGCATTTAATTTTCAAGTCTCTTTAGCCACCTCAAACTTCAAACAATTCTTTAGTTATTCCCTAGCTTTATAAAAATTTATTTAATTAAATGTTTCAAGTATATAGTACATTGGTTAGACATCTACATAGTTCATAAAATGATCACCCCATTTGCTCCCTCCCACCTCTGGCCCTCCACCTAGCTATCATATTAATGATAACTGCATTCCCTCTGAAATGCGCCCCATCTCCATGACCATCTATCAACTACTAAATTGTGCTCCTTTAGTCCTTCATCCCTTTCTCCCAGCCTCCCAACCCCCCTCCCCTCTGTACATCACCAACTTGTCCACATATTTGTGAGTCCGTTTTTGATTAGTTTGTTCTTTTTGTTCCTTAGATCATTCCCTAATTTTTATGAGCTCAACATGTTTGAAATTATAACGCAGTTAATTTTGAGAATGTCCTTCACCTTGGGTTTGTGCAATGTTTCTTCCAGGTTATGACACTTTTGCAGGAATATCACAGATTTGATGCCATCTTCTCACAGCACCTTATCAGGTGGTGCACACTTTAGATTTGTTCCATTAATAGTGATGAGAACTTTGATTACTTAAATAAGCTGATGTCTATTAGACTTTATCACTCAAAAGTCAGAGTTTTTTCCTTTTAATCAATAAATATTTTCTTAGGAGTTACTTTGAGACTGTGTAAATATGTTTCCTATTAATTTGTCTCTTTTTCATTCTTTCAATCACACTAGAATATTGTTTTTCTATTTTATTTTATGTTATCATTTTGATGCTCAAGTTTATCCACATATGACCAGTAGGCGGTAGGAATATTAGTCTGTATATTTTGGCATGGTTTCATCAGTGAACAGTTTCTTGCTATCTTGCAAAAGAGGTTATTTGAGGATCATTGTACACCTGTATTTGCCTGTACTTTGTATCAGTCATTCTCCAAGGAGTCTTGGTATATTTTAGAGAAGGATGGTATTTGGAAGCCAAAATTTGAATATTCGGTATGTTATTGCTATTGGAGTCCTGCTGCTTCCAACTCTCTCTGTGAAAGAGCTAAAAAATTTATATCTGGTTACATTTTCATCTAGTTATGCTTCTATCTATCTGTCTATCTGTCATCTGTCATCTATCATCTATCTATATAGATCTAGTATCACCTATCATCAAACATTTTGAGAGCACATAGATTAATAGATATATTAAAATCTAATCCAATACCATGTGGTCCATTTTAGGTTTTTTCTTTCCATATTTGTAATTACCTTCTCTAATTAAGTGAGAAACTGGCTTCAATCATATTTAATGTATCTGTTTATTTGTTAATAAATATTCTTCTGTATTTTCGCCTCCCTATGTGGATGCTCTCCTCACACCATTCAGGCTCCAACATGCTGTGTCATATGCTCCCTACATTCCTAAAGTAAATATTCTTTTTACTCCAAATAGTTTTAGATTACTACCTCTGTCCCCACATATTTGCTTTAGTACTGAATATTTATGAGTTGAAGCAATAGGTATAGGAAGAGAATGCAGAAAAGGAAAAAGCACCATTGTATTTCTGAATATTTCCTTTTCTTCATTCTCACTATCACCCCCTATTCCGATTCCAGTTTGTAATATGATAACTCTTACTCCCTCCATCAATACTTCACATTTGCTATCTTATCATCTGTTATGTTCTGTATAGTTTATCTGTTCTCCAAGATGCCAATTCTGTATTTTGCTGAATATAATCTACCCTTTTATTCTGGATTGAATTTCTGATTTCAACTATTTTATACGTGTGTGTGTGTGTGTGTGTGTGTACAGGATGATATTGCAGTTTCTTGTTTTTCACAACTTCCATTTGTAATGGATTATTTCTTCATGTATTTTTGTGATCTTTAATGTTGAATCTATTACACACTTTATCTGTCGGAATTTGTTGAATGTTTAACTGCATTTCTACAGAAAGTATTTATAGTTGCTTCTGACACACCCCTCATAGCCATACAAATCTAGAACAATCATTAATTTTTTTATTTTTGCCTGTGCATTTTTAGGTGCAGACAATTGTTATAATTGTCAGTTCCAATGCTGTGTGATACTCAGCTTGTGGTTAGTAATTGTTAAGACAGAATCTTCTTATTTTGCTTCCCTCTATCAAATGTTTCTTTTCTTTTCTTTTTTCTTTTTCTTTTTTGAGTTTAGTTTGTCCACACTGAGGGCACTGTCTTTTAGGAGACCAAGGTTTGCTTGGGAAGTCTCCACTTCACCATCACACAGTGGAGTCCTTAGATTATCTCTTATGTGAGATCTGTTACAATCTAAATTCCAGGATTTTGTTTTTGGCAGAAGTTCCTACAGCAAACAGCGCTTCATGGCTGACTCTCCTTCTCTGGATTCCCAATTTCATTTTATTTATAGCATTTTAAGATTTCCCTTACTTTTTCACTAACACAACTGTTATGTTTTTGTTTTGTTTTCTAAATTTTCTCTACCATTTTGTTGATTTCTTCTGTGTAATTCCCAAAGAGTTTTTCCACCGGTTTTTCTAGTCATTCTTTCATGTTGCCAGACCAGAAATAAACAATAGAAATTTTATTTACCTTGAAATAATGTAGTAAATAGAATATGTGTATGTCTTATGCTTTTAAAGATTGCTAATGTAAATTCTTTTTGTTTCACCATCCTTAGTTTCCAATCAAAATCATTATTTTAAGAAATGAAAACAAATCTACTTATCTTCCTCAATATCATTTTTTAAAACAAACTAGATGATCAGATGACATCTGGATCATAATAAAAACTTGTATCCATTTTTTAAAGAACATATTGTTTTAATCAATTAAATTTTATAGTGGTAATTTAGAAATTTAATGTTTTGCTTTTATACAATGTTTATAGGTTATAAAATATCTTTAAGCTAAAATTCCATATGAAATAGCTCCATAACTAGAGCAAACTGTTGAAAAAAATATGTAAACCCAGTTTTGAATTTTCAAAGAGTAAGTAAATCATCTTCTTTTGAGCTTAGAAGTTTTTAAATAAGTTTTTTAAACTCATTTTTGACAAGATTTTTGCTTTGATGGATGTATTGGTGTTTTCTAAAATGTATAATTAATGACTTTAAAAATATGTACTTTAGCAAAATATAAGACCCTGGTTTTACTGAGTGACAACGTCATTCACTGTAGATTTAGCATTAAGAGACAGATAATGGAGAAGTAAAATACTTTAAAATTGTTTTTGAAGAAATAGTTTCCTGTATATGTTAGTTTGTTGGTAAGGTATATGGAAGATGTGTTTTTAGCAAATAAGATTGATAACTGGTTAAATCAGCTAAGTGAATTGTGCTAATGAAGCCAGAAAATTGGTTTAATTCTCAGTTAGGTCAATTAACATTCCTTGACCCAAGGTCACTAATGGTGCCCTTGTAGCCAGTCCTTTTGAATTTCTTATTATTGGCAAAAAAAATTAAAAAATAAAAAATAAAAAATTACAAAGTATTTTCCACAATTCAAAGCGTTTTCTCTATAATAACTTATTTGTCACATCTCTAAATATGCCATCTCATGATATACCATCTTTTAGATGGCATAATGTCATTTGGGTAAACATTTTTTTACTTACTTTAAGAGTCAGATTGCCAGAATGAAGAATGGTAATGCAGTTTTTTTCTTCTTTTTCTTAAAGGTGAATGGGTATAGAGAGTATGAGTGTGTATACCAAATTCACATAATTTGTGAGTTGCTTGAGTCAGAATTGAAATCCAGACAGTCAGACCATTGATATTACACTAGTAAATCCAGAACCTTCACTCTTAACTGCAGAAGGGCACATCCTGCTATTCTCCCCGAAATGTTGTAAGAGCTGTACATTATTATACTTAACATATACATATAAACTCAAATTAAACTATTTTATTTTCACCAAGTTTAATTGTCTTATAAAACTCAAGGAAATTGTATTGATGAATTATTTGAATTATTACCCTCAAGCACTAGGGATTAAGACACAAGAGAATGTCCTTCATGTTCATTCCAATTTGTTCCATGAATGAAAATAATCAAACACTTATTTTAGCTTTTACCTACATAGTATTTTTGCACAATCTGTCAGGATACATTTGCTTATAAGGCACATATTCGTTGTCTACGGGGAAATGTTAGAGTCTATAAAAGCTTCTATCAGTGAGTTGTGAGCTTGAGGAATGATGTCTGAGCTCCAAGGATTAACAGTCATTTGAAAACTCAGAGCTTGAAATTGACAATTCCAACACTCTAAACAATTAGAAAGCGCCACTATAACCTATGTGCCCCACCCTACTATTCTCTTTTCTGATTAATGTGAAGAATTAGTTATTTTTTTTAGACCATAACAATTATGAGCGATAGAATCTGTTCATAATGTAATCTCAGGAGGCTTGTGTGAAAAACATGCAAGCCTTAAAACCACATAGCATATTTTAATGTTTAATAATGTTTTATAGAAAATGCTCTAGAATTGCGCTAGAGCTTTAGAATCAAAAGTTAATTTAAATTTTGCATCAAATATCTCCATATATGCCACAACTCAGAAACTCTGCAAAATTAGTAATGAAAAAAATAAATAGGATCTTTATATTACCAGTGAAAACATTAGCTTTGAATGGCCAATCAATCCTTTAAAAATGCATTTATAAACTTTACATATGTTGTATATTTATATATAAATATAAAGATTTTTACACGATAAAATTGTTTTTGTTTATTCAAATGGATGATGTGAATTTTTTCTCTCAAGCACAGCCAAGATTTACACATCTTTTCTCTGAAAAAAGTGTTAATGTGTTTTACTTAAATTTCTAAATGAAGATTACAAGTTTGGATCCTGTACTTCATTGTAGGGGATAAAATACCTTTGTAAAGGAAATATTAATCATAGAAATCATTGATTTACCCAAATGTCAGAGAAATAAATTATCCTAGAAAAGCCTTCACAATAAGTTGAATTGATCTAAATATATTTTTTTTATCAAATTCAGATAATAAATGAACTATTTTAGATACAGTTTTATATTTCTATTTATCCATGAAGTGATTTTATAAATAAGACTGTACATAAAATTAACTCTTATCTACAATAAATGGATGATAAAGCATAGCTGGAAATTTGGCTATAAATATTTCAATATCAATTTCCCCTGCTAATTTTCTCTTCCTAGTGGTTGATATAAATGATATATTAACAGTAGAGTCTCTGGTAGATTAGACTCTCTTGTAAAAGACACTTCATTTATCTTGATGATCATGCTTCCTTTTCTAATCTATATGCCCTTGCCTAGATCCTCTCCTGACCCTTACCTTCAATGACAAACTCTATTCCCGGATGCAGTTTGTGTCATGTCTTTACTATTTACAGCCCTTACTGAGTAATCTCACTCTTTGTACTGCTGATGCAAAGTATTACAAGTAATGGATATAATAAATTACATCTTAGCTTAGACAGATAGAACCGAATGCTTTTGGATTTTCCAGAATCATTTCAGAAATTGACACTCCTCTGCCAGTGCTGCAGATGAATAGTGCTTCAGCTGTTGTCACCTTAGTCAGATGAATTCTGCCTACACCAGGTCTGACAAATATCCTTAATAAATGCTTGCAGGAAGAGAATTTACTGTTATTTCCTTGTGTGTTTGTTTTGTTTCTTAGCAACTAATCAATTCTTATCATTCCCCCCCTCCACTGCTCAACTCAATCATGTTAATTAATATCAGCTCTTTAGTCAATACAATGATCATTAACCTTTCTCAGATTGTGGTCCTGGGAGTAGCCAACAATATCTAGCATAGCACTGTGCAAAAATTTGTATGGTAAATATAATATACACACACATACACACACATATATGACTAAATGAATTTTTAAGGTAGGTAGAAAAATTTAAGAAATCGTATGTGTACACTTAAACATGTACATATATATTAGAACATATGAATTTCAGAAGCTGTCTGTTTTCCATTAAATTCATTCCATGCCTCTAAATAATTACTGAACCCAATACTGTTTTATGAAATTTATCAGATACTTTATGCTGTTTGTATGTACATTAATAATTTTCAATTATAATTTAATATAGTGATTAATTGCTGAAATCGCTTTCTGAATCTAGGAATTTAAAATAAAAATGTATAGCCTGTTAATTTATCCCTGAGGTATTGCTGGATAAAGTGATCAAAATTATCCATGGAATCCTGTTCCCTCAGCAGAATCCCAAGAAAGTACTTCACTAGTTTTCACTTTTTCAAATGTAAGCAACTTGCTGGTAGATCACACTTCACAATTTATCTTGAAATCAAATTAAAACATTTAATTAGTGTATTATGTTATAGATCTTATCATAGAGGGAAAAATTATAAAGGAGAACAAACATAACTATGGGGGACATTTCTCAAGCTAGATAAGCCAAGTGCTTCTCCATGCGTGTTATTTTAATTGGCATATATATTCAGATACTTTAAGAGAAAATGGTACACATTCAACATAAGCTTCTATTAGCTGTTGAAAGAGTAAAAGCTAATCTTTGCAACGTTGTTGCGGCATTAAGTGACAAGTTGATCACATACATACACACACACATGTACACACAGAGAAAGAGACAGAGAGAGGATAAAATAAAATTTGGCTTCAAGAAGACAACAAAATGATGGCAAAAGTTGGGACAAATCATTTTATATTGAAATGGAAAGGAAAGGGAAAAAAGTGACCTCTTGGTCCTTAGAGTTGAAAAAAGATGAATCTTAAACATATTTTAGTGTTATACCCCAAATTATGCAGCAACTTGTTAATCCTGGAATAAATTTTGGTTCTTCCAAATTTGTCTAATCACCCTTCACATAATCAATATGGAAAAAAATGGCTAAGATTATTCCTTACATGAATTTTAAAATCTCAAATATAGGATATACCTTCATATAACTTCCTAATAAAAGCTGTTTTAAAAATGATATGTAGTTTTCCAATCATAAAAATATTGCAATAATTCAATTGGAAATTATGTTGACATCTGACCATATTTACTCTTACTATTTAGTCTGACTCAGCCTTAAAAGAGAGTGATAACTAAAGAAGGTACTCACTGCCTGCTCACTATTCAGCGAAATAAAACTCTTTTTCCTTGGAATAATATACACTAATACTATGCTTAATACTATTACCTGTCCTGGAACAGAGATAATTTAAATCATGTAAGTCATTTAGTCTATACTTGAGTATGATTATTACTGCTGAGGAGATAGGCACTGGAGGTAGATAAGGCTTTGTATTATCTTGCCACTTCCACTAAGCAGCATGAGACTTTAAAGAAGGGGCTTCATCTTTCTGACAGTCAGTTTCTTAATCTTTAAAACTCTTACTGGTTTAATATAAGAAGTAGTTAATATTATGTACATAAAGCCCTTAGCATACTATTTAAAATGTGGTAAGAACTCAAAAAATGGTAAAAGTTATTGTTTCTGTTACTATTATTTTGCTCATTACTGTAGTTTTTAGATAACATTGGTACTTAAAATATTTAGGAGAAATCATGGTAATCTATTCCAAAATAAATTAAAACACATATATAATCACACAAATTTTACAAAGTTTTAGATAATATTTCAATCTGTGAATCTCATTAGCCATATCTAGAGAATTCCATTAAGCTAAGAGCCCCTAACCCTGGAACATGTTTGGTAAATAAACAAACAGACAAACAAATAAATAAAATGGAGAACATGAAAGACTTATATGACAATTACGAGAAGATAAAGGGTGACTGCTAATGTAAGACACTAAAAAGACTACCAGTAACTCTGAAGAGAGAATTATAGAGGAAAAAGTATAAGATTAGAAATGAAGCAGATAGGCTGAATGTGAATGCTAGAATGTGATTTAAATATCCATGTACATATAATGACACTTAGAAATGGCATCCTCTAACAACCAAATTCTATCCCTGATCAAGTCATTCTTCCTATGATGATCCTGAAGAAAACATATATGCAGTTCAAAATGACTCGGGGGACAAAGAACTCCTTGTAATTATTCAAGGGTTTGGTCCAAAATGTTAATAGGGAATTTTAGTGAACAAGGATGGACTTGACTATTCTTGCCTCTGCCTCCTTAACTGGAGTGCAGTTGGGAGTACATTACAGACTTGAATGACAGCAAGCTGTTTGCTCCAACTACAAACACCCAACACCAGAATTATAATATTTCCACTGCAATTCTAAGAAATACTTAAGCAACGATAAGAAAATTACCAAGAAATGAAAGAAGAAGTCAGTGAACATACTTTTTCTTAATTCTCTGAAACTACCACCCCAGAAAACAGATCTAAGGCCTTCTTTATTCAGAAATAGATTTCCAGGTACCATCATTTGTGGGCTTAGGATATTGTTTTCTTTATTAAATTTTGTTTGTTTGTTTATTATCATTTTCATGGCATAAGAGAAATGAGAATGTTAAGCATTGCATTTTATTTCCTTGCCTGAGTAGGTGGATAAAAAAGACACAGCCAGATCCATACATGCTAATCTTTCAACTCTTTGAATTTCCTATCCTTAATAATCTTGATCTCATCTAGGTCCTTATATTTGTAGAGCAACCCTCCCCTTTAGTTGTAAATCATCTTACCCTTGAATCTGACCCAAGTTTTAGATAAATGAGGGAGGAAGAGAAGAAAGAAGATTTAAATTTACTCTTAAAAATATTCTAGTTCACCTACCTCTTAGCTATAAACTTAAATAAATATCTTAATTTCATCCATTAAAGATTTAAGAATCTACTATATACTCTATGCCATTGTGTAAGTGACAAAATTAATAATCTGATAAAAGTTTGGGCCATAATACCTATGTTAACTCTAATTCAATTTTTCTTAGTGTTATCCCTTCTGTGTTTCAAATATGAGAAGGGATTCTAGAGTGGTGGCCAATATTTACCACTACCTACACTTTCAAAGTGTAGAAAAAAAGACTGTGAATAATGAGGATCAACTATGTACATCTATATCTATCTATATCTATATCTGTATCTATCTATATCATCTATATCTATGTCATGTACATCTACATCTATATCTATATCTGTATCATCTCTATCTCTATCTATGTCAACTATATCTATATATTTGTCTATATATCTGGAGTGGGGGAAGAATTTGCAAATTCATCTACTTACTAAAATTTTGTCATAAATCAGCACTTATAGTGCTCTTGAGGTCATTCACAGACATACCCAGAGCAGCAAAAAAAATGTGTCACCTGTCAGAATGCTCCTAAATGTCCATTAAGGAGAATTTTCGGCTCTCATGCCATTGAATGTGACAAAATTAGTAATGTATGACAACCAGAGAATGTACAAGGTAGGAGGCAGTTCTGTGTTGTACAAGAAGCTCTGGCTCTCGGGCCAGTTGGATGAGGTTTGATTTCAACTCTGACACCATTAAGGTATAGCCTCAGACAAGTCACTCTACACTTCTGAACTTTTGTTTTTTTCTTTTTCAATATAAAGAAAAATAGAATCTCAAGATGAGTTATTTTTAGGATTTAAGATAATGATTTTCATGATATATGTGTGTGTATACATGTGTATATATGTGTGTGTATCATGAGGAATACATAATTTTTTATATATATCTATATATATATAGATATACAGAAAACAGAAAACAAGTGTTGGCAAGAATGTGGAGGAATTGGAAGCCTTGTTCACTGTAGACAGGAATGTAAAATGATATAGCCACAGTGGAAAATAGTATGATATTTTCTTCAAAAATTAAAAATAAAATTACATATATACAATGGAATATTACTCAGCTATGAGAGAAGATGAAATAATGCCATAAAAAAAAGAAATGTAGAAACTACCACTTGCTAGATGCCCATTATATACAATAATTTATACATACAATTTTATATTATTCTAAAATGTGCAGGCTATGAGTTATTATTATAGTGATTTGTGAAGGAGAGACTCTGTATCTCAAAAACATTGAATACTTTGACCAAAATGTCTTTCAACTATTAAAAAGAGTTTCTATTTATTCAAATGTAAAGCTTATAATTTTTTTGTAAACTTTTCGACTTGCCCAATTCAGTGACCTTCCCAGATTCATAAAGCAATTAAATGGAAGAACCAGCTTTAAACTCAAATATTTGATTATGGATTCAACATTCTGAATAGTTTAGTTTAAGTAAGAGTATTTTTCTTTTTCATATTTGAACAAGTCTGATTTGATAGATGGCTACACATATACATGCGTCTCCACATGTAACCCCTAAGTTATAAATATATATAACTCAATCCGTGTGTACATTCACGAATGTGTGTTTGTGTATGTGGGTTTGTATGTCCAGTGTTCTAATGGCATCGAATTCTATTTTTTTAAAACTTGTTATCATCACAAAGGAAAACCTCACTGGAGAGAATGAGAACTCTGTGTGTGGCAGATATACCAGGTAAAATGAAAATCAATGTTTTCTACTCTAAAGTCTGTCTCTATTTCAACTTCCATTTGCTGGAAGAATGAAGGATATCGCTGAACTTCATTTCCTCTCATAAATTGTATTAAAACTTGGGCAGTGTAAAGTAGCTACATGTCCTACTGTTTTGGAATTTATAATTAAATAATTATAAAAAACAGTAGGTATCTCTTGTCATTCTTTTTAAGTACTGGAAAGTCACACAAAGGTAATCACATGATCAAATAACTTATTCAAGTTTAAATAAGGTAAAATGCGTAGCCATTATTTTTTAATGGACTTTACTTTTCAGAGCAGTTTTAGGTTCATAGCAAATTGAACCCTGAGCATACAGAGATTTCCCATATAACCTTTCCCACACAATGCACAATCTGCCTCACTGTGGACATCTCGTACCACAATGATTTGTTACAATTGATGAATCTGAATTAGCACTTTATTATCACCGAAAGTTCATAGTTTACTTTAGCATTCACTCTTTGGTGTTTTACATTCTGTGGGTTTTTATAAATGTATACTCCCATATATCCACTATTGTAGTATCAACAGAATAATTTCATTGCCCTAAAAATCCTCTGTGCTCTACCTGTTCATCCCTCTCTTTGGCTACCCCAAGGCAACCACTGACCTTTTTCTTGTCTCTATAGCTTTGCCTTTTCCAGAATGTCATATAGTTGGAATTATATAGTATGTTTATTTTTCATAGCTTTATAGCTCATTTCTTTTTAGTGCTGAATAATATTCCACTGTATGAATGTATCACATTTTATTTATCCATTCACTTACTGAAGAACATCTCGTTGGGCCCAAGTTGTTGGCAATTATGTATAAACCTTCTGTGAATATCCATGGGCAGTCTGTGTAGACATTTTTCCAATTCATTTGGGTAAAATATTAAGGAGTGCAATTGCTGGATGGTATGATAAGAATATGTTTGGTTTTGGAAGAAACCACCAAACTGTTTCCCAAGTGGATGTGCTGTTTAGCATTCCAACTAGAAATGAATGAAAGTTACTATTGCTCCATGTCCTGATCAGAATTAGGTGTTATCAGTGGCTTGTAATTTGACCATTCTAATAGATGTGCAGTGGTAAACATAGTTTAATTTGCAATTTCCTAATGACATATGATGTTGAGCACCTTTTCATATGCTTATTGGGCCATCTGTATGTATATCTTTTTTTGGTGAGATATCCATTTTTAATGGGGTTGTTTATTTCCTATTGTTGAATTTTAAGAGTGTTTTGCATATTTTGGCTAATAGTCCTTTATTGGATATGTCTTTTGCAAATATTTTTTTCAGTCTGTGAAATGATTGTATGCTAAAATCTGATTTAATAGAAAGTGTTTAGAGCCATAGATAAGAAAAAAAGGTAAGTGATGAAATCAAGGTGATTGAAAAGCAAAAACGAGCTGAAACGATGTACTTTGAAAATGAGGAAGAAATGGGACAGGAAGAAAAATAGCATTTTTAAAGAATTTATTACTTGAAAAGTGTTTCTACATGAATCCAGAATGACTTACATATTAAAAATTATACTATATAAAAATAGTTAAGTTAAATATCTTTCCCAGATAATATATATCAGATCTGAAACTCAGGTCTTTCCTGTACTACACTACACTGGCTCTAATATGTCACTATAAATGAACGTATGTGTATGTCTGTATGAACATATGTACACAAGTACATGACACGTGTATAAATATATCTGCATATGTATTCAGCCTCCAATCTTTGATTTAACATTTATCTCAGCTTCCTTTCAACATTATGCTTTAACATTTTTACAAATTCACATTTAGTTATTACTAAATAACAATTTAGAACCCATTTTTTATTATTAGGTTATGTTAATGTTAAGTACATTCTTGGTGTGGCATATGTTAAAAGTGTAATAAATTAAATTGTGTTTAAATGTAAGGGGTTATTAGGATATGCAGAATTTATAAATGTCATAATGAAAACAGATTACTTTGAATATCACTTAAATAGCAAACTGAATTAATCAAATTATACATTCATCTTAATTTTCCAACAGTCATTCCTTTAATAGCTAATACATCATTAAAATTGTGTTTACTTTGGAAGTATAGTTATGTGCATTTGGTAATTATAATATAGAGAAAGAGAATTAAAGGTTCCTTGGCATAGTGAGAAAGCTCTGATATAATATGCAGAACCTGCCTAAGAAAATCCAAATATAAGTTATCATTAGTATAAAATTTGAAAAGGCAAACACTGATGATATTAAGCTATAAAATTCAGAATATGTTCTTTATGAATAACTATACATTAAATAGTAGACTAAAGCAAATATATAATATATCTGCTACATGCAAAATTATTCCTCAATATGATTGTCTAATCCTAATAGGCTAAATAACTATTCCTCAATAGAAAATACTAATTCCTAAGAGTAGTGAGAAGTGGCAACTGGACTAGGAACCTGTTTCTCTGAGACTGATTCCCTGTCTATCAAGATATCAATAAAATTTAAAATATTAGAATTAGTAAATCATAGAACCAACAATAGGCGTTGAACATTGAAAAATACTCCTTTTTTTTTTTTTTTTGGCCTCACAATACTTTTATTTCAACTTCTTTAAAAATTTTTGTTTTATTAGTTTCAAGTATACAGGACATTGGTAGACATTTATTATAGTTTATAAAATGATCCCCCTAATTGCTCTTTCTCACCTCTGGCCCTCCACCTAGCCATTACATTACTGCTGACTGAATTTCCTATGCCTTCTTCCCCATCCCCATGACCATCTATCAGCTACTAATTTGTACTACTTTAACCCTTTACTCAATCCTCCCAGCACCCTCAAACCCCCTCCTCTCTGGCTGTCACCAGATTGTCCTCTATATTTGTGACACAATTTGATTAGTTTGTTCTTTTTGTTTTAGATTCCACATATAAGTGAAGTTATATGGTATCCATCTTTCTGTGTCTGACTATTTCACTCAGTATAATAACCTCTAAGTCTATCCATGTTTTTGCAAATGGTAGGATTTCATTTTTTTAATAACTGAGTAATATTCCATTGTATATATGAACCATAATTTCTTTATCCAATCATCTGTTGATGGGTATTTAGGTTACTTCCATATCTTGGCTATTGTAACTTGTGCTGTCATGAATACTGGGATGCGCAGATCTTTACAAATTATCGTTTTGGTTTTCTTTGGATAAATACCAGAAGTGCAATTGCTGGATCAAAGGTATGTCCATTTTAAATTTTTTGAGAAGCCTTCATACTGTTTTCCATAGCAGCTGTACCAATTTGCAATACCACCAATAACATATAACCGTTCACTTTTCTCTGCATCCTAGCCAACAGTTGTTTTTTGATTTATTGATGATAGCCATTCTGACAGGAGTGAGCGATCTCTCCTTGTGGTTCTAATTTGCATTTTTCTGATGATTAGTGACCTTGAGCATCTTTTCATATGTCTATTGGACATCTGTATTTCTTCTTTGGAGAAATATCTGTTCAAGTCTTCTGCCCATTTTTTAATTGGATTCTTTTTGTTGTTGTTGTTAGTTATTGTTGAGTTGTATGAGTTCTTTATATATTTTGGTATTAACCTCTTATTAGATGTATCATTAGTGAATACCTTCTCCCAATAGTCAGTTGTTTTTGTTTTGTTTTGTTTTTGTTAATGGTTTCCTTTGCTATACAAAATCTTTTCAGTTTGATAGGTGGATCTATATATTTCTATCTCTTATTGGTTCTCTTTCTGAAGAAACTCACTAAAACATGAATGTAAGATGTTAATGATGGGAGCAACTGGATGTAGAGCATGCAGGAACTATTTATACTATCTTCATAAATTGTTTGTAAATTAAAACTATTCTACTACAAAAAGATTATTAAAAAATTTACAAATAAAAAGAAGAAATGATAAAGAAAGTGAAAATCACATCTGCTGCTTCTATTGCTTCCATATAGGAATTAAAGATAATATCAACCCTGCAATATAAAATCATTTTGTGGATTATCAAAAGAATGCTACATACAAAATATTAGGAAAACCATAAAACACCATTTACATGTTAGATGTTTTATGAGACTATGTTATGTATGGAGGAAAAATCAGGTTTATAAACTCAGATAAAAAATTGGATTTAAATTCCAGCTCTCCTAGGGATTCTTGGTCAACTGCTTTTTCTCTTCATTCTTTCAGTCTACAAAATGGGGCTAATTCCATCTCCTCAGAGATGAAATGTGAACAGACATTGAACACAAAATATATGTCCAGTAAATATTAGCCTGAGTCCTTATTTTGTCCTATGGAGCCCCAAATGATAGTTAATAGAAATAACATGTAAGATTCCTTTATTTAGTATCCAGGTCATTTTCTAAAAGCACCTGGTACACAAGTGTTTGAATATAGTAGATTTTTAGTAACTCTTGAATTAATGTGTGAACGTGTCGATATGTTTTGGGGATGCTGGAAAATATACTGAAGTTCTTTATGGTATCTTCTATTTTTAAAATGATTCAATAACTGCAAATTTTAATCAGAAGTAATATGTGGACCTGTAATAGTCAATATATGTAAATAACAAAGATGCCCCAGAATTCCTCTAGAAACATGCCAAAGAATAAATTTATGAGAACGATAATGCCACCTTGATTTTTAAGGTGTTTCTACTTTTGCTTTGGTTCTTATAATAACACTTTATGTTAGCAAAAGTTCAATAAAAATTTTAAAATTTAATGTTACCCATTATAAAGTGATGATTTATAAATTCTTTTAACCTGCTGTGTTTAATTTTAGATTCATTGGTTTATTCTTAAATGTCCCTTAGTAAATTAATCTCTTCCTCACCATACTCCGCATTTAATTATCATTTAACTAGTTTAGCAACACTATTTCTTCATATGTATCTTCACCTCCCCTCCCACATGGCTGCACTTAAAATCCTACATAGTGTCCATTTGAACAATAGTTACAAATTGAGATCCATTGAAAATCTTTCTTAAAATGTTAAACCAACTTCCCATTCCAACTGGAAGCAAACTGAAATTTGGTGAAATTAAAAAGAAAAACCGCACACACACACAAAAAACCTTATAGAGCTTTATTTTCTGCAACATTTATAAAGATACTTGCATGAAAACAAAGCTCAACCAGTTACTTTTTCTTCTTCTATATAAACAGCTCCTTGGAGACCTTGTAATGGAAGTCAAGGAAGAAAATTAAAAAATAAAAGTATATGTACCATTTATAAAAAGTACTAGTGCTTCTTAGATGACATGTTACTACCTTTTCAATCAGTATTATTTTTGTTAAATCTAGAATATTTTTATATAGTTACTAATAGTTAGAAAACAATTAGAAAAAGTGCATGACTTTTAAGGGATCCGAATCGGTAACCTTCAGTTCCCATGTCTGGATATACTTAAGCAACATAGGAAAAATAATTATAACAGAATTAGAAAAAAGAGAACAAAATTCTGGACTTTGAGCTAAAAATGAAAGAGTAACTAAATTAAGCCTTTGAAGGGAAGGACTATTCCCATGAAGTTCTATGTAACAGATAGCTCATGTTTATATATACCAGTTTTCTTTGTTTATTTACAATACACTTCCTAGTATTATGGTCATTTCCCCCACAATATACTAAAATCGGAAGCTTCAAAATGTTAAAAAACGTATAAGCAAGGCTATCGTGTTCCAGAGCAATTTCCTTCTGTGTGAGTTCATCATATTCTGCATTCTTTAATTTAAAGTGTCAGCAACAAATGTATGTTCTTCTATTGATTAACATACCCCAAATTGACTCAAATAATGTCATTTCTTTCCTGATACCATTTATTTATTTTTTTTCATGCACCTTGCAGTATGTCTATTGGTAGATGTTTTTTGTTTTTGTTTTGTTTTTGTTTTTTAATATAACTCTTCGTTTACTAGTGGCTCAGGATAAGGAAGTGAAATGAAAACAAAGACCTCTGTTCTCATGGAGTTTCAAGGGTAATAAAAAGATAATGTTTGATTTGATCTGCATGTCATTAACTATTTCTTATTTCACATGAAATTTTTCAATTATGATTTAGTTAAAATTTTATAAATATATTCTAGGCTGATAATATGTGAATCTATAGAAACTTGGTTTTAAAATATATACAGTATTTAGAATTTATATAATATACAATTATGTGTTATATAAGTTATAAATAATGATATAGTAATTATAGAATATTATATGCATTGTGTATGTATTATATGTATATACATATAATATAATTTTAATAACCTCAAGTTGAAATTCCTTTAAAACCCTAGCTTCATTGTATGCAGGGAAATTTACATTCTTAAAGATTATTTCTACTTTGAATTGATTAGAGGAGAGTGTACATCAAAATAATTAATATTCTCCTCTTTCAGCTTATATTTGTAGTGACACCAAATGCCTTTGTACTTTGTATGAAAGATGACCCTTTCTCATCCGTGTTTCCTTCTTCATGAAACTCAATTCCATCACAGTCTAACAATTAATTTCATTATACTCAGTCTTGTGTCTGGGATAAAATAACATCTAAATTATTAAATTTTAAACCTGTAAGTTCTTCACTATTAGGCATTTGGTTAACCATGATATTTATCTTGCATATACTGTTTTGCTTTTTATTCCATAGGAATCCTGTATTCTTTCAGCATTTTCTTTGATTTTTGTCTTCCAAATATTTTTGACTGCTTTAAAGATTGTGTGTTTGTGTGTAATATATATATATATTCTCCATTATATTGATATTTCAGTGGAATTGAACTTTTAAAAATTAAATTTACTCACTCCTACTATTTGTCTTCTCTGTGGACTTTTCACATTTCTCTTTCCTAGTACAGATCTATTGTACTTAATTTACTATTCTCAACTTAACATTGCTCTAGGATAAAGTTTCTTCTACAAGATGATGAAAAGCCATGAGCTACATATTTCAAATCTATTTCTGTATTCATCTTAGGTGGTTACAGGTAGACATGTAAGCAGATGTGAGATACAGGTTTTCATGTTAAGTTGCTGCTTATTTTATTCTTTGCTATATATTCCCAATAATCTTTTTTCATGACACCTTGGAAAATAACTTTATAGAATATTTCCATAATTTATTGTGTTTCATGTACTGTTTTTCTCTGATTTAATATAGAAAATATTTTCTGATATCCATTTAGTAAAAAGCTCAACTTTAAAATTTTCCCTTTATTTGAGATCTTCTACCTGTCCTATTCATTGTTTTATTAAGACATTTCTACCAACATTTCCTGAGTGTCTTTTATATTGCCAGAGAGAGAAAGAAAGATAAATTATATTAAAAATAATTCAATCCTTGAATAGATGACAGTTGGAAGAGAGATATAATGAATGATTCCAAAGAAGGGTAGGATTTGGTGGGGTAGGAAGTGGAGGGTACCTGTGAGTGGGAGTGATCTTCCATGTAGAAGAGTAGTGTGTTATTGCTTTCATAATGTTGAATTGCTAGTGCATGTTGATGATAAAGAACAGACTGAATTTTAGTCAGGTTTATAGTATTTTTAATTTTTCTACAGACAATATACTTCTTATCATTTGCACCTATGGTGAATAGCTCCCACCCCATCTTGTTATACCATTAGATAGAATATATAAATCTGTTTATAATATCACATCCCATATGTCATGTTAATGATATGAACCAGTAATGAAAATAGAGTAGAAAAGAAATAAGAGATTCTCTTGATAGAGCCGAAGGGGACTTCAGAGAAGGGCTGATATTTCAAGGCTTTGTGAATAGCAAATAAGTGATTACAAATGCTCAGGTTGCTCCTTCTCAGGAAGAGAGAATTATTTTCTCTTACAAGTCAAAAAATCTGTATATTTCTTCCCCAACTTCTATATGCTCAATACTGATATAGAGTCATGGTTCTCTCTCCCATTTATGCATGGATACATGCTTGGAGCTTCAAAGGAATTTTAAATAAAATACGAAAGTAACAGATAAAAGAAAAACTATGGGGTTATTTCTCATCACTCCAAAATGAAAGAACTCGTAATTTCACACTTTAATATTTTAGGAGATATACAGTTGAGTTACTCAAGTTAGTCTTGTTTATTTCTCTTATATTTTTATATAGCTGTGCCATACAACTCATATTTTGATATTGTTATTTGGGGTCATAATAGTACTCGTATAGTATCAAAGACACACTATAGAAAAAAAAGCCGGTTCTTCAAAGCAGTTTCCTAAAGCATGAAGCTTTCTCCAAGGTAAACCAGAGTAATTTTCCATTTAATTTGGCATTTTCTGGAAGATTGACTCCAAAATTCAAGGCTTTTCCAATTAAATTCAGTTACATTTATGCGTAGAATTTTCATAGGGGATTGGTTTCCTGCTGTGCACTGAGTTTTAAAGCTACTTGAACTAAATTACAGATCCAAGCCAACACCTACGCTAAGCACACTGCAGCCCTCTCAGCTACTCCCTCTATTCAGTAATCTGATTCTCAGAAAAGTAAATTAATTCGTATCATGCCTTCACACCTAGAAAACGGTAGTCTGAAAAGAATCTCAATGTAGTAGAAATATGGGAAAAAAAATTGTTAAAGGATTTAATCCATTTGGGGGCATAGAAAAATACACATCACAGAGGAGAGTAACTACAATATTTTCTGACAATGTTAAAACCGGTTTATTTTTATCAGGATTGTATTCAGTTGTACTTTTGTTTTAATTTTATCAGATTTTTTTTGTTTATTGAAAGTATAAATATTAAACATTTTCATCAATTCAAAATATTATACTTCATGGAAAGGTTACTACTCTCAAATTAAGTGCGTCTACTCACAGTGTTTTTCTATTTCGGACATTAAGGGGCACGATAATTTTTGATGAGGATGACAATTATATTTTCCTTTTCCCAAATAAGAAACAAGTTGTGCAAAGAATTAATTTCATCTTGCTCTTTTATTTCCTATTTTGTTTTATTTCCTATTTTTATTTTCTACTATGCCATGAAAAGAATAGTATTCTAAGATTACTGTTTTTTAATTAATATGAGTGAAAATGACTAAACAAACATAAAATATGATATATAGGTGTAAAATTGAATATAATTCTCAATACAAAGTTGAAAATGATATGAACAGAGAAATTACACTATGAAATATTAAAACAAAAAAATGGGAAATGTTCAGTACTGGTAAAACTTTGTGAAATAATGCTTTTATGAATTACTGGTAAAAATATTTATAAATTACTAGTATAAATATAAATTTGTATGATCTTCTAAAACTGCACTTTTTCTTTTGGTAATATTTCATTAACTTTTAAATAGTTGCCTCCTTTACCCTGTAATTCTAATTTTTTGAAATTATTCTAATCAGAGGTACACAAAAAATTTATTTTGTAGTAATTAACACCAAAGAATTATTTATAATAGATAAATATTGAAAACAATCTATGTACAGTTAAAGGGAACATTTTACATTTAATCAAAAGAATAGCATACAATAGTTAAGAATCTTTGAAAAATATTAAAATATGTAATAGCATAGAAATTGTTTATGGCATTCTGTTAACTGAAAGTAAAGATACAAAATGTATATAAAGAATATGCATGTATATGCATCGCATACATATAGGAAAAAAACAGAAATCAAGTTACCAAAATAATAACAATGATTGTTCTGAGCTCTAGGACTGCTGATGATACTTGTTTAAATTATTGATGCCTTGCTTAGTTTTATGTAACTCTCACATATAATAATACCTTAGAAAGCAGAAGACAGCAGTAGAGACTCAGGAATATTATTTTTACACCCGTGAAAAATAATAGCAGCTATTCAGTCAAAAGACAGAGCCAGTATTTCTTTAAGGAAAATAGACTAAAAGAAAAAGCATGATATCCTCATTTTGGCCTTACACATAGTATGCTTTTGATTAGCATTTGTTCTAATAAATGGTAGCTCCTTGGAAAGCAGATATTATTTTCCTTCATATCTTAGGAAAACCACCCTTGATCTAACTCCTCATGGTGTTGAGTATAATTCTTATATAAAAATAGACTGAATATAATGAAATGTCAAACTTTAAAGTATAATTCATTGTGTGTGGGTTTCCCCAAGTGATGGCATTTGAAATTAAATCTTATAATGGAGACTACATATATGATCTTTTCTTTATTTAGTACCTACTATTAAGAACAACTGAAAAATTGCAAACAAGTATTTAAACATTATCCCATCACCTGCTTTAAACAAAAACTGCATTTTTTCTTCAAACTCTCTTTATCTCTTTTACATATTGGAGTGAAGGATGAACTGCAAAAAATTTGGCATTTATCTATAGGCAGATACAGGGTAATTTTAAGCAAAACACAAAAGCACTTATTTTCTTATTAGTAAAATTAATATATATGTAATATATAGATATACACATATTATGTAGTGTTTTTACTCTATTTTCTTAATATAATTCATAATATAATTCATTTCTTTTTATTAATATAATTTTTTTCTTAATATAATTTACTTCTTTTTCTTCTTGTATTAGGGCAAAACAATTACTAAATGAAAGATTAAGTAAAATGAATAAATAACAATATTTAAATTTCTTCTCCAAAAATATGAGGGAGAATCCATCACTTTTGGATTTATATTTTTTTAAACTAAATCTTCTCACTTTGTGAACTTTACAGTACTATTACAAGTTTCAAAATGAAGGTGTAAAACCACTTGTAATGTGGTTTAAAATGCATCTGAGCTGGTGTGTGTGTGTGTGTGTGTCTGTGTCTGTATGGCAGGGTGTTATTTGTGTGTAAATCCAAGTTTGATTAGAAAGTTATAGGGCACTCAAAGGAATATAATTTGCTGTGAAATGTTACATATTCAGCACATACTTCTTACCAGCAGACTTGAGTTGGAAATGACCTTTTTTCCTAGTTATTCTAGCATATAATACCCTGCTTCACCCTAAAACTGCTTCACCCTAGCATATAATACCCTGCTTCACCCTAAAACTGAATTGTTTGTAAATCATCTGAAATTGTAAAATAGCTCTATTTTTTTGAAATTTGTTCTTAGTAAAATATATTTTTTGTGTTTTCTTTTATTTTATTATTAGTTTCAAGTATACAGTACATGATTAGACATAAACAGCTCTATTTTTTTTAGATTACTCTACAACAGCACTAATAGAAATATAAAGTGAGTCATACTTCAGTTTAAAATGAATAATATTCACATGAAAAATAAAAAATATCCAAAATATTATTTCAACATATAATCAAATTAAAAGTTATTAATGAGATACTTTACATTAATTTTTATCAGTTTTCAAACTCTGGTGTGTAGTTTCAGTTTGAATATTATATTTTCAAAGGTGATGATAAAAAACAGTCCCACCAAAACAATAAAAAATGTGTTTAACAACAACAAAACTGTTTAATCTGCTTTAGTTTATAGTTTAAATTTAATTTCACTAAAATAATTCAAATTAAAATTTAACTCCTTAGGTCAGCTAGCCACATATCAAGTGCTTAATAGCCATATTGCCATATTTGGCAACCAGTATTTGACAGTGTCGCTGTGAAAATTAGAGCAGTATTGAACTTATAAAGCCAAAAAAGATACATAAAGATGTCTACTAGCTTTAAAATTTTTCAAGAAATTCCTTGAAATATCCCATTGGCCTTGATTAAAAAACCATTATTTCACATAAAACAAAGCAGTAACATTTGGTTACAAATTTAATATTTATGTTATTTTTCCTCTTACATATTTTCCTCATCATATATTTTATGTGAGAATTGTTTTGATAGTCAGATTTTTTTTTATTTTGTTATGGAAATGTTTAGATAAAGTTTTGAAGCTAAAATCTATATCCTAACCAGGAAATCTCAAACCAATTAACTAACTGCCCTAATTAAGGAAATTCAGCTTAGTTCCTAAAGCTAAAACTGCAATCGAAATAATATTATGAAAAAATGAAGCAGAAAAGGATATATGATCATACCGACACTACATAATTTTTCTAATGATTTTTAATGAGAATCCAGAACAGCAGAAATATGCATGATTAGACTAAATAGGAATATTACCTGTTATGTTATAGTTACATTACTGGAAGAATTACCTAAACTTGTTTTAATGCTAAGATTTTAGTTTTTTCTTTTTAATCAAAATTATATTAACTGTCCAATATAAAAAGGAAACACTGCAAATCTAGCATTTCATTATAGGCAAAACAACACACTATTTGTTGATATACTACAAGGTATAAGTATAAAGGGAATATGAAGTTCGAGGCAAATACCAAGCATCAAAATCTACTTCATTATCAAGACTGACTCTCCACAGTGTTTACTAGGTAATTGTTCCATTCTTGGTTTACCTTTGCTGTAATAACTGATATTCTTTCTTTCATTAATGCCATTGATCACAATATTTTAACCATATATTTATCTATTTTTATCTTATGATATTATGAGGGGTTGAATTCTATTCTCCTCAAAAAAATATATTGAAGTCCTAACCCGAGTACCTCAGAATATGAACTAATTTGGAATTAGGGTCATTGCAGATGTAATCAGTTAAAATGAGGTCATACAGAAGTGAGATTCATCTTTAATTCAGTATGACTGGTGTCCTTGTAAGAAGAGAAACTGATAGAGACAAGGAAGAAAGGCAGCCACGTGAAGACAAAAGCAGAGATTGGAATTATACAGCCATAAAACAAGTAAAACCTGCTATCACTAGACACTGAAGAGGCAAGCCAGGATCCTCACCTACAGGCTTCGAACCAACACCTGAACTTCAAATTCCCAGCCTCTAGAACTGTGAGGCAATAAATTTTGTTCTTTTAAGTCACTCAGTTTGTGGTTCTTTGTTTTGCAGGTAGTAAAATGAACAATAAACTGTCTCTAGAAATACTAGTCTCCAATTAAAAAAAAAAAATCACTTCGTTGTCATGGCCTTTATATTAATTTGATAACGCTTTAATGACCAGTAAGTATGTAAGATACAGAACAGGCAAAAGTCAGTAATCCATGTTTCTTACCTTACATCTCATAAGTTACTGAATAAAAAATCAGGTTCTATCAAGTAGCCAAAAATTATACTCACACTCCTTAAGGAAAAATATTTTCACAATATAGGTGTTAATATCTAGGGTAACTGGCCTTTATTATTTTAGTATGAAGTTCACAAAAATTAAATAAGGATCATAATTACAAATACATGCATATCTAAAATATAAGAATTAATTTACATGTTCTCTTTATAGTTTATCTTGTAGGATTAATTGATAAGTCTTGAAAATTTTTAAATTATAAGATTTAGAAAGACCTTTCTAAATGTGGGAGGTCAGGGCACAGACAACTGCTGTTTCTTTTTTATTTTTCTAACCATCAAAATATGGTAACTACTAACTTGAACTAGACTCAAGTCTTCACAGCCACATTCAGAGCTCTGTCCAAAAGGTGGCATCCCTATTATTGAATATTTTAATCAAGTGTGTCCTCCGCTTCAAAATATCCTAGAGAAATTAATTCTAGTATATGTTACGTTGATGTGCTATTATTATTATTATTTAATTCTTTTAAAAATTGAGGAAAACAAAGTATGTTTCCATGATTAATGATTAAAGTCTCCTTAATCAAAAACTAACATGGGGTTTTATGTTGACTTTATTTTGTCCACCTTTAAAAGCCCTGTTGAAAGAGATTATCATTAGAAACATGGCAACAGGGATGTTGTAACACCTCCTTACTAATAACCAAACTGGTGGCAAAGGCTTTTTAAAAATTGTTTACTAACTAAAAAAAAAGTTAAACTAATTTCCTATAATTTATTTCAAGAAATTCTAAGAACTGTTAAATGCTACCAAAGAATTCAGTGATGATTGCTTCATTAAATGACAACTGTATTTAAATTCTAAGAACAAACTTTAGACTTCATTAAGGAAAATATGATTCTACAACATCAGACAGTTACTAGAGGAAAACACTCATAATCTTTTTGTTGGAAAATCTACCCTGATGGGTTGTCTGTGCTTGAAATCTTTCTCTTGACTATGTTTTTAATTCACTTTTTCAGAACATGATTGGTATAAAAAAAAAAGTGCCTTTAAAGTTTATTGTTACAGTTGACAAATACATTTAAAATGTGTTTTGAATTAATATCTCTTTTTATGAGTAAAGCCCATTTCTTTGGATATCCAGCTTTAATGGCCTCAGAGGCCAACTTTTTTTGAGAAAGAAACTGGGATTTAGCCAGATGTGACATTTCCAATCCACAGACATTCAAATTTAATGCCTTTCCAGACAAAAAGGTGGAATTTGTCCAGAACTGTTTTTCTCAAAAAATATTGCCAAGCATCATCTTCGAGGCATATCTGTAAGTTATGGTTTTTTGTACTAGTAATTTATAAAATTGATAGTAATCATTCAAAAATTCTCTTTTCAATCCCTAATTAAGTCTAATCAAGCACTTTCTATTCTAAAGATTCTTGTGTTAACAATGAGTATATTGATAATGCTTCAGTGATTTCCTAGAGAATATCCTAGAGAATCAAAATCAGAAGCCTTAAAATACAGAGTCTTTAGAAGCCAAATTCAACATTTTGAAAGATAATGTTATAGGCTTCTTCCATGGAGCTACTGATGAATATGTTTTTCAGAGAATCCAATTATTTAATACTCTGATGAACAATACAAGTCTAATAAAACTTTTTTTGCCCCCAAATTCTATAGATTTATGATAGTCTAAGTAAGGAAATCAAATATACTCTTCAATTGTCAAGTCCCTGAAAGTCTTTAAAATGCGTAGATTTCTTGTGTTCCTGAAACAATTCTGTAGTGATTTCCTAAGATTCTTCCAAAAGGAATAGACAATTCCTTCCAATCTGAGTGTTTCATGTGGAAGGTTTTAATACAGTTAATAATTATTTAGCTCTAAAGATAAGACATGATTTTCTGGCAGTATATTCTGTGGCACTCCCCCTCACTCTTATATACAGTAACTATGAGAACTTATTTCAGCTTTATCACAGCTGCAAAATTTTCCATTGGTGTAGTAATATTTACTTGAGAATATCTCATAAAATTTTTGGTTTTATAGAATCCAAGGAATAATTCTTTACAATAAAGCTATGGCAAATTTTATAAACAAAATAAGCTATGAAAGTAAGCTATTGATATGTTTGAATACTTAGATGCACTATTTTACAGTGAATAAATATTTGTAACAGAGTACTTATTATGTATTTCTTTTGTAATGAAAGCAAATGTTCTTAAAGCTTTAAACTTGTAGCCTGAGAAGAAAGTACATTACAGAAGTGTTAATGGCCTTTAAAAAATAGTTGAGTAAACACCATATGTAATTACTCTGTAGGGAAATGCTACTTAATTAAAACATAGAGTCATTTTATTAGCATACACACCTGCTATTCATATGGTTCATTTCTTCCTAAAATAATAACTTCTGAACAAGATTTTTCTCTCACTTCATTCTCTTGGGAAATGTCCACTTTGAATGTCTGCATCAGATTTTTTTATGTTGACTCAAAAAAAAAAAATATATATATATATAATATCATACATATACATGTCAATGTTGGCTCCAAATATATATAACAAGGAGGACATAGTTTTATAATGACAACTGAGCCTGTGGACTTCATACTCCTCTATTTTCTTAAAGGTTTCAGCATCCAGTCATGTTAGAATGCAGATCGCTGCATTTTTTTCTTGAAGAACCCACAAGCAAACCTCATTGTCTTTACCAAGACAAGGAAATTTTATTGACAAAGTCTTCTATTTGGCATAATCTTATCTCAGGCTTTAATTCAAAAATATTTTAAAGGCCTCCTCATTTTTGAAATTTTCTTTGCGTTGAAATGAAGTTTATTTTCTGCAAACACATCCAGTTCTCTGTCCCATCCATCTCCTACTGAAACAATATATTTCATTCTGTATTTTGATAGCAGCAACAACCAAAAAAAACTAATAAATAGATAACACATGATAGTCATATATGTTCATCATTCATCCCAGCTTCATTTTTGGTTAGGTTGTATGTGTAGCTCTGGGTGGGTACTTTTTCTGCAACATGACTATATCCCTCTTCATTGCTTCACAATGTGTCAGCATTTCTTTTCTACTTTTAACTACTTCTAGCAGACTCCTCTATAATTAATAATTTCATCCTTTCAGCATTTGAAAAATAGAATATGTATTCTGTTTTTTAGAATAAAGTGAACCGAGAATAAGAAAATTTTCTACCTGGTAATTTTTGCTGAGTTAAAGAATAATAATATAATAATAACACACATACACAAGTGTGTATATGTGCATATATTCATATTGTGTGTGACATAAAAAGTTGGATGTTTGTTCTCAATTTCTTAATCTACAATAAATATCTTTGTTGATAGAGGAAGAAATGTGTGTGGTGTGTCTGTCTGTGTCTGTGTCTATGTGCCTGTGTTTTTGGTTAGTGCTTTTTTTGTTTTTGTATTTTTAGGGTTGATTTGTAACAGAAAGCTTGCTAAATAGAGAAACATGTGACTTAAAATGTTGACAGATATTGCCAACTTGCACTCCATGATGTCTAGGTAGTTGAGACTATCACCAATACTGCATGAAAATGACCATTGCTCTTCAGTTTCAACAGTGCTATATATGAGCAAACATTTTACCATTTTGGGTAACAGTTAAAATATTTTATCTGATAATTTATAACCTATATCTTACACTTTTTTGACTTGTGTGTTTTTCTTACCTCTGACTCAGAAATATCTTGACCAGCTGCTTTTACATGTCCTTTGCATGTGTTTTCCTCATATTGGCAGTTTTCAATAATAGCTCGCATTTATTGATTACTTGTGAATGAATTCCAGTCAGGTTTGTTATAAGCACTTTAATTATATTAATAATCTAATCCTCGTAATATGTCTTTATAGTAGGAACCATTAACATTTCCATTTACAGATGAGAAAACTGTGACATGGTAACATTAATAAAATTACTCAAGATTACATTGGTCATAAGGAGATAATGGAGCCAATAGACCCATTAAGCTGGTCCTAGAGCCCAGACATTTAACCACTGCATTGCTTAATTTTATTTAATAGACAAGACTGGACCCTTGGCTTGGTGTTTTCAATGTGCAGTATGAAAGATGAGCCCAGGTGGTTTTTACAAAGCCTGATGTTATTTCTAAGACTATTATGAATTTATAAGCCAGATAAATATCACTAGCCTTGTGATTACTTAAAAAAATTAGAGAGCAAATATGTAAAATTTGTGTGAAGTCTAGATTTGGAAACAGGCATGCTTAAAGAAAATATTTTTTTAATGTTGGAAGGAATGATAAATATATCTTAGAAGAGGCAAAAGAACGTTTATCTGGAATTATAGAGAATAACTCTATATGGCACATAGAATGGGGTTAGTTTCATGGGCTCCCTGTGGATTGGCTGATTTGAATAATGTTGGTGGATGTGAGCATAGGGGCTTTTCCTAGTTATCTGGTGCTAGCGCTCAGGGTAGCTAGAGTAGATGCCTAGTGGGCTTGGTGTATGAGAACATGGTAAGAGAAGTAATTAGGTGTGTGAACATAACTGGCCACTCAAGAAAGGGAAATGGCAGGCCTCTTGCTAAGGCCTCAAAATCAGGTCAAGATATGACAAACTAAAAACTATTGCTATTGAAAGTCATATTGATTCACAGATATTCACAAATTCAACAGATATTTGTTTAGCTCCCTTAAGGATATACTCAGCTAGGAATTTTAGAGAAATGAGTAAGCCCAGCCTCTTGTCAACTTTTGTAAAGTGTAGACAGTTGATAATCACATAAATACATTTGCATATCAGAACGATCACTCAGGTAGCAGAATGAAACTCTAGACCCTCAAACTCTAGAGCTATTAATAATATAAGGTTACTTTTCCCTCACAGTACAACCTATAGTTAATTTGTCCAGAGCTGCTGGGGGGAACTCCTTTCCATGTGGTCACCAAGCATCCGATTTCCTTCTATTTTGCTTTGTTGTAGTGTTTTGGCTTCTTCACCAAGGTGAAGCTAGATGACCAGTAACAAATCTACATTTTATGAGGAAATATCAAACAAATTCAAGTTGAGAAACATTTTACAAAATAATTGACCTATACTCTTCAAAATATCAAGATTGAGGAAACTAAAGAAATCCTTAGAAGGTATTCTAGATTAAAGGAGATTACAATGTATGACAAATAACTTTGGCATATGCTTAAGAATGGTATCCAAGACCAAAAGAAAATAGCAATAATTTACGTATTGGGACAAGTGATAAAATTTGAATTACAACTGAACATTAGATAATAGTACTATATTAGTGTATAATTTCTATAGTTTATGGCTACATAATTTGTTCTTAGGAAATACATTCAGAAGTATTTAGGGTAAAAAGGTGTGATTTTCAATTTACTCTCAAATTATTAAGAAAAATATTTATGTATACATATAATATATAGTATATAGTTGTATATATAAATATAATGTATATGATATATAATTTAATATACAAATATTTATATATGTATAAATATATACATGTTGGTATGTCTATATGTATGTGTACACACTCACATATATGCACACATATAGTGTATGTATATACACACATATATAATTAGTCTGGTATGTTTACTGTTAATTTTAAGTTTTTTAAATATAATACTTTACAGAAAATTTAAAAAAAAAGAAGTCTGAATGTGAGAAAATGGGGGATCCAAGGGTGAAGAATCAAACAATGCCAGTAATCTAGAGTAGGGAATTTTTTTTCAAAGATAAATTCTTACAATTGTACAGTTATAAAACAGTTTAGAATGAGAGCTTTTATAATAGGAATATCTAATCAGTTTTGTGTTATCCCATTGCTATAGTTCTAATCCCCATTGTCACTTCTCCTCAGTTCAGCAATCTCAGCTACAGTTTAAGAGACTTTTTTCTTTTTTTTTCTTTTTTTAATTATGAGAGGACTTAACACATGTAGGTTAAATAAGAGCAGAAGAAAAAATAAAATCTCATTAAATGAAGTGCAAATGAAATTGAATTTCAGCAACATTTCAGATTTATTTGGGACAAAGAGTAAAGCCCCAAGATTTTGCAGATGTATTAAAGATATTATTTGATTTCCCATACGACCTGTGGAGAAATAACTATTGATAATTTTATATAATTGTCAAGTCTCTGCTGATATATGAATTCCAAAAATATTTAAGAAAAGGACCACAAAAATGTAATCTAAAATATGGACTGGGGGATACATCTAAAAGTAAAAGGAAAACCAGAGCAAATATTTTTCTAAGTTAGAGGTAAGACGAGTAAAGATAAAGTCTGAGGAAATCTTTTATTTATCTACTATATTTATCCACTTAGCAATTTCTTTAGAGCAATTTCAGTCTGCAAAATGGCAGGAGTACTGGTTCTGGGTTGACAAAAAAATAGAAGTTATACTCATGAATCTGAGATGTGATGAGTAAATTGTTAAGGAACTCTTATTGTATGAGGTTTTTTTGTTTTTTTGTTTTGTTTTTTTTTTGTCACTCATATCTAACAATCAACAGAAATCTCTGGTTGGATGTCCATAGCTGTTTCTATGCACCTCAGCTAGTTTTCCTCCTTTTAGTCTCACTAGAACACTTTTCAGAGCCCCCAGATGACTTTACTCATTCCCGTATATTTCCAATACCTGTATTGCTAAAGTCTCTATTCCTGCAGTTCTGCCTGATTTATCTTCCTTTTCTTTTTCCTACTATAGACCTTTATTTTCTTCTTTAATAAGAAATCAATCCCATTGACAATTGCATCAAAAGCAATAAAATATCTAGAAATAAAGTTAACCAAGGAGTAAAAAGTGTATTCTCGGAAAATTATGCCACTGAAAAAAGAAATTAAAGGAGGAAAATAAATGGAAGCATATACCATGCTCGTAGATAGGAAGAATTAACATTGTTAAAATATCTATACTACCCAATGCAATCTGTAGATCCCTATCAAAATACCAATGACATTTTTTCACAGAACTGGACATATAATCCTAAAATTCATATGGAACCATAAAAGACCTCGAACAGGCATGGCAATCTTGAGAAAGAAGGGAAAAGAGGATCTTTTACATTAGATGAGGTTTCCCAACTTCTCTGTGCCCTGCTGTGGGTTCACTCTGTACTTTAACTTGTTATCAGATTTGCAATTTACATCATAACTGCCCACTTACTTGTCTGAGTTCCTTTCTTGAGCATGATAAGTAGTTTTTGGATACTATTTTTCTCAATTGCCTTTGCTTAATATCAGGCATGTAGCAGTCACCTATAAATACCTGTTCAGGAAATAATATAATCTCTATCACTCATTTTATTCTGAAACATATGTTCACACACATAAATAGATTATGATAGCTGATGATAGATAGATAGATAGATAGATAGATAGATAGATAGATAGATAGATAGATGATTGATAGATAGATAGATGATAGAAAGTAACAAAGGTTAATGGTTACAGGTTTTAAAACAGAAGCAAAATGTTTATTGTTGTTGATTTTTTTAAAAAAGCAACCGGAATGATCAATCTCACAGATACTAGTATCTATATATCGATACCATTATCCCTGACATATGTTAATTCGTTGTTTGTGTGATTTATGATTGCTCCCATCACTACTTCCCACCTCAGTGAGCTTTATGGATCTATTTACTCACCAAAATCAAAAGTAATTTCCTCAAAGCAACTCTATTTTGAATTTGTATGAGATGGTTTTCCCCAGACGATAACTTCAAATGTCATTGAACTTATTTAAAGACAGCTTTATTTCATAAACCTTATGTTCGAGTCTTAGTGCACAGCCAAGTGGACCTAATGAAGCAAAGAGAATCCGGCTTTCAAAGATAATCATATTCCTAGATTATCTCCTAAAATAGGGTTTCAGTTCACATATTCTAAACAGGTAGGTTTTTAAAGTAGGTGTAGTATTCTATCATTTTTCTGGTTTGAACTTGTTTTGGTTTCACCTTTGTTCAGGTAGGTGCCTCTGGATGTGATAAAGCAAAGCTGCCTGGCTATGCCTCCTTCCCTGTGGTAGAATGTATCACATCCTTACTGTAGCATTTTCTTTTCGCTCAAACTGTTCAGGTATTCCTATTTGTATATGAATGCTCCATGATAATTTTCTCTTTTCCCTCTAAGGCTAAGATGTGTTGCTTCTTTCTACCTAGTTTTGTACATTTAGGAGGTAGCACAGATTTTCCTTCCAAGGAAAAGGTAATAAAGCTCCTACATTTTTTCTAGGCATGTACTAGTGGTATTTATTGTCTTCTAAACACAAAGTATGATTGCTGCAGCACTTCTTCTAAGGCCTACTTTCTTTAAAAAAATAACAAACAACTGTAAATTGAAGTGTGTAGGCAGTTTTCAGTAAGTAACAATTTTTAAAAAGTGGTGTATTGCCTTGACATCTGTGATTTGAGTTCTAGCCTCTAAATCCTTTAGCTTGTAACATTTGTGAAGTATTGCATGTAATGAGTTCACACCTAATTCTTATCAGTTCCATCACATGTCATATCATAGTCTGTTGAACAACAGTAAGAGTACATTGTCTGCATGAAAGTACACACATAGTTTGATAAATAACAGATGATAGACAGACAGACAATCAGATACTTTAAAGAGCAGATTTTACAACTCAGCTCTTATATCACAATACACTCCTTTAGCTATACAACTCCTTCAGGAAGTGGATAGTTATTTTAGATGTTATTTTCTACAATTGCATGTACAGGGTGGATGCAAGAGAAGTGCAGTTGTTCCTCAGAAATGGTACTTGTAAACAAATTTTTTAAATTAGACAAACCAAAAGTAGTACACTTTGGAATAAGATGATTTTATTTTGGTTTTAATTTTAATTAGTGAGCATAGATCACCAGCTCATTCAGTCAGTGAGTTTTTCAGAAGAATGTTAATATCAAAATTATTACAAAACTTCATTTTCAAAGCCCAATTCCTGCAAAAATCAATGGTCAAATCCTGACAATTCTGAGGAAATCAGTATCAAATGTACATACCATTCCTCCTTTGCACAAGACATGTGATTTGTAGAAAAGAAAAATGTAAAATTTTATAAATCAAATGTGTTTCATAATCATTTCTGTAAGAGAAGGGTCCTCTTTTGACTTCTAGGAATAAATGCCACAAATAACTAAATAACTGGCAGGCCAAGAGAAATCTATATGCTCTATTTCTTTTTTACGCTAGGGAAGAAAATAGTTAACTAGAATAAAACTGAATGGCAGAATACTCATTGAAATAATATTCTATAAAAGGAAATATTGGTTTAAAATAAAACAAACAAATGGATGTACTTTTCAGATGTGTATGTATAAAAGATGTATAAAAGGCACTGTGGATGCCTGAGGGCTTCTTTGACTAAGCCACAGCTGACGGGCCTGACAAGTGTAGCATATGTAATTCTAAAATGTGAGTGGTTGGGACTCATTCCTGAGCTCATATTATTGATGGGTTTCATTTCACATTTGGAAACATCTTGTTGTTTGGGAAACTGGAGAACAGATATGTGTGAAGTGTCTCTTTACTTAGCTTATGTCACCTTGTGTGAACTATCACACATAAATAATGTAGACATTAAGCAGACTGGCATTCTGTCTACTGCTGACTGACAGGAAGTGTCTAGGAGGTGGTCAGCGGGGCATATGCATACCTGCTAAGTAGCCCGATTCTCCCATAATCAAGTAAGTATTGCTGAATTTGTATCACATCTGAGAAATAAAGCATCATTTTAGTCACCTAATCCAATGGCAATCAATTCTTTTCTTTGAGTGCTTGAAGCGATTTACATAAATCAACATATAATAGAGTTAGGTCCTTTATTATTATACTTTATAAATGAAAAAAAACTAAAACCTAGGTTATTTAAGTAACCAAATTCAGTCAGTGGCAGAGTTTAAGCTTAATAATTCTGTCTGGCCCAAGAACTGTGCTCTTCAAATAATGATATTTTTGCATAGTTTTAATCCGAAGCGATAGTCTACAGTAAATTCTTTGTTGACCTCAGAAGGTTGCATGAAAACAAAAAATTTATCTGTGGTTTTATTTTTCTACCAGTCAACTTTAGTACAAATCAAATCACCTATGCAATGCAGTAAATAATAATAATTAGAAATTTAAAAATAATGAATAAATGGATGGATGGGTAGATAAATACAGAGGTACAGAGATAAAAATAAAATCAATCAATATAGCAAAAGTATTATTTGACATGTGGAAGAAAAAGCTCTTAATTTTTAAATTAAAACAAATTAAGTAAGAATTCTTTCATGTAAACGTAGTTATCTAAAAGAAAAAGACTCAGTTTACTTCTTAAGATATATTTCTGCTTCAGGCTGCTTACAGATCTAAATTGGATCTAGGTCTAGAAAAGATAAGAAATATTATCAATGGGGACATTTCTACCAGCAATAGACCAGTATGAAAGCCTTTATGTCTTTGTAGTGTTGACCTTAAACAAAAAGTCAGCCATACATTTCTCCAGAAAAATGGGTTTATTCTGAAATAACAAATAATTGCAGTCAGGAACATACAATCACGATGAGCCACATGCAAGTCCACTAAAACAGAAGAGGAAACTCTTTTATAGATGGGAAGAGGAAATTGGGGGACCTAATACAAATAGTTCTCCGTGTTGTACTTATGTAGGGCATGAGTGTTCCCCTTCCTGGCCTTCCCCACTTCATTTTAAATGAGGTTTCTGTTTACTTATTTTTTTTATAGTATACAAAAGTTAATGCAGTCTGATGTACCAGATAGCAGTGTTCGAGAATATATTCCATTAATGGAGCAATATCCAACTCAAACTTTAGTGGTGACACTTTAAATCCTTACAAGATCTAAAAGTAATTTATTTTGTTTAATTACTTTTTCAGAATTGTAAGATACTTGGGCATTCTCATTTTAAATAGACTTCTCTGAATTTATTTTCAACATTTCTATCAAGGTTATTTACCTTACTTTCCTCTGGTTCTTTCTGTGTTGTATGTGACAACACTTTTATTTTCTATTTTTGAGTATTCCGTAAAAGCTAAATATTCTCAATGCACAGGTAAATGTGCATACGCACATACAAACACATAATTGACTTTTTATTCAATTAATTTATGTGTTCACTTAAATTTACTCAACTGTACACATATATACACACATAAATTAATGGCTTTTGTAAAACACTATTTCTCAGTTGTATTTCCTTTATCTCTACTTGACTCTTATGGCTATTTTTTTCTAGCTCTAACACTTTTATTTTAAGGAGAAAAAGAAAGTAGGCAATTTAGACCATGGATACAAGGTTTGTATTACTTTGATGATTTTTCTCATTCAAAATATGCACTAGCTATTTCAATTCTTATTTTTATAATTGTTGGATGAGTTTGTTTAAGTATCCTACAAATTTCTAGGAAAAAGTAACACCATATACTTTATTGCAGGGATACATTTATAAACATCATTAGAAATGTAGAACTGTTTCTGAGTGAGTTTATGTGAGTTAGAATTCTTTTAGTAGGTCTGTATTAACCTCAAGTTATCATGTGAAAATTCAAATCACTAAGTAAGACTCATACTAGAATACCCACTGATGGAGATAGTGAATAACCAGCTCCCCTCTTACTTTAAAATCACCAAGATCAACAATATATATCTTTATTCTTTAAATTATCAATTCACTGCTCCCACCTCACCTCCTCCACCACACACACACAAACTCAGAAATATATTCTAATGAGTTTATCAAAGGTAATCCTACTGCTCCCACTCATTAAATCATTGAATAAAAATAATTGAGTGAGAAAAGTGGTTGTATTGGAATAATTTTATTGGCAATTAACTTGTGAATTTGGAAATGGTCTGCCTGCATCTAATTAATCTTTGATTTTAGGAAATTAATCCACCAAAAATGGGTTTGATAATGTCACCCACCGTTGGGGCCAATTGGTGTTCAGAGTCACCCCAATTGTGTTGGGGAGGGAGAGGGATAACAACGGCGCAGACGTGTAGTTAACGTTTTCCTTCGGTTCTTCCTCAAATGGCTCTGAAGAGTCACAGGTCATTGAGATTTAATACTTTTATTAAAAATATATTTTAGGAAGACAAAGTATGCCTCAAGAAGGCATATGGTCCCAGTGTTATAATCAACACAAAGGGGCCAAAATGGCTACAAAAGGGCAAAAAGGCCACAAAAGGCTACCAAAAAAAGAGAGAACCCAGAAGGGCAAAAAAGGAAGGGAGCCCTGGAGAGTAAAATGGAAGGAGAGCCCCGAAGAGCAAAAAGGACCCAGAAGTAGGAATGTACGCCTTATATTTGGGCCATGATGGATGGTTCCAAAGGTGTTCCTAGGGGATTGGCTAATGAGGTCATCTTGTTTGACACACGATTGACACGAGGCAATACTTTTTGTACTGAGCGTGTGCTTGCCCAGAATTTAGTCTGTTATAATTAGATTCATGAACTTCCAGGCATAGTCATGATATTATAATGATGGTATAATGAGGCTGAAATTAGGGGCAGTACTTTCTGCACATGCATTTATAGCTGGTTTAGTCAGCAGCTTTTATAGCCTTTGTGCTCTAGGATTTGGGGTAATTTATAACCCTAAAAGAGAGGTATTTCTGGGAGGTCCTTATGGAAAGCCTTCAAGGAAGTTTCTATGGTTACAGGAGCCTTGGCTCCTGTCACTCATGCCTGACTAACTACCTAACATTCCCTCCTCAAGTACTAGGGACCCAAATCTTTGGGGTTTGGGGGCAGTGACCACTCTGGCTACTTCAGGCTGAGAAGGGATGAAGGTGGAGAACTGAGTCCCTTATACTTGCTCTCTGTCGACAGGGGGCAGCAGCTGTTAATGCTCATCTAGGGGACTGCCGTATACTACAGGATCCATTTACTGGAGTGGGTGATAGTTTCCTTGAAGGACTATCTGCAGATGAATTGCCTGGACTCTGAAAGAATCAAATTAAACAAAGCAGTTTAGAAGTGGTAGTCTACAAATAATCAAGGGTCGGGGTAACCCACCCTCTGCTCTGAGTAGAAAAGCAGAGCCAACAGGGCTAAGAAAACTTAGGTAGTGAGTCAGTTCAATTGGCTAATTAATAAAGAGTAGACAGAATAGGAATAGCTATAGTAAAAATTAACAAAGATAAGAAAGTCAGAGGAATTATAAAACTCATTCTGGTTTGTCCTTCTTGAAGAGAAGCTTCAAGTCTTCTCTTGGTTCACAGGTATAAATAGTCTTCTGTAGGGACCTCTGGAATTTCAAGATAAGATTTGACTCAAAAAGTGATGTATCTGACTGGAAATTCTGGGGACTGTTACTGTAGTTGGGGAAGATAAAAGAACAGGGTATGATTCTTTCCAAATTGGCTCTGAGAGACTTGAGAATTATCCTTGTACACCTTGATTAATAATTGTTTGAGTGACCTAGGAGTCTTAGGTCATAGAGTCAGCATGGTGGGAGAACAGAGAAGGACATTATGTATTTATTATAAAATGGGTCCCCTCTCAAGTTGTAAATCTTGTAATTCATGAGCTAATGATTGACCAAGAAGGTGAGGACTGTCCTGGAATCCCTGAGGAAATACTGTCCAAGTCAGTTGTTGATAGATTCCATCAGGGGAGTCCCATGTGAACACAAATAGAAATTGCAATGGTGGGCTAAGAGGGATGAAAAAGAATGTGAAATTGACTCCCCAAATGGTGTAGTTTTGAGAGGTGAAGGGTCCAAAGAAGGAAGAACAAGTAGGTGGCCCCGGTATCCAAAAAGGAAAGTAATTGTCTTAACAGCCATGCCCGTTGGTACCCTTGGCTCCAGTCCAGTGATGTAGACAGATATAGATATTCTGCCAACTGGAGGAGGCCTCTACAGTCACATGTAACTGTTTGGAAGCCTGTGGCTGGCTCTGACCCAGCGGCAGAGGGCAGCCCAGTGACCCGGCTGCTGATACTTGTAGCAAGCAGATTTAGAAGACTTGTCCTTGTGAGGACACTTTTTTTTTTTTGGCCCAGTGGTCAAGTTGGTTGCAGATGATGTACTTCAATGAGTTCTTGCCATTGGGAGCTGGGTACCCATGGATCTGTGCTGTGATTAGCCTTTAAAGGCTGCTAGTTTCTGTCTTTTCCTCTTTGGCAATCCTAGCTTCTGTCCTTCCCCTTTTATGAGCCTCTAATGCCTGGTCTGATAGGGTCTGTAGTATAGACTGGTGTAGAAGAGGAGATTGAAATGGCAGATGATGAGACTAATTAGGGAGGGAGCAGAATGGCTGTAAGGTAATAGTGATGTAAGACACTGAAAATTCCCAGTGTAGTGGAAAAACTCAAGCCCTTTACTGAGAAAAAGGGGTTCTTGGTAAAGTATAAGAAAGAATTCAAAGGTACGAAAGAGTCTAAGAGAGACTCCAAGGGACAGAGACATTAAAGAGAGAGAGAGAGTAAAGGTCCCAAGAAGGGCCAAAAACATATATTTTCCTTTCCATCTTATTTAGAATTCTTAACCACCATATAACACATGACAGCGACAAATGTAAATCAGAGGTCATGCACATATTCTAATTTTATATTAGTTTATTTTTGATATTTGAGTTTTGGCTCGACCATATACAATTTCTTTTTCCCCCTCAGGCTAATGGCAGTCAAATACTAAGCACAGAAGTAATTTGCTTGCTTTTGATGGTTTTAGAGAGGCTGAGGAATGTAGGCAGTAGGGTGCAGCTTGTAAATCCAGCTGCTTGTGTGTTAAAATTGCCCTTTTTTTTCTCTTTAGTCACCTCAGTCTGAGGTAGTAATGGCTGCGTTACATTTCTGGCTATCTGTAAGACCTTGAAAGTTACTGAAAGTTAGAAAGTTATATGGCCTTTAATTTCTAGTGATAAGTAAAAGTAAGCAACCTTAAATTGGTAAACTTAGGCGGTAACATTACAATACTCTACTTATAGGATGTCCATGAAGGTTAATGGTATAAATCTAAAAAGCATGGTACAATAATAGCTATATAATAAGAAAATCAAAGTTTCACTTAGATTTATAGGGCAACTTTCTTCTATAGATGATCTAATACTCTGCATCAAAACAATTTGCTATTTGAAATTGATAAATGGAATTAGTTGATTACATATACAAAGCTAGTTTGGGACTTTTAAGGATATAATATTTAACTATTTAGCAATTTACTCCAATTTTTAAAATGAATTAATTAAATTAACAAATTACACTGCCCATCAGCCCTAGACTATAAGTCAGGAATCAAGCATTTTACTTTCAGATCTGTCACTCATTCATACTGGGTTTTGGGAAAATTCCTTTGTTCTCTTCTTTCTTCCTAGGTAATTTAGCATTTCTTTCCTAGATGTGATCTAACTTAAGTGTACTATTTGGAGCTTCTATTCTTAAAGGGTTTTATTCTCAAATCAGAGGAAAGAATTTTAAAGAGAAAAGAAAGCTCTGGGTCAAAAGGGATCTATTGCCATCTCAAAAGGGCAATAGTAGAAAACGGAAATATGCATTGGCTGTAAGAAATTAAAATGAGGGAAGCAACCACGTGGAAAAAACAATATCGGAGCATGACAACAAATGACAGATGTCACCATTGTCATAATTCAGGACACTGTTGGATGGTGGGCATTAGAGGTAATCGGAGAAAACACCCTGCCTCATCGGGGTAGCAGCTATCAATTCTCATGACTGCCTATGAAGAATGTGAGATGTTCTGATTTTTCAAAATACTAGAAATTAAGATGTTCATATGAAGTATTAATTTTTACATTTTGATAATTAATTTTATTATTTTAAAATGTAGTGATGTTTTTTAGTCAAACAAAAATATTGTCAGCCTAAAGACCAGTTTGTCATGAAAGGCATCAAAGGTTGGCCACTCCAAAATGTGCCTTTTCGGATATTGATTTTAAACCGACTATAAAAAAACAAAAGACTCAGAAAGAAACTTTGACCTTCCTCCCTTACCTGCCTAAAGAAATTCAGGTAGAAAAGTCTGCTTAAAGGAAAGGAACCTCTTCTTAGCAGTATAATATAAACTAAATGAGGCAGAGAGGGAGAAATCTAGCAAAGCCTGTTGGTTGGACTTCCTTTTGTATCCCACTGTTTCTGGGTGGCACAGCAAGAATTTGTTTGCCACATGTTTGCTCTTTTCCATCTACCTATAATTGTCTACTTCCCCTTAGAAATCCCAGACTCCTGACCCCTTCTCTTTTGTCCAAAATGACATGTAAACCTCAATTGCCCAATGATTCTTTGGGTCTCATACCTATGCACCCTCAAATGTACACCCATAGTAAATTTTGAACATTTTCTCCCATTAATCCGTCTCATATTAATTTGATTATTAGCCCAGCTTAGAACTTAGAAGGTGGGAGGAAAATTAATTTCTGCACTCCCAACAATCTGTCAGAATTCAGCTTTCCATTCGTTACTTAAATTTTCTTGATAACACAGCAAAGAAGTAATTGCTTATGCTTGCAAAATGTATACATGGAATTATTATTAACTTCTTTGGCAAATGCTTCCACAGTTGTAAAATTTTCATCTTCAAAATTTATTTTATATATTTTTATAGAATGACAGTTCCTACCATTATTATATATATTTATTAGTTCCATCTCTTAGAGTAACATTGAAGAAACAATAATTTTTCTGCTTCTCTGTATTGAAGTGTTACATTTCTGTCTTCCCCAAATACCCGACTCTTATTTATTTATTTAATATGTATTGCTTGATTTTCTTCACCATATTGATAGATCTCCTCTAATGTGATAGAATTTTTCTGTGCTCTTAGAATTATAGAGCCAGAGCATAGTGCAGAATGGCTATTAATTTGCCACAATGGTATTATTTATATGCTACAACCACTGTGGTATGTAAATAGATTTATGTTTCCCAAAATATCTGATCATTCAGATTAAACTTGCATCTGTTATGTTTAAAAATTTTCTTAAGTTTACTGAAAACTTTATTAAAAAGTAAATAAAACATACCACAGTCATTGTAAATTATACCATTAGCATTTTAAAAGTCATTTATTTTCTCCTTATTTCTCCACAGTTACTCTTCTTTCCTTAATAGAATAAACATATTTTAAAGTGATGATAATTATTTCTTATTTCCACTTCATCCAAAACAAGCAATTTTTCCACAATTATCTGATTCAACTAGATGCCCTTTATATCACATTACTCTTACAAGAACATTTGGTGCTTATATCATTTTTTGGGTTACATTATAGTCCTTTTCCTATTGTCCATTCTAAATTGCCTTGATAACCTGTAACCTCAGATTTGATCCTGTGTATTTGATTTCCATTTCTTTACCCAGGCTATTTAGATACATATTTTTATTAGACTGTCTGCTTTAGCATTTAACAGATCGATGATGTAAATTATGAAGTTTGTGAGATGAAATTTTGTTTGATAGATAACATTTCTCTTAGGATATTTCCATCTCAAGATGGTCAAGCCCAGTATATTTCAGAGCAATGCTACAACTTCTCTTCTAAGGGCATAGGTAGTTGGGCTCATAGTCTATGTTAATTTAAACAAGTTATTAACCTTCTTAAGTTTGCTTCCCTACTTATAAAGTGGCAATAAAAGACCATCTACATTCGAAGTTGCTAAGAAGTTTTTTAAAGAAATATTGTACCTAGGATGTCAGTACAGTGTTTAACATATAATAAATATTGCCTACATTTTGGCCCTTGCTGTCATTGTTATTTTCATCATCAGCTTTCTACATTACCTTTAGAAACTGGCTCAGCCCTGTGGAATGCCACCTCTCTGCCAAAACTAGCATCTAATATGTTTACCCTTGTATGTTTCTATGCCCTAGATTCCACAAATACAGAAAAGGAAAATTTCCAGTATTGTTCAGAAGATCTGTAATAAAATTGCCATGCTTTGACTTTGTGATTTAGAGCTTGATAGAATCTGGAATTGTATTCCTTAAAATCAACATGCATTCTCTCAAAAATTTATTTACTCAGTTTAAATTCAAAATTTTCATTCCATGTTCTAATTACACTAGAAACTGTTATTAGTAGAAGTATATTTTATTAAATATTTACTTCTCCAACTAAAAATCATAACCTAGGAAATGGGTTACAAATAGATCAAAACTGAAATATCAAGCAAGAAAAATTTATGTTCCTGGCATTATACTAAAGGATAGAGAATGGAGAGAACAAAATATTACTTCACTAGAGATTCTTGTTACCTTTTGCAGTTAGTTCACTGACTCTTTGTCACCCTTGATTGTTTTGCTCAGTAATATAGTATGAAACCACATGATCTGTGGTCTTCCCTTCTATTTTTAGAGAGAAATAAAAGTCATCAATAAAACCTGCTGAAAACCATCTTTTTCCTCATTCTTTACATCGGAGCAGCTGTCAACCACAACTGAGTGCTCGACAGGCCACCTTTTGGGCTAGCTGATATATTGTATTGATGACTTATTATTTTTACTTGTAACAACTGTTATTACCATGTTCCAAACAGCAAGTGTTGAATCTAGAGACAGACCTTCAATAGCCTCATCAGTCATACTCGGTGCTTGACAGTCTTTAGACAAAAATTCTCAAAAAGAGAATAGGTATCTCTCATGCAATATTTATTTTACACTCTCAGTAACTTCTTTCGTTGTTGGTAATTTAAGAGATGTGCTGAGCTCAAGCTAATAGGTTTTTAAATTTCAAAACTCAGTTGTGTTTTTCCTTTGTATTAAGTACTGAGCAGGTGGTGTTCTCTAATCATTTGTGTTTAGTTTTTTTTTATTATGAGGGAGAGAGGGGAGATGTGCATGATGACATTTGTAGTGAAATGACAATGAATAAAAGGTTGTTGTTTATACTTTGATTAGGAAAACATTTACTTTGGCACCATGGCAACAGAAATATGTGAGGTGGGGCTGAGCCCTGCCCTCAGTAAATCAGGAGTCATTCATCTAGTGATGTTTTTTCTTGGTTCTTGTCACTAGTTAAGAAATGATGAATTGGAACAAGCAGTTAGTAGAATGTGTTAATGATACTATCTGCATTTAATAGAATCAAGGAGCAATTGGTAAACGTTTTGAGAGGAAGAACTCTGAGGAAGGTGCAAAAATGACTACAGCATCCATAATACAAGTTACAGGGTATCTACCTGTAGTAAAGGATTTGTACGTAATCAAGAATACCAACTTTCTCATTCAATGATATCATTTAAAGGCATCTTTTATTGCTTCTTCTATTCCATTCTCATTATAAATAAAAAAAAAAAAGACATCACATTCAATAAGAAATAAACTAGCTCATATAGGCCATTTTTTTTTCTTTCAATCTTTTCTTTTTTTTTTCTTTTCTTTTCTGAATGTAAACAGATGCATCATTTTTAATTTGCCTTCTACCTGTAAATGTCAATTTACAGGAAGAATGGACTATAAGTGGATCCAAGAAAGAGTGAACAAATGTATAAAAAAGTGAAATGACTGCCTGTCCTTTGGATTTTCTTTATTTTCTGTTTTTCCCATCCTAAGTGGACCATTTCAAATTTTTTGGATGGAGTTTTGGCTAGAAGGACTTCTGTCTGACAAGTAACATGATCCAGAAGTATATACAAAACAAGTAAAAGATCTTAAAGGCAGCATAATCAATGGAAGGGTTCAATACATGGCTCAGAAAAGAAGATATGATTCAGAGCTGGAACATAAGCAAATCATTAAGGGATTAGGTTAGCCTAAAATCAAGAAGATGATTTATGAGGATAAACACGGTAAAGAATAAGAACAAATGACAACAAATGATATATAATGGCCTACATTAGTTGTTTTAGGATTAAAGCTATTAAGAACTGTAGTAAGCTGGGGTTTTGTTTAGTGTTTTTTGTTTGCTTGTTTGTTTGTTTAATGAATTATTGGCTATGTGTTTAAGAGTGAGGCAACAGAGTAAAAGAATTAAGCATGATTGTACAGTGTTGGAAAATACAAGAATAGAATTTTTTTCGGTTATTCATGGATTTATTCATTCTTAAAATGACTGTTTATGTGTGTTGATGTTTCAGAATTCTAAAACTACATGGGGTTAATTATAACCACATAGAAGCTTGATATTAAAATGGAATCTGAATGCATTCTGATGATGGATGAAGTTTTTTAAGTAAAAACCTTCTTTTTTTTTTTTCCTGTGTTTATTAGGAATACATTTGAAGCCCTATATTTCCCTAAAGGTTGACAGCCTGACAGCCTTATTTACATAATCACCCTTCTCAGTTTTTCTAGTTAAATATTCATATGTTTATTATTATTCATATGTAGAATACTTTCTTTCACATTCCATAATTCCAATATCTCAAGTAGAAAAGATTTCACTTGTTTCTCCCCTTGGGATTGTTAAAGGGCCTTCTAAGGGAAAAGTAAAAAGTAACAATTGTATAAATCCTGTTATATGAATTATAGCTAACTTAGAACTTTTGAATGAGGGGCCATGTAGCCAAGTATTTAAGACCTTGGACTCAAGGGAGTAAAAGGTTTTGATTTCAATCTTTTTCCAGCTACTTATGAGCAAGTTTCCAAACCTTCCTGTTTTTTTTTTTTTAATTTATTTCTAACACTGACCTAGTAATACTATGTGCTCCATATTTTTGTTGTAGTGATTAACTGAGTGCCTAATAGAATTTATTGTACATTATTTGGACCTTAGGGAGTACTCAATTAGAATTAAATATAATTCCGACTATTAACATAATAGCTAGATAATTAAAGGGAATTTAAATGATTATCATTAACATTAGTGTGAAATGGTTTGAAGAGTTAGGAATTTTATTTTCTAAATAGTATTTTTCATTCATATATAATAGAATTTTGATCAAAGAATATTTAAGTATATTAATTTATTCTTAAATTTTACATATATATACTGATATATTTTGTACTTCAAAATATACAAATATGGAATTTTTTTAAATGGGATAAAATAGAAGATATACAAGGTACAATCCACCCTAAATGATCACCTTGCAGGGATATAGAAGTATACAAAATCCCTGTTGGAAGCCATAGTAAATAAGATTCCCCAAAGGCTTACTGTCTTATTCCTGTATTCCTGTCTCTTTTATAAATAATTTTAGATGCACATTGTGTATTCAGGTGACACTAGAGGTGATAGAATTAGAGAAAAATGGAAAATTCATTGTCATTATGGGAAAAATTATTAAAATGACTGGTTCCATTGTTAACACACTTTTACATATAGTCTTATACTTACTCTGAATAGTCAATGCCACATCAGAAGTATTAATTAGGTAAAATGACTCTACTCTCAAGGCAGAAATCACCTTAAGATTTGTTCATTTTACTGAATGTAAATTTAGTCTAAGTAATGCACTACTAAAATCTTTTATTAAGGCTATAAATTATTTTATATTTATATTTATTAGAGTGATATATTACCTTATATTTGCATATTTTCTGAGATGACCTTGTGATTTAATATCAAGTGTTCCATTTAATATTTATCATACATTTATAATTGAGTAACTGATTTGTAATTGAATAATAACATTATATGTAAGTCTTTATCACAATCTATAATTTAAGTGGTATTGACTTCCTTTAAAATTAAAATAATACAGTGATTTTACATAACTTGCCTAAAGCCACACAATTATTAAGTGGTATAATTGGGACTCTAATCCAAATTTGCCCCTAAGTAATATGTTCATTTTTCTTCAACTTGATAACTTTAAAACATTTGAAATAGTTATTTAATTAATTGATTAATATGCTCTCTTAATATATTGAAATGGTTTGGATCATGTAACACTAGATAAGTTGAAGATGTATTTCTGTCTTTTAATATTCATCTCAACTTGACTACTCAGCTTCTTCTTGACAAAAGGGAATGATAGATAACACTTCCCATTCTCAAGGCTATTGTATGGTTTGAATGAAATTAACTATGCTAAAAGATTCTTTCAGAACCCAGAAAACACGGAAGATATTCAATTTGCAAAAGTCTCTGAATTTTTCCTTTGCCTTCTCATTCTTATTGTTGCCTGTCTCTCCTCGTGATACTGTTTCCCATATAGCCGTCTAAGTGATAGATTATATCTCACCATCGGCTCCCTACCCACTGCATCAATAAGTGGATAAATGTCCTCTCTAGCACTTTGCTACTTCCAGAACTTTTTTACTTCCTTCTCCTCAAACCTCTCCACTTTGGAATCTCACTCTATTAGACTCTATTAACAGCTCTCTTCCATTTTTGTAAGCATGTCCCCTCATCCTTTGAAGTTTGTCTCCTGGCTTACTCATTATTTGCAATTCTGCCACTGTCAAAATTGGTGTTCCATAAAATTCTTTATCTCCTTAGGTATCTGACCTCATTTTCAGTACTCTTGCCATTTTCAATACCTTAACCACTCAATCCCATAAGCTCAGCTCAAATCATGTCATTACTCATAATTAAAAAATTTACAGTCTAACTTTCAAGCCTTTACTCTATGGACAGTAAATGCCTTTTATTACTACAACTCCAAAAATTCTTGATCCATTCTGGATCTGCAATATCATACAATTTACCGTTCTCAATCCAATTTTCCCTTGTTTCTTGGTAACTCTACTTTCAAAATATCTAAATATTCTCATTATTATATTATCCACTCAGTCCAAGCCAACATTATATCTCATTGAATTTTTAAATATTTCCCTCCCTTCCACATTGCCTTCACCTTCAGGCTATCCTCCATATTCAAGCAGACATAATAGAACATAATTGGGATCATATCATATTTGCCAGTCACCTTCAATAACTCTCATCCCACGGAATAAAAGGCAGAGTCATTATTGTACTAGTTTACAAGGACTGCCATGCCCTGCCAGATGTACCTTTTGACAACATTTTCTACTGCTCTCCCTTTAGTTGGTCCCTCAGTGCTGGGCCTGGCCTCCCGATGCTCTTTACACATTGAAGGGATTTTTCTTACATCAGATTCTTTGTATGTGTTCCTCTGACTAGAAATATCTAGCACCCAGATTCCCCTGTGTTATTTTCTTATCTCTTTCAAATCTTTCATTTAAATGCATTCTCTATCATACTTTTTTAATTTCCCTAGTTAAAATTAAAATTTCCTCCTGATATTCCTTTTGCTTCTCCTGATTTACTTTTCTCCATAGCATTATCGCTACTTATCATATTAAGTAATTCAGTTTACCGGAGAGGGAAATGGAGTAAGGGAATAGAGAGTTATTGCTTAAAGGTACGGATTTCTGTTTGGAATTATGATAAATTTGGAAATAGTGATGAGAGTTATGAACATATCAATGTCACTGAATTACAGTTAAAATTTAAATGTAATTTTCATATATGTTTATTTTATACAGTAAGAAAGTGGATTTAAGTATAGTTATGTGCCATGTAGTGACATTTCAGTTAACAAAAGAACTAGATATATAACAGTGGTCCAAAAGATTATAATGGAGCTGAAATGTCCTATGCCTAGAGCTGTTATAGCCTCTTTAATTTCATATGCAATGTATACTCAAGTGTTCGTGGTAAAGCTGGTGTAAATAAACCTACTGTTCTGCCAGTCACATACAGTATAGCATACAATTATAAACATTAATATACTTGATAATCATATGTGTTACTGGTTTCGGTATTTACTATTTACTGTTTTATTGTATTTTAATATACTCTTCACTTATAAAAACTGTAAACTATATGCTGTTCAATTAGCACAACCTCATATACTTCTGTTTAATGTGTCTCTTAATCCATTGTACTTGATTTAATATCATATAGTTTTATTCATCATGCCCTAAGCACACAAAAACATGTAATGTTGAGAGAAAAGGACAAGTCAAGGGACTACCTGAACAAATTAAAAGTGATTAAGACTTCCAAGGTGAAGAATCAGTGATGGTTATTGCTAGCCTGTCAGGCATGTCCATTCACCATAGCTATAGGCTTAAAGGACAAGAACAAAGTGATAAAGCTATTAAATATTCTCCTCTTGAAGGCAACCAGACTAACAAAAAGTCCGAAGGGCTATATCAGACAGGAGAAATTCTGACGACACAGATTGAAGACCAGACACAGAGCATATGCTTCATCACGATAATAGTCACAACAAGCAAGCTTGTTACTATATTGAAAGGAAAGCCTGACCATGCAGTATGAATTTACTGCATGGGTGGTGCAATGATTCAGGAACATTATTACATTATATAATGTGGAAGTGAGTGTGAATATTCTAGTGTTGATGTGAAGGCGATGAGATTTTTTTGAAACTAATAACATGATTGTGGAGGGATATTACTTGCCAGAGCAATATTCAGTTATGAATGAAACCTTGAAAGGACTTTCATCTATAAAGAGGCAAGTCAATGCAGGTTTCAAGGTTTTTAAGGACGGATAACGTCTTGTGGGACAATGCTGCAGCTACAATTCACTGACTGTGATCTGAATTGAGAACACGGAGCCTGCAAGCATGGCAGGAAGCAGTAGGGCAGTACTGGGGCAATAAGAAGTCGATGAACCAGCTCTTCCAAGTCCCCTGATTCTGTGCAATAATGGAAAGTACTATTTAGAGAATAATATACAATTTAAAGATTTTGCTTATTGTTGATAATGTCCGGACATTCTCCTTTTATTGGTGATTTTTCATCCAATATAAGAGTATGTTTCTCTCCTATTACCATGTTGATTCAACCAATGTCAAATATAATAGAGTTAAGGCTGTTCTTGAGGAGGACTTTCCCAGGCTTTGCTGCAACAGGAGACACTAAAAGACCTGATAAAGTCTTGGAAGGAATAAACCTATGAGTTGTATCCCAACATAAGAACTTGTTTGGGCTTGGGGCAATGTCAAAGACATTATAAACGGATCTGGAAGAACCAAGAGGTTCATACTTGACTTCCAGATGCTTTTCAAAGGATTTGTCAATAAAGGAGTTGCAATAATCAACTAGGCTATGGTCAAGAGGGCAAATAACTTTAACCTGTGTGTAATGAAATGAGATTGAGGCACTCTAGAAGTTTTCTGAGATTGACTAATGAGCACTTGTTGAAACTAGAACAGGAATGCTTAGCTAAAGAAGAAGCAAGAGAAAGGAAGCTGCAGAGAGGAGGAGAGAAAGAAAAGAAAAGAAAATTCACAGTGAAGGGTTTAGCAGAAGCTTTTTTAAACTAAACAAGCCTTTTTTGACAAAAAGCTGGAAACTGGGATACAAACCTGGAAGATTTTTATTAATAGGAGGAATGTTCATGGTACCTTATCTGCTTACAAGCAAATCTATGATGGAAAAAAAAAAAAAAGCAAAACGCCATGGATATATTTCAGAAAGAGTGACACCGTTTCAAGAGACCTACAAGTCCTTTAGGAGGTATTCTAGATGAAGGCTATTACGGGAGATGACAGCCCGTGCATGTTATTATCCTTGAAGACTTCAGTGGGACAGGAAATGGAGGTGAAGACAGTGATACTGATGATCCTGACCTGTGTTGGCTAGACTAATGTGTGTATTTATCTTACGTTCACAAAAGTTTGAAAAGTTTTTTTAAAAATTAATTTTTTAATAAAAAAGCTTAGAGAATAAGGATACAAAGAAAAATTTTTTGTACAGCTATATGTGTTTTAAGCTAAGTATCATTAAAAGAGTCTAAAAGTTTAAAACTTTTTAAAAGTTTTTAAAGAAAAAAAATTACAGCAAAGCTAATGTTAATTTTTATTGAGAAATAAAAAAAAATTAGTGTAGTGTAATGCTGAAAAGACTGCTAGAAATTTATTACTTGCAGGAAAATTACTGCTTGGCTGTGTCCATGAGAACATGGCTATGTCGTGGGAGCATAGGCTGTCACCCATAGGAACATAACATTCTAACAATAAGCTTTCTGCTTCTGTACCTGCTTACGCACCTGACCTGTTAGTTGACAGTAATGAAATAGAAGGATAGACCTTTGTGTTTAGACAGAATGAGAAATGGATTGGGGCTTAAAACCTCTGTACCTCTACATTTCGGGCTATTATTTGGGGGTCTGCATTACCCTGGCAGACCCAGCTGTGAACATAGAATATTTCCTATAACTCACTCACTGAGTTTCTGTGGTCCGTGTGTCTTTCGGAGAGCTGCAGCCACAACAGTAGCTTGAATGTGAGAGTTCATAAAGACAACAGTATTGACAGTAATTCCTAGGCATTCATTTCACTCACCACTCACTCACTACTCATCCAGAGCAACTTCAGTCCTACTGGCTCCATTCATGGAAGTGCCTTTAGTGTACCACTTTTATTTCTTTTTATATCATATTTTTACTATACCTTTTTTTTTTTAGATACACAAAATACCACTGTGTTACAATTGCCTAGAGTTTGAATATAATAATGCAATATAGACATGTAGCCAGGGGAAATAGGCTCTAAAGCCTAGTGTGTAGTCAGCTACACAGTCTTGGTTTGTGTAAGTGCGTTGGATAAAGCTGAGCAGGATAGAACTCACTGCAAAATTTTACTGCATGTTTGGCTAATGATCAATTCCATTCTCATGACTGAGATGCTTTACAAGATTGATCCCAGCCTTGACAAAGTTATATCTCTGAGATTCATATGGTTTGCCCTTAGTTCTGTGACACTTCACATGGAAGATGATTCATCAATTTCAAACCTTTCCTGCAATGTAATAAGGATGAAATTAATCTGGCATTGATGTATAATTAACATTCATGGGTTATTAATTACTTCTGTAAGAAGGGTATGCTCATTTTAAAGGGTTTGATTAAAACACAAATTTTCTTATTTTGGTAGTGTAAAAGGTGTAATATTTAAATGATTTTTTACATCAATTCTTATAACTTAAAATGATTTCCCAGAACTTAATATCACCAATCTCTCCACTTTATTCAGCTGAGGCTGTTACACAGAATGCCATATATTGAGTGCCTAAATGACATATATTTATTTCTCACAGTTCTAGACCTGGGAAGTTGAAGATTAAGATACCTGCACATTCTCATCTGGTGAGAGCCCTCTTTCTGGCTTTCAGTAGCTTGCTACGTCCTCAGTGCAAAGAGAGTGCTGACTCTGGCTCTCTCTCTCTCTCTTTTTTTTTTATAAGGTATATCACAGGGGCCCTACCTTCATGACCTTTCCAAAACTAATAACTACAAAAGACACCACCCCAAAACAAGTTACTTTGCAGGTTAGGACTTCAATGTATGAGTATTAAGGAGTCACAAACCTTCAATCCATACCGAAGTCCCATAAATTCTAAAAGGCCTAGGATCAAAGGGGATGATATTCAATAGTGGCACATCCAGGCAAGATTCGTATAGAGTAAAATATGACTAAATAAATATAATAATATGCTTGCCATAATCAACATCGATAACTGTTGTTTTGAAGTTTATAATAGCAGTCTTTTTAAATCAAATTTAACCACAAAATTATTGGCTTAAAACAATATATATTTTTTTCTCTCACTGTTGTAGAAGCCAGAAGACTAAAATCAATGTGTTCGTAGGTCCACATGCCTTCAGAAGTCCCTAGGGAAGAATACTTTCTTGCCTCTTTCAGCTTCTGGAATCTCCTGGCATTTCTTGGCTTGTGTCGTGTAACTCCAATCTCTGCCTCTGTTTCCACATGACTTCTTTCATGTGTCTCTGTGTGTCTCCAATTTTTCCTCCCTCTTACAAGGACACCAGTCATTGGATTTAGGAACCATCCTAAATCCAGGATGATCTCGTCCTGAGGTCCCTACCTTTATTATATCTGTAAAGATCTTGTTTCCAAATAATGTCACATGAATAGGTAGTGTTGTGTGTGTGTTGAGAGGGGAGATGGGGAGATGGGCAAACCTTTTGAGGGATACTATTCAACCATTACAGTGCATTAAATAATTACCATAGGCTAATTCCCATTTGAAATATATTCATGTTTTCCTGTACGAAGAATTTGTTCATAACTCAGTTTATCTTGATGTGGGTAATAGGATTTGAGACATATAGGTGTGGAGTACCAGAGCCTGTCACACTTTAAAAGAAAAAAAGCAGAAACAACAACAGAAAAACAGAGTCTAGTCTGAGAGTTAGTTGAAAATGCTGCTACCAAACAAGTTTATGTACTTTTTAAGGGCCTTAGTCATGCTTTTAGTAATTTTCCCCACCATTATATGCTAAAAAATAAAATCAGCTAAAGAAAAAAATTAGAATGGAAAATGTCTACCTTTGAGTCAACCATCTAAAGCTTATTTATCAATAATGGAAATATATGTAAATCTAGAACAGATATTCCAATACTTTCAAGGAACAAAACACTGAATCAAATCACCTGTAACTAAAGTGGTCATTTATTTTAGTTATGAAGTTCAATGCACATACTAAAATTTGTTTAACTCTTTATTTTAGTGTATTCTAAAATTTTAATGTGCAGCTTGTATTTTTAATGTACTTTTTTCTTTTGTCATTTATTGTTTGCCTAGCAATATTTTTATTCAAGGAGAAAACCACCTAAAAATGCTTTTACTTTAATGAATAATTAATGTATTTAAATTATAATTAAGGACTTCTGTTCAAGATGTTGGAGTGTACAATATAGCAGATAGCATTTGCAGTTCAATAACTGCAGAATAGAAGCTGAAAAATAAATAATATATGAAAGCAACTTAAAACAGATGAAAGTTTCCTGGCAAATGGCCTTCTCAAAATTGGTACTTTAGGCTCTTGTGCCGATATTGGATTTAGGTTTTTGACAAAGCATTTACATCTGACCTTTCACTGTCCTTTTCCATGCCCTAGAATCAAATTCTCCTATAAAAGAACATTTGCAGCAAGTATTCTTGTGGGGGGTGGCGAGAAGGCAGATCAATATGATTACCTACTGCTGAGGCAATTTTATGTGATTTGCAAGTGTTTAGAAAAGGATTTTGCTATCTAAAAAGTGTCTTAATTTGATCAGTTAAAAACAAAATATGTGCTTTTGTGTCACTAGACATCAAGCACTAAATACGGAAATGTCAAGGTAGGTCAAACACTCATGTGGTATTGATATTTTGTTATTAAGGCCAAGAAAACCTATTAAATCTCTCTGCTAATGTGAAATTAATTTTCCTAGAGAAACAAGTCCATAGAGAGTTAGACTCAGTTCCTAGACTACAGTAGCTCTTTCATAAATTCCTCCCACAGGCCACAATGAGGCCAAAAAAATGCGAATCAGTAAGCCCATACCATGAGTCAGTATTGCAGAAATCTTTATCAAAGATTCGGAGATGTTCTATTTGAATCTACTGAGGATTGCCCTGATTCCCAGGACAAACAGCGTATAACTTAACATTGTTATTAATGTTTATATTCTTATATGATACCCCTCAGGGAATTCTAAGTAATGTATCAACATATAGCTGTCATCCTTAAAAGCGAAATAGCCAGATGTTTACCAGCAAAATGAGTTTATTTGGGGATAGCACGGAATTACAATTCAGGACAAGCAAGCTATGGCCAACCATAGTCAAGTCCAGAGAACAAAGGAGAGGGAGGACATTCTTTTACAGAGGAAAGAAGGGAGTTGGGAGAAGTGGTCTTGAACAAAGATCACTGGAGGAGAGTAGAAGTTCAGGTTGTCAAGATTAGGTTGCTGCTGAGCAAGGAGAAAAACTCCTTCCTCCTTCTGGAGTCGAAAAAATGCAAGCTTCTTCCTGTTGAGGTCTGTGAATGGCAACAAGTGGTAGTGCATGAGAGCTACCTCTTCATGGCTTCCCGATTCTGTTTTAAATGAGATTATTTTATTTATTTCCTACAGGTAATACTTATTAAGAACATGTGCTCTGAGAATCAAAGGTTTGTGTTCACATGCCTATTAACTTTGTAATATATAAACAATTATTTCATTATCTTTATTTTCGAAACTTTCACAAATATTTTGTTTCTTTATACATTTTTAAATTAATCCTCAAAAAACCTTACCCAAAGAAATAATGGCTGTCCATGAAGTAAGAGCAAGCAATAGAAGAAAAGTTAAAATGTTGTAATGTTTTAAAGGAAAATTAAAGAAATGATTCATATGCTATCATTTGCACTAAAATAATATGACTTGTACTATTTCCTATGAAAATCTCATGCCAAGTACTTATCTTAAGCTTTAATTAATTTATTTATTTATTAAATTTATTAGCGTGATATCGGTTCATCTATATAATAAAATTATATAGATTTCAAGTGTACAGTTCAATATTACCTCATATGTATATTGCATTGCGTGTTCACCATCCAAAGTTAAATTTTCTTTCATCACCATATATTTGACCTCCTTTACCCTTATTTACTTCCCCCTTGTTTCTCTCTCGTAACTACTAAGCTGTTGTCTATCTATGATTTTTTGTCTTATTCATTTGTTGCTTTCAGTTTTATACCCCCATGTATACGTGAAATCATGTGGTTCTCAACTTTTTCTGAATAGCTTATGTCACTTAGCGTTATAATCTCAAGATCCATCTCTATGGTTGCAAATGGCAGTATTTCATCTTTTCTTAAGGGTAAGTAATATTCCACTGTATATGTACCACATTCTCATTAGCAAATCATCTATCGAAAGGCACTTTGGTTGTTTCCGAGTCTCGGCCATCGTGAATATTGCAATGATCATTGGGATGCATGTATCATCACAGATAAATATTTTCAAATTTTGGGAGTAGATACCCAGAAAAGGGATTGCTGGGTCTTATGGTAATTCTATTGTTAATTTTTTGAGGATACTCCATACTGTTTTTCACAGGGTTGGTACCAATTTGCATTCCTCCCAGCAGTGTTTGAAGGTTCCTTTTCCCCCACAACCTCTCTGTTGTGCCCCAACTCGTATCTCTACGAACCACCAAGGAGCCGGCACCCATGCAAGAGCAAGAGGGAGTTTATTTCAGACACGAGTCCGGACCGCACTCCGCACACTGACGCAGCAGTGAATAGCAGGTGGTCCTGAACATGGGGCTTCGGGGGTATTTGAAGGGAAAAACCACAAGCATGGGGAGCAATGCCTTGGCGTTACAGGATTGGTACAACAAGCTTGACCTTTAGCGGGATTGGCTGGGTGATAGCACCAAGGAACAAGGTGGGGAATTTGGAGTTAGGGTCTTTTGACTTTCCATAGTTGCTCTGATTGCCTGTGCCAGGGTGGGGTGATTGTCTCGCTATCTGCTGTTTTTCCAGGAACTGGCCTGTGCCTAAGATGGAGTCTTATACCTAAGATGGAGTCACTTTGGCTGTTCACTCTCCAATACTTGTTCTTTCTTGTCATTTTGATAATAGCCATTCTAACAGGTGGTATCTCATATGGTTTTGATATGTATTTCCCTAAAAGCTAGTGAAGTTGAGCATCTTTTTATATGCCTGTTGGCCATTTGAATGTGTTCTTGGAGAAGTGTCTGTTCAGGTCCTCTGCCCATTTCTAATTGGATTGTTTGCCTTAAGTTGTCATTTAAGATGTTATGTTGGAGTTGTACCTATAGATCTTAGTAAAATTATAACAATAAAATTCTTCTGTATTTGTTGATATTGTGATTTATAAGCAAAAAATATATATTTAGTTTTTATCTTCTTTTCTGATACAGCGTTCCTAAAATTCTTGGGACTTTCTAAGTGAAAAGAGTGATAAAGGTGGCTTTTGTTATGTTAACAAAGTGACATTTAGAAAACCCTCAGGTTGTCAGGGGAGCCAGCCTTATAAATTGCAGGATTAGAACTTTCAGTTCCTCCCTTCAACTTCTAGAAGGGGAGAGGGACTGGAGAATGAATCAGTTGTCTTAATCAGTCATTCCTATGTAATTAGCCTTCATGAAAACCTAAAATGAATGAGTTTAGAGAGGTTGCTAGTTGATAAACATTGGAAACCCCATACCCTGTCCCCATACCTTGGCCAAGACTACTCTTCCATCTGGCTGTGCCTGAGTTATTGTTATTATTATTTTTTTATAATAAACCGTTAATCTAATAAGTAAAATATTTCTTTGCGTTCTTAAACTTCTATAGCAAATTAATCAAACACAAGGAGGAAGTCTTGGGAATTTCTAATTTATAGCCAGTCTATCAGAAGTACAGGTAACCTGAACTCACTAATGGCATATTGAGGTGTAGGGGGCCATTGTGTTACCGCTGGCAGTGAGGGTGATTGAAATCCAGCATCACCCCAGCAGTCTGGGGGAGGAGGATGGTGGTGTTGTGTGCTGTCCCTTGGTTTCCCCCACCAACGCAGCAAAGAATTACAGGTTGGTGAGATTTAGAAAAAGTAAGGTTTATTGAAAATACATTTTAGAGGGAGACCACCATGCTAAAGAAGGCTGCAGCCCTGTGGAATTTAGGAGGTAAATAGATAAGACAGTAGGCCCCAAAGGGGGAGCAGGTTTTAGCAGAGAGAACTGTAACAAAGCAGAAATGGGAAGATTTGTTTATTTTTGGTCCATGATGGGTGGTTCCAAAGGCATTCCTAGGCGATTGATTCTGAGGTCATTTTGATTGACACTTGGCTGCTATGTAACCCTTTGCCTACTGTGCATATGCTTACCCAGAATTCAGTCTATTATTAGAGTCATGAACTTCCAGGAATAAACATAGTATTATAATGACAGTATCATGAGCATTAGATTGTGGGCAGATTAGGGTAGTGCCTTCTGCACACATGGGGTTGTAGCTGGTTTAGCCAGCAGCTTTTATGGCCTTTGTGCTCTAGGACTTAGGGTAATTTATAACCCTAAAAGGGAAGTATTTCTCGGAGGTCTTTAAAGGAGATCTTTAAGGGAAATTTCTGTCCTTACAGAGCTGGGCCTTTGCACCTGTCACTCATGCCTGATATTAACAGTTGGAATCTCCAGTTTGAAGCTGATAGGTCAGAAGTGCAGATAATAATCTGGAGTGGGAGTGGGGCTGCAGTCTTGTCAGACTGAACCTTTAACCTGTGGAATCTGATGTGATCTCAGGATCGATAGTGTCAGAATTGAATTAAATTATAGGATACTCCACTAGTGTCAGAAATGTTTGTTTATGTAGAGGTAACCCATACACACATTGAAATTGGTTACTAAAACCTAAAATAATTCCATACATGTGTGATTAAAAAGAATTATGTTTTAGTTCCACTTCTTTGTCTATTCTAATTACTTAGATTCATTATTTATCTACCTAGGTTATAAATATTCTCTATTTTTAGTTTTTGTTATCATCAGAGAGAAGTGATTAATAATATAGAGTTTGAATGACGATGTCCTGTATTGTTTCAATTTAATTAAAGTTAATTCCTAGCTTTAAGAGAGACTCATTTTGGATTTTATATTTATCTTGAATAAAAAGGGAGCTTAGATATTTGTTTTTCCAAATTTCTCTTAAGATAAGAAAAGCATATTTTTTTCTTAATTCCATAACCCTTGCTAGCTCCTGACCTTTGGCAAAATATCTGTGTCTTTTTTTAACTATGAATTCAGGATGATAATTATAGTATTTTCTCCATGAGGCTGGTGTGTGAATTAAATAAAGTAATCCTCAAAAGAAAATGCTCAGTATAGTTTCTGGAATATAATTAGCAGTAAATATTAGTAACTATTATTATTTTCATTTACTATATCACATAATGGACTTTTTCTTATGATCTTCAGCAGAATTTCTACTGATCTTAGAATCATATATAGATATTGATCTCCAGAGAGCTATGTGTCTTTTATCTTACAGACTGTAGATTAGATAAATGATCAGCTCTACCAGCAGCTAAAAATCTTAGTATCAAGTTTAGGACCTTTTCATAAACATTCATATTATTCAAGACAGACTAGTTTACTTAGCAGTAATAAAGAAATCCAAAATCCAGTGGTTTAACACAGAAAAAAAAAATGTTTATTGTTATTCACACAATCAATGGAGGTTCAAAAAACCCTGCAGGGGAGATGCAACTCATGTGTCAAGCCCAGTATTCTAGGTGGCTTTGATTTCGTGTTACTTTTAATTAACAACTCTGATCATTTTGACAAGGTAAGAAAGAAGATGGAGAATCATGAACCAGTTGTTAAATTCTTCCACCTCTAAGGAAAACACATTCTGTATACTTAAGCTACATTGGTCAAACCAATTCCTTGGCCTCATCTCTTTTCCCTGGCAAGTAAAGGCTATCCTCACAGGTATATGGCAGCAGCTCAGAATTGGCTCTTGGAAATTAATGTCAATCACAATGCTGGGATTTGCATATTTCATACTTTATTTTCTATCTCTACCCTTGCTCCTCTTTCTTAATCATCATACTTAATTTATAATATCCTGTTTCGTCTAGGATTAATAAGTCATTTTAGGTTCTTATAGGCGAGGTAAAATTAAAATGTCTTTAAAAGACTTGGATCTTTTCAGCACTATGTCCCAGTGCCTGCAAGACAGCTCTCAATAAATACATTAAATTTATTAATGGATAAATGTTAAATACACTATAGCTCCATGCATATAACAATAATTCTACTGACATAATCATGGAATAAGAATTAAATTGGTTTTACTATTTATTCTATATTTTTATTAATTTCCTGATATTATGTTTTCTTGTGACCAACATTGTATTTTATGAAACTGCTAATGTTGAAAGGTTTTGTCATTGTTAGGGATCTTTTTTTTTCAAGTCATTTCTTTGACCTATACAAGATTAAATAAAGCCTTGGTCATCTTAGTGTACTGAGTAAATTACTCTTACATTGAAAAACAGAAGGAAAAGCTCATAGTGTTAAGAAATAACACTAACGATTGAATCTGTAATACATAAGAAATTCTACCTCTTTATTGATTATATTGCTTTGAACTAGAGAGAACTCATAACATGCATACAAATCACACCAGTCGGAGAGGTTTGTTTTTTGAGTCTATCTAATTAACTTGCTGATTGACTGAACAAAATGTTAAAACAAAAATTAAAATATTATAGCTAATGTTAATTGAAACTGCTCTAAACTCTGATGAAATTTGGTTTTTATGTTTGTGCTATGACCAGGAAGGGAGACATTATCTATTAGGACTAAATATTTCTGGTGTCTAAAGGAATCAAAGCAGAAAATAGTTAGATTTTGTCACAAATGTGTATATTTGAATAGTTAAAAAAATACATAATTGCAAATGCAAAGAAAATGAAAATATATCTTAGAATATAATGCTTGCTTTCATTGTTATGTTTATGTTCTGAGAATACTTATCAAAGAGTAGATCTAAGCTGATTGTAAGAAAATATTAAATGAAATCACATTCACCATATCAAGCCCCATAGCACAACTTATATATCATAAATCACACTCTGTTAAGCAGCTACAGGAGGGGCAAAGAGTAGTTAGACAAAATGATGGATTTGATCTTTCTCGCCTTTGATTTATGAATAGCTTTGGAATATGGAATGGTTAAAAGACTTAAGTCAAGGGTGGGAACTCATTTGCAGAAACCTTTGTTTTCTTGTTAATATTAGTGTCAGTAACATTTGACAGTCCCATCAGAAAGAAAATGGAACTACTTTTTGATCTCTTATGCAACTATTAAAGATCACCCTTTTATCTAGGAAAAAAATCACTTTTTAATCTTTCTGTAAATTGACATTGTCAATGTTATTTTATTTCTGCTAATTTCTAAGATTATCTTTTATTTCCAACAAAGGATTTGTGTATCGCTGTGATCAATTTTTCTTCATTCAAATCTTATAAACCTCAATTGAATTATTGAAAGTATCTTGTATTCTGTTAGGTTACTTTAAAAACAGTAGCATCAACATGTATATTAAATTGATTTTTGTTTACATTTTTTACTGCATTTTAACTATATTTAACTGACAACAGTTATAGATAATATTCAAAGCATTTGCTATTTTATTTGATTTATTAATTCAACAAACATACATTGAGAATCTACTATGTACTAGGCACTGAGCTAGGCAATGATGACACATAATGGTGAGCAGTCAGGTTCTCCCTGACTGCTCTCTGTTTTCTTGAAGTTTATAGCCTGGCTAAGGGCTCTCAAGGAAAGGTAATGGAGCATTGGAGTATTAGAAGGATATTAAGAAAAAGGTTCAATTCTATGTAGGCTGTCCTTATGGAAGATGTCTTCAGGAGGTGATACTTGGACTTCAATCAGAAGTACAGGAGGGGTTAACTAGGTAATTGAGGGGATAAGGTGTCTTTTTGGCAGGGAGGACACATGCACATTATTTAAGGTTTAGGAGCTGGGAAAGAATAATGGTGTTTTCTCAAAAACAAAAGGAAGACATGAGTAGTCAGACTGAAGAGAATTAGAAGAGACTGGCTGAGAGGCTTCATTTTCATCCAGGAATTAGGAATATTCCCTAAGAAAATGAGAAAGAAATGAAAAATCATTGAAAGGATTTATGAAGGAAACTGATAAAAGATTTATATTTTGAAATGGTCTCGATTTCTGCAGCAATTGATCTTATTGGAGGGGGCAAAAGAAAATGGAGAAACTAGTTAGGAGGTTTCTGAAGTGATTCAATGAGATAATAGTAGTTTGCATTAGCTTAATACTGATCCTGTCTTCAAATAAAATGTTAATATTTTGTTCAAATGGACTATTGCATTAATTTTAATTTTGAAAATAACATTTTTTTTTTTTTTACCCAATTAATGATTTTTAAACCCTCTTAAAATCTGTGCCCAAAGTGAGTACCTCACTAACTTCATCTAAATCTCGGGCAGCCTTGTGTGGCTTTCAGAACAGGAGTATATTCTCTAGGTTCTACTTCTCATAATTTTCTTTCATCCAGCAAATTGCTGTAATTTATGTTAATTTCAGGCCTCAGTTTCCATCTCAGTTTGCAATCCACGTTTCATACATAGCAAAAATGGATTTCTACTTTATACTTTAAGTAAAATCATAAGAAAAGAAAATTATTTTTTCCCAACAAGGACATAATGGCAGGATACTGATAGATACATTTCTTACTTTAAAATGGTCAAAAATAGTGCTGCAACTTGTGAAATTATTTTTACTCTATAATACCTTTATTTATGTCTTTTTTTTTTTTTTTGCATAACTTCATTGTTAAGGAAATAGCCAGTAAGTACTCATCAATTCATTTAGTATTACACTATAGTAGTTTATATTCTCAGCTTTTTTCCCTCCAATAATAATTTAAATAATAAAATACACACCAAGGGATATTTATTTTGCACTGATCAATGCTCTTTAAAATTGTTAATTTAGACAAGCAGTTGCAAATGTTCTAAAGTATATCCAATGGATAAAATATGATAAAATGAATATTTGAATAAGAAATTTATTATTTTTTTCTGAATGCCAAATAAGTTCTGATGATTACATCTCAATTCAAATATTCATATTCAAAGAAATATTTAAACAGATATCTAATCCTATGTCCTTCTATTAGCCTTCTATTCTTTATTTATGACCTATCTTGTGTTCAAAGCCTTCAGTTTCTCTCTTATTTTGAAACTGGCCATCATCCTTTATCCTGCTCTCTTGTGGGATGTTACCTTCCCCTAATACTTGCAGTTCTGATGGGACCACAAACCGTAACATTTCTCTGCAATTCAAGGGTAGGTGCATAATCCAAAATATGCCAGCCATTTGATCCAACATGTAAGAAGGATGGAAGTCATCACCCCCACCTCACAACAAGAAAAAAGCTGTACAAACTATTAACAACTTTTCTTAGATCCATCATAGAATCAAGGTCACAGAGCAAACTGCTGCTTCCCAAATTAAAGAGATGGGAAAATGCAAAGAATTAGAGCTTAGTAGAGCAGAAAGAAGCCCCAAAACAAACTGTCATGGTAGTCAGTGCCAGGGCTGAAAATTTTAAACTGCAATTGATGAGTTGCCGGATGCTCATTGTGGACAAGCTTGAAATTTAGCTTATGGAAAGATATATCATGGTCATGCTAGTCAAAGGAAAATTAGAGTAAGTGTATTAATTTCAGGCAAGGCCAACTTCAGAGCAAGAAAAATTATAAGGGATAAAAAGTATTACATAATAATAAAGGGTTCAATTCTTTAAGAAGCTGTAACAATCAATGTTTATGAACCTAACAACAGTTTGTCAAAATACATGAGGTGAAAATGATAGAACCTCGAGAATAAATAGATGAATCTACCATTATAGTTGAAGGCTTTAACACCCCTCTATTAGTAATGGACAGCTCTAGCAAGCAGAAAATCAGAAAGGATATAGTTAGATTAAACTGCACCAAAAGGTCAGAGAGCGTTCACAAGTTCGGTGTTCTATATAATTTTTCAAGTAGTATCTGGTCAATATGTGGAAAAAAGAAAGGACATATGTTTATAAACTTTGTCATATCCATTGGGATACTTTTTGTTGAGTAATGTGATGAGAATGAAAAATATAGGAAAATGTTGCAAAATTTGACAAGCAGTACATTTTGTGTGCACTATATTTAAGGTGATTTTCTACAGTGACCTTCATGGTAAAGGAACGAGATTGAAACCATTAAGCATGGCATCTCAGTGGTTCTGAGAGCATTCAATCAGGAAACTTAATTATTTTAGAAATATCCCTAGAAAAATATGAAGAATGATTTATCTTGCTAAAGAATTCATTAATGCTTTAAGTTGCATTTTGATTTTGACAGGTATGCTTTTTCTTGGACATTCTCAAGGAATATTAATATTGCAGTTTCCTTTAAATATCATTTTCAAGATATTCTCAAATATCCATTCCACTTATCTGAGTTTTGTTATTTATGAGATAATTACTAAACCTGTTGTATGGTTACATTTTCTGTTAATCTGATAATAGGCATCATATTAACTACTCATTATGATAGGTAAATGATAAATTAATTATAGATAGCAATTTTGTGAGATTCTTAAGATTTTTCAAAAGTAGTTTCCAAACATGATTTATTTATTTTAAATTTTAATGTATAGATTTTTCATTTTAACCATTTCATTTTTTAACTAAGTGTTGCTTTGATAACTAATTATTTATTATTAGGAAACTGTTACCTCCTCTAAACATTAATTTACAGTTATAATTAAAAATCACATTTTGTTGAACAAAATATCTGATTATAACTCTACAAATGTTTTAACAGTAAAGTATTTTTATCACCATATAATTTATTTTTCATGGTCATAACAAGGTTTATACAGTAATTTCATTTAACTTTTATGTGTATATATAGGAAATTCACAATTAATTCCAATTCGTGTAATTCCACTATCACTAAATTTATCACAAACTGCAATATGACAATTTCCATTCCACTTTGCCTTTACATACCTTTTCTAATGAAGTGACCCTCTGAGATTAGAGCAAGTTGAACTCCTGAGGCAGATAATTAAATTGTCTAGAAGGAAGCCTTACGATGCTTTAACTAATTCATTGAAGAATATTGAACTTGAATATAGAAAAGAGAGGTAAGCTTGAATGATTTTACAGTAAAATTCTAAGCATGTTTCCCCATCAAAAAGAAACTTGCAAAACAAACTTTCAAATTGAATACTAGTCATTTAACTGTGCAACATGGTGAACTCTAATGGAATAATAGACTGTTAGAAATTCTCTATCAGTTTTAAAATTTGACTGCTTAATTTTTTAAAGCCGCAGAGCTATTAGTAAATGTTTTTATCTCATATTATGTATCTCAGAACCTACTCTGAAAAGCTCTTAACAGTTTTATTTTTTCAAAAATATTTCATAAATGACATGCCACTAGCACTTTTGCTTTTACTCTAGTAAAAGTTCTTTGGTTAATAAACTTTACTGAAAGTAATTATGTAAATATATTGTGTGTTGCTTGTAAATGGATGATGTAGACTCTGAGGACAGGTGAAAAAACATGGCAAAGACCTGAGAAGCTGTTCAGGGTCAAGGCAGGGGCTTTCTATCAATTTGTTTCTCTCCAGAGCAGCAGTTTTTCTCTCTCCTTTTTGATTCTTTGATCTATAGTTTTTCATTCACAACCACTGCTCACATGTGGCCCAATTTAATGACAGTGGTATTATCCTCCCTGAAGCTGTATGCCTTTGCTGGTTCAGTGTGTGTTGCAACTATATTCTCCATTCCTATTGGGATTCACAAGTGAAAGAGGCTTATTGATTTCTAGTAAGTGAATTGAAAACTTCCAATTGAGTCAGTTGTTCCATCCATAGTACAATTCATAAGGCAATATGGGCTTGAATGACACATAAAAGCAAACTTCCAAATACAGTGTATGGATTAGATTTCAGAGAAGACATCTTTGAGCAGGCAGTCTAAAAAGCATAATACTCAAATAGTGGTGTTCAAATAGCTCCATGGATCTTTCAGGGCATTGTGGAGCTGAATGAGGGGTGACATGGATTATCAGATATTGTGGAGCTATGGGCCACTTAATTTTATATTTGCTACTTACCCTCCACTTCCATTTATTTGCATATCAAGCTTCATTTATTACATGAAAGAGTTAGGTTTGGAAAAACAAGTTTAAAATTCCCTAAGGAATTGATAGTTCTTATAAACCATGTAGTTTAGCTTGAATCCCTTCTGTGAAATGTATAAATCCTTTTGATAGATTAACAAACACTTGAACAATGGTTTAACTTATTAAGTATACTTCTCTAATATGAAGGTTATAAGTAAAGCCTTAATTACTTAGGGTTGTTCAATATGCCTGTCACTTTAGTTTGCCCAGGGAGACACATACATTTCTTATGACAGATGGCCAACAAAAACACTGCCTTATTTAATTTTTATTGTAAATAAAACACATTCTAATATGTTTTTTAGATAAATAGAACAATGTGTATACTTTACTACCTACAATTAGAGAAAAATTTTTAAAAACGTATTATTTCTTTAGGCCATAGATTTATTTCTCACATATAACAGAAAATATAAAACATACTTAAAATGAAATAGGACTTTTTTAAAGGTAATAAGATCCCATAGAATTTTTATAAAATATAATATGAAGGCAAATTTTAGATATCCTTAGGAAGAATCAAGACAAGAAAGAATAAAATAGATAAAGATATAAATAAAGTTAACCTAGAGAACATTTTTATATAAAAATTTCCCAGAGTTATAAAAGATGTTGAAACATTTAAACATTACAGAAAAAAACTTTGGGACAAATACAATATGTGTATTCTAGACATGGTATGATACACTTATTCTATTTCCTTTAACACCCAGCATAAAGCTATATACATGAAAGTCACAAAAGGAAATGTTGAAAATAAACATAAACTACTAATTAACATGGAACATGTTTGGATTACTTTTTAAAAAACTAAATAGTATAATTATTCAGTATATTTTTACTTACAATTTAGTGAGAATTAGTGATTCTCATCTTATGATTTTGCTTTATATAGTACACTTAAATATATTTTAATACTTTTGAATATATGCTTCAGGCAATGAAAATGTTTTAATAAGAAAAATAAATCAATGTAAAGCAACTTCAGTTATATTTTGTGTGATTATACATTGTTGAAATTCTATATACTAGAAATAATCCAATTTTAAATACTTAATTTTTTATGTAGTTTTCAACATTAATGACTAGAAGACACAGAGTAAAAACAGAAGATTGAAAATTCAGCGTAAATATACTTTGCATATGAATTTGAATATTATAGTTACCATGTTTATATCTATACTATACCATGTTTATATCTATACTATACCAAAAAGCATTTATGGCAATATCTTTCCCTGTAAAATAAAAGCAAAAGCAATTATTTAATAAATGTTTTTCATTGAAGTATAATTAACATAAACTGAATCTCTAATGTATATAGTTTGGAAAGTTTGACATATTGGCACCTGAGAAAATACTATCACAATCAAGGTAATGAAAATCTCCATCTTCTCTAAAAGTTACTTTGTGACCTTGGTAATCCTTGTCTCCCCTCCTCCAGCACTCAGTCTATGTGCAACTACCATCTATTTCTGACACTATAGAATAGTTTACATTTGGTAGACTGTTATGTGATTGACCACATAGTATGTGCTCATTCTTGCCGCTTTAATGACATCTAATTTACCATTTTTATGGGTTGTGCTTTTGAGACACATCTAATAAATATTTATCCAGCGAAAAGCCACAAATAATTTATATTTTATTTAATTCTGAAAGTTTATAATTTAACTTTTGCATTTAGGATTCTGATCTAATTTGATTAAATTGTTCTCCATGATATAACAGGTTGAAGGAAAATTGGTATTAACAAGTTCTTAATTGTCTTGAGTAGTCAAATCTAGAATTCATATGTAATAATGAAGACTAGAAAATCCCCCGTATTCATTTTCTTCTTACAATTTGTATTTAGGAATTTGGTTTCTGAGAACAAACATTGCATTCCCCCAATCCCTAGCTACATTTGGGTACGTGACTACATGATGAATACTGGGATGTGAGTAGAAGTGATACATTCATATTCTTGTTAGTGTCATTAAAAGAATAGATATTACCACCTCTCCCCCTACTTACTTTATTACACAGATTATTGACATGTTCTTCTTTTATCTGAGTTTGTCAACAGTCCCTGGATTAGAGCCTCCCTCCCAGACTTAGATTATCTAATTTTTGTGGTAGATAAAAATAAAGCTTTTATGTCATTTAAAATTCTCTTTGTATTACATGATGCTTACAATTCCCTAGAACTAATAATTCATACCAGAACGGTTTACTTTTATGTAAAATAGTATTCTAATGTATGCGGCATTACTTTGCCATAGTGTAGCTGATTGAGGTTATTGACATTTGTTATGCCATAGCAAAATATTGTTGAATTACCACTCTTAATGCCTTATATCAACCCATTGTTACAATACTAAGATCAATAAAAAATACTTCAGTGTGTTTGAGCATTGGCTTGTTCTTACCATTTTTCCCAAAGTTTATAAGAGAAAAATTTCTTCATATCCAGAAAAATATTTTCTAAGTGTCTACTATATGTGTACAACTAACTAGATGCTTGATGAAGAAAAAACACCAAATAATTACATAATTCCTAATGTTTTTTTAAAAATCTATTGATCATGAAACATTGAGTAGACATACTACTTCACATGAAATACTAAATTCTAGTACTAAATTCACATGAAAAATGGACTAGTTTGAAATAAGAACATCTCTTAACTTTTAATATTAAAACATTACAGATCAGAAAAAATGCATTATGCAGTTATGGTTTTGGGTGTTTTGTGTTTGCAATACATGACTAGTAGATAATGGAAATAAAATTCAAACAGTGTATTTAATTGGACTCAGTTGCCTTATTACATGCCAAATGTTTTGAACCATCTGTTTGCACATTATGCTCATTTAATTTAAGTGAAATGGGCTATTATAAAAAACTGTAGGAATTTACTTTATGCAGCGTTATTCTTCATTTATTGTTAGGGCCACTTTTAATTTTTTTTTTTTTTTTTTGCACCAGATACTTTACCTCCTTTGATTTAATTATCTTATAGTGGTATGTATTAAATCTTATCACTCTTTCTCAAAATGTAATTAACACAAAATAAATTAGACCAAAAATCACAAAAGTTCTGGGATCAAAGACAAGGTGCATTTCCTTAAAGTACTTGCATGACGTGGAAAGAATTTTATTTAAATGCTGGCTTATCGTGTTTGTAGGACAAAATGGAGGATACTAAAGGAACCACTTAGCATATTTTATCAATTTATGTTCATGATACAGGAGATATATGAGCTTCTGAATGATATAATTAAGTTAAATTCAATAATTTTATTTCAAGCTATATGACAATAAGATCTAGCTATTAAGCCAGTATTCTGTTTATCAGTTTCTACTAATGGAAAAAAATGCTATTTACTGTGCTTACTTTTGAAGTAAATGTGTTATAGAATTTTGTGTGACATGGCAGTCTGCCTGTTATAGAGCTCGTATCACTCCAAAGACAGCATTTATCATAGTAGAAATATCACAGAATATGAATTTACGTCTCTTTTAAACTCTCATATCTTTTAGAGAATGGATTGAGTGGAGAAAGGGTGAGCATAGAAAGATTCCATAACCAGGGAGACATCCCTTCCATGCCTTTGGGATCATGGTTGTCTAACACCAGATTTTCATATGAAATGTTCGTATTTTAAGACTTTTAGAGAGAAGGATAACATGCTCACTACAGATGATTTTAAGCACATTTATTTGAAGATTGAGTTATATATTACTTTCTATAAGTCCAATTATCTATAAAATTTTATTTGAGAAAGGAAATAGAATATGTGGGAGAAATAAAAATCAAATTGTAAGATTAGAATATACTTGATAACTAATAACAAAGATAAAAATAACAGTAATAAAATGGAAATTCAGAGCTGTTAATTAACTTGGAATAAAGGAAGTATACTGCACAATGGCAAAATACATAATAAGATAGTGCACATGGTTAAAAATTAGCATCAACAGATATCAAAGGATTGAAATCTTTTGTTATAAATTTTTGTATAGCATTAGTTTTAAGCTAGAAATTAGTAGCAAACGACTTTTAAAATGATTAAAGATGATTGAATGTTTGGAAAATAAGTATCCCACTTTAATGACTCATGGATCAAAGAAAAATTACAATTAGTATATATTTTGAATTCAATGAAAATGAAAATAAAAATATAGATGTAAGAAACATGGTGGAATAAGAGACATCCCCAGATCTCTCCCCTTGAAACAACAATAAGCCAAACATCTAAAAGTCAACAAAAAACACCCAAACTATACACCAGCATGTCTGAGTGTGGGATCTGCACATAAGAACTACCACAGGTGAGAAACTTGGGTGTCAGCAGTGGATTGGCAGAAGCAAAGAAGCTGCCTCTTGCAGCACCTGGAGCTCCCAGTAGGAAGACGGGGAGGTGTGGTGACTTCCCTGAATAGCCCTACCTGAGAGTGCTGTGAGCTCAACGTGGCCGGCGGCAGGGCCCAGTCAACAGGGCAGAAGGCAGAGAAACCAGGGTGACAGAAAAGCAGGGATGGCATAGAAACAACAGTTGATTTTTACCAACTGCAGCTGCAAAAACCAAGGCTGAGCTATAGCCCCCATCCCCCAACTAAAGAGCCTTCCTCACATGTCCTCCGAGTGTGAATGCTGCGGAGCCCCAGGAAAATCTGAGACAACGCTACTGAAACTATCACTAACATGGACAGGAACTGAGACTGAGGGCAGTGAGCATGATTAAACATCTATAAAGAAAAAAAAAAAGACATTATTAAGACTTACATAAAGCAGCGATCCAAGAGGCTTAGACATCACCTACTGGAAACCAAAAGAAAAACACCTTCTTGCAACAGGCTAGGAACCATTATGTAATAAATTATTTTTCTGGAAAAAAAAAAATCAATACATTTCCGTTAATGCCCGGACGGAGAAATAGTCCATTAACTACCATGAACAACCAAGGTGACAAGGCATCTCAGAAAGAAAGAGAAAAATCTCCAGAAAATAAACTTGCAGACATAGATATATGCTACTTAAATGACAGAGAATTCAGGAAGGTACTTCTGAAAAAACTCAGTGAGATGTGAAATGAATCATATCAACAGTTTCAGGAACTGAAAAAAAAAAAAAACTAGATGAGCAGAATGACTTCTTTAGCAAGGAGATTGAAACCCTCAAAAAGAATAGAATAGACCTACTGGATAAAGAACACACAGCAAGAGTTGAAAAATGAAATAAACTTGGAAAATAGAGTCGACCAAATGGAGGAAAGAATCAGTGATATTGAAGACAGAAATCAAGAAATAAATCAGAAGGAAGAGAGAAACCAAAGAATGAAAAATAATGAAAGAGAAATACAAGAACTACCTGATACCATCAGGAGAGGAAACATAAGAATAATGGGCATCATTGAAGAAAAGGAGCAGGGACTAGAAAGCATTTTCAGACAAATAGTAGATGAGAATTTCCCAAATCTAAGGAATGAGCTGGAGCTTGAAATTTAAGAAGTCAACAGAACACCCAATACCCTCAACCCAAAAAGGCCTTCACCAAGACACATTGAATTAAAATTATCACAAATCAATGACAAAGACAGAATTTGTACAGCCAGAATGGGAAATAGATGGAGGTTCCTCAAAAAACTAAGAATTGATCTACCATATGATCCAATAATCCCTCTACTGGACATTTGCCCTAAAGACTGGAAAACTCATAACCAACAAGATATTTGCACACCAGTGTTCATAGCAGCATTATTCACAGTGACCAGGACATGGAAACAAGCAAAGTGTGCTACAATAGATGATTGGCTAAAGAATCTGTGGAATATATATACAATGGAATATTACTCAGCCATAAGAAAAGATGAAATACTGCCATTTGTGATGACATGGAAGGACCTTGATATAATCATACTAAGTGAAATAAGCCAGACAGAAAAAGTTGAAAATCACATGATATCACTTATATGTGGGATATAAACCTAAAAGCAATAAATGGACAGGACAAACAAACAGAGACTCAAGGGCATGGACAATGGACTAGTGGTTACCAGAGGGTAGTGGGGAGGGGGTTGTTGACGGGGGAAAAAATTAATCATTTCTTCAATTAAAATAAATTATAAAAAAAGAAAAGAAAAATACAGCCAACTAAAACTGAATCTCTGTCAACTCTGTTTTCGGAGGGAAATTTATAGGCTTAAACACTTATTAAGAAAGATCAAACTCTGAATGGTAATGATCTAAATATTTATCTTGAAAAGTTAAAGAAATTTTAAAAAGAATGGAATTTTAAATCCAAATCGTTATAAAGAAGGAAATGATTCAGGAAAATCAGAAAAAAACTAAGATAGAGACAATCAAAAAAGGTAAAGTTACTTTGAAAACACTAATAAAAGTAACAAAACTACATCAAGACTTTTCATGAATTAAAAAAAAAAAGAAAACAAGAAAACCACAAATTCTAAATATCATGGATTGTAAAGAGGAAATGGTCAAGATCCTGCAGATATGAGAGAGAGTGAGAGAGGAAGTAATGAACAACTTTGTATCAAAAACTTTGACTATTTTAATGAAAATATCTCCAGAAAAAAATATTAAAACTGACACAGAATAAATAGTAAATATGAGTAGTCTTATGTAAATTAAAGAAGATAATTATATGATTATAAGCCTAACTAATGAAGTGAGCCCAAATGAAATAAAATATAAAAGCTTATAAATATTTTTATTAGTAGCATTAAGAAACATCTAAATCCTAAGATAAAATATAACCAATATAAAACAATCATTTTTTCTGAAAATTACAACATATTATTGAGAGAAATTAGACATTCAATAGAAGTTGAAAAATATGTCATATTCATGTCATGCTCCTGAACTAGAAGAAATACAACTTTCGCCTACATTATCTATAGCTGCATATATTGTAAGAAACAGTATTGGTTTAATGTTTAATTTGTTTAATTTTTTGGTGATAATTAAAAAGGTGAATACAAATTTTATATAAATGCAAATTATATAGAGAAATTTGAAGAAATAAAATGCAAGATGAAGTTATATTCTGTCTGATATCAAGATTTTTGTAAACCTACATAATTATGACATTGCAGTAAAAGAATAAGTATAGGCAAGCCAAGTATGAAACAGAACAGAGTCCATGAACAGACCTACAAATATATATATTTGCCTTTTTATTAAAAGTAATGCTTCAGTGCAGTGAGAGACAGATTACCATTTCAATAAATTGTACTACTTTTTATCAGATCCATATTGAAAAATGAATATTAAACCTCATCTTACACACTTTTGGATAATATATCACACTATATATTGGACATTAACACATACATCTGTGTTACATTATACTACAATATATGTTTATGAAAATCAACATTCAAGAATGGTTATAGAGTGGTTAAAATTCTTTCTTCTGCAACCATGCTTCTTGTATTTGAGTTATATTTGTGCCATTTTGTGGCTGTCCAAAATTAGGAAAGTCACCTACTTCTCTGTTCTTGAGTGGTAGTCCTCTGAATAAAGGAAATAATAATGTTATTACCTTCCTAGGTATATAATGAGACAATAATCAGTTTAAACATTTATAAGAGAGGCTTACAATAGTACAAGGCCTACATTAATTTCTACATATTAGTTTAATAAATAATCATCTATTACTAAATGCATACTACTACTTATCAATTCTTGAGACAGGTGCTGGAACAATACAGGTAAAAAAAGTTCGTTCCTTGGCCTTAAGGAAAACTCAAGTAGGAAAAAGATGAAAACTAATAACATGTTCCCAAACTACCTGTATCAGAATTTCTGAGTATATTTGTTGAAAACGAATACATTTTCTATAAGTTGTAGTTTTTTAAATGCTGCATGTAAGTGACATCATGCATTATTTCTCTTCTGTCTGACCTATTTCACTTAGTATAATACCCTAGAGTTTTCATCCCTGTTGTCACAAATGTCAGAATTTCCTTCCTTCTCATGGCTGAATACTATTCCATTATATGTATGTATACATATCTTTTTTTATCCATTAATCTGTAAACAGACATTTATATTGTTTCCATATCTTAGCTATTGTGCATAATGTTTCAGTGAATGTAAGAGTGCAGAAATATCTTAGACATAGTGATTTCATTTATTTTAGATATATACCCAGAGGAGGAATTGCTACATCATGTGGTAGTGCTATTTTTAATTTTTTGAGGAGTCTCCATACTGTTTTCCACAGTGACTGCACCAATTTACATTTTCAGCAACAGTACACAAGGGTTCCCTTTTCTCCATCTCCTTGCCAACAATTATTATCTCTTGCATTTTGATAATAACCATTCTACAGGTGTAAGGTGATATCTCATAGTTTTGATTTGCATTTCCCTGGTGATTATTATGTTGGGCATCTTTTTGTATACCAGTTGGCCGTTTGAATTTTTCTTTGAAAAAATGTCTATTGAACTCTTCTGCCCATTTTTAAATCAGGTTGTTTGTGTGTGTGTGTGTGTGTGTGTTGTGTGTGTGTGTGTGTGTGTGTGTGTGTGTGTATGACTGATTTGTATGAGTCCTTATGCATTTTGAATATTCACCCCTTCTGGATATGTTGTTTTGAAATATTTTTTTTCCATTCCTTAGGTTGACTTTTAATTTGTTGAATGTTCCATTTGCTTTGCAGAAGAAAGTATGATGATCATTGCCAGGGATGGGGAGTAGGGAGATGGGTTTTGTTGGTCAAAGTGTACAAACTTCCAGTTATAAAATAAATAAGTTCTGGGGATCTAACAGACAGCATGGTGACTATAGTTAAAAACTGTATTAAATACATGAAAGTTGTTAAGGCAGTAGATCTTAAATTTCCTCACTACACACAAAAAATTATAATTATGTGAGGTGAGGATGTACTAACTAATCTTACTGTGGTAATAATTTCTTAATATATATGTGTATCAAATCATCAAGCTGTGTATTATCAACTTCTACAATCTTATATTGCAACTATATCTCAACATAGCTGAGGAAGAAAATGAATATTGTTCTGAACAAGTTTTGGCACCAGGGCTAGAGAACGTTCATATTTTAAAAATGAAAACAATATATTTTTTTAAAAAAAACACTAAAGTTAAAGAACCAAGGCTTTACAATATGAAAAAAGCAACAAAAAACACAACATTGTTTGAGAATGTTACAGAAGCTTTAAAAATGTGAAGGTTCTGGAGCTGAGTCTCAAAAATGAATAGGAGTTGTCCAGGTGGTCAAGCAATGGAAGTCTATTACAGAAATCTTAAATCATGTGAGCCAAGGCTCAGAAACTAAAATAGCATTTAAAAGCCTTTGATATTGTATTGTTTATTAATATTAATGAAATATTGATGATATTGAAATCATATTTTAAAGTATTTAGAAGACATGCAAATTTTATATACCTGGAATCTAGGTGCTTATGTGAGGCATTTAGAGATAAAGCCAAAACCAGAATATATATATATATATTATACTCATTGGAAATGAGGCTTAGAATAAATTACCAATGAACATAAAATTTTGTTTTTTTAAATGTATTTTAATGATGAGAATTTATCATCAGATATATACATATTCAACAATTTAACTTTATAATGATCATGGAGCTTTTTAATATTTTGATACATTTTAATATTTTGATGTTTGATTTTATTTCCAGTCTTTATATATATATTTCCAGGACTTTTATATAAAGTCCACAAATTCCTTCAGTTCTCTCTGCTGACTTTATTATTTTCTAATTTGGTGTCTTAATAGGACAAGATATTAGTGAACCTGGAGCAAAGATGTGTTTTATCAGCCATCATCTAGTGTGATCAATTTCTTCTTGTCATACTTGTGATCTCTTTTGAGCTCAATTAGATCTATATTGGGGCACAAGTACCAAGGAATTAATTTTTCAGGGACTTCTCATCCACTACATATACACAAAAATTGGCTTTTTCAGGTATTTTTTGCAAACATTTTTGCTGCTGATCCTTTTCCAGTTTTCTAATTAATATTTATTTCATCTATTCTTGCAATTGGGTTTTACCAGTATAATAGAAATTATTCAGGAAGTTTTGATACAAGAATAGGAACTGTTATTTTGAAATATAATAACTGATTTTTAATAGCCCATCTATTCTAAACCAGTATATTAGCATTGCTATCATAAAATCAGTTTTACAGATAAACATACTTATTGAAGATGAAGGTAGAAACTAAGAGAGTAACAGAAGATGTAAAAAAGTGTCACTAGCACAAAAGTTCTTATTAAGTAGGATTGATGAATTTCACAACCAAATAAAGAAGAAAAGTTAGTTTAAGGGGAAAAAAATTAAATATTTGCAGTGCCTTTTGAAAGTTCATTATGAGTAGAAATTCTCAGTAAACAGATAGAACTATAAAAATCTCAAGGAAATAAGTAATAAGAATAGTAATATTAAGGACTGTAGAAAATCAATGAGACTGAGATAAGAGTAGCACCAAAGTCAGACACAGGTGTCAATACTTGATGAGTGAATCAAACTATATATAGGTAATGTATACATATATGTAATACTTTGATCCTCCAAAAACTAGTAACAATAATGTTGATAATACTTCTTATTACTACAAAGAAACATCTGGGAAACAACCCAACTGTCCATCAGTAGTAGAATGGATAAATTACTTGTGATTATTCATACCCAAAAGGTAAATGAATGAATAGATTATAGCTACATGCAACAATAGTGAAGTAATTCCTAAAACATTTATTTTATCATACTGAACAAAATAAGCCATGTACAAAAGAATACTGTATGATATATATAAGTTCAAAAACAGGCAAAGCTAATTGATGGTGTTAGAAGTCACAGTAGCCACTATCCAGAGGCAATACTTGAAGGAGAAAATCTGAGGTGCTGATGATGCTGTTTATTGATCTGTGTGCTGATTATATGAGGATGTTCTTTTGGGAAATTCATGGAGCTATTCATGATTCATGACCCTTTCACAGTCTATATTTTGCTTCAATAATAAAGTGTGTTACATAAAAAGAGGAAGAGGATAAAAAAAAGAAAAGGTAGCCAAAAACAGAGGTGGAATCAAGAGAGAAATGTCATGATTCAAGTGAAAAAAAGCATTCTGAGAAGGGTTTGCCTGGTGATGCCAGCCCATGAAATTCAAGAATACAGGTATAATAGTTTGGCATCTCATGGGTTCCAGGAAAAAAGCTATTCACAGAGCAGTGTCTTTTGGGGAAAGGCTTGGAGAAAGAATTTACCATGAATAGTTGTGACAATGGTGTAGAGTCCTCCCTGTCCTTCCTTAAATCAAGGAGCTCCAAATCTGTGAGTTAACATAGATTTGGAACCAGGGTAGAAAACCATGTTTCTGCACTGTAGTAACTTGAATCAGATTTTTGGCTCCCAGATTTGGAAATTTCCTTATTATATAAATAAACATTCTTTACAGGCTCTCCATTTATTTATTATTTTATATTAATTTATTATGTAAAATTAAAAATTCTTACTGGGCTCTCCATCTAGTTCGTTCTTAGGGATGGCATGATCAGTTAGTCACTGCCAAAGATCTTTGTGAGCCAAGGCATTCTTTTTTATTATTTATTTTAAATCGAAGTATAATTGACATATAACCAAGTCATATTGATTGGCTGTACATACTTGCTACCCTTGACAGTAGATGCTTCCACCTCTTTTTTTTTTTTTTTTTTTTTTTTTTTTTTTTTTTGCTGGTTAGGTACTGCAGCTTAGCATTTGATAGATGCTCTGAGATCACATCACCCCTGTTGAAATTTGTGAACATGTCTCAATGGTAGCATCCTCTTTAAGTCATAACTGGCTTACAGAGAAAGCAACCACTGAGCTTTTCATTGATGTAGAATCTACCTTCATTAATATATTTATCGTCCTCCCCCCTCCCTATTTTTGACCCTCTTAACACCCCTACCCTCTGGTAACCACTATCTATAGTCCATGTCCATGAATCTTCTGTTTGTTTGTCCTGTTCATTTGTTGCTTTTAATTTTATATCCCACATATAAGAGATATATTTTAATTGGTTTATGTAGTGTATCACATTAATTGATTTGCATATGTTAAACCATTCCTGTGCCTTTGGGATGAAGCTCACTTGATCGTTGTGCATAATCTTTTTAATATGTTACTGTATTCAGCTTGTTAGTATCTTATTTAGGATTTTGCATCTGTATTCATGAGAGATATTGGTCTGTAGTTTTCTTTTTATGTGTTATCTTTCCCAGATTTTGGTATCAGGGTAATATTGGCCTCATAAATGAGTTGGGAAGTATTGCCTCCTCTTCAATTTTTTGGAAGAGTTTGAGGAGAATAGGTATTAAATCTTTGAATGTTTGGTAGAATTCACTGGTGAAGCCATCTGGTCCTGGACTTTTACTTTTTGGTAGGTTTTTGATGATTGTTTCAATTTCCATACTGCTGATGTCTATTTAGATTTCCAGTTCTTCTTGATTCAGTCTAGGAAGGTTGTATTTTTCTAAGTACTGGTCCATTTCTTCTAGGTTATTAAATTTGGTGTTATATACTTTTTCATAGTATTCTTGTATGATCCTTTGTATTTCTGCAATGTCAGTTGTAATTTTCCCTCTTTCATCCCTGATTTTGTTATTTGTGTCCTTTTCTTTTTCTTTAGTGAGTCTAGCCAGGTTTGTCAATTTTATTAACCTTCTCAAAGAACCAGCTCTTTTTGCATTTATTTTTTCTATTATTTTTTTTTTTGTTTTGTTTTCAATTTCATTTATTTCTGCTCTAATTTTGATTATTTCTTTCCTTCTGCTGACTTTAGGCTTCATTTGTTCTTCCTTTTCTAGTTTTTTAAGATGAAGTTAGGTTGTTTATTTGGGCTTTCTTGTTTTTGGAGATAGGCCTGTAATGATATGAACTTTCCTCTTATGACGCTTTTGCCATGTCCCAAAAGTTTTGATATGTTGTACTATCATTATCATTCATTTCTATGTATCTCTTGATCTCTCTTTTTATTTCTTCTCTGACCCAGTTATTCTTCAGTAGCATGTTGTTTAATCTCCATGTATTTGTGGTTCTTCCTGTTTTTTTTGCAGTTGATCTCTAGTTTCAAAGCATTATGATCAGAGAATATGGTTGGTATGATTTCAACCCTCTTATATTTGTTGAGGCTATCTCTGTGTCCCAGTATGTGGTCAATCTTGAGAATGTTCCATGTGCACTAGAGAAGAATGTATAAGCAGCTGTTTGGGATGGAAGGCTCTGTAAATGTCAATTATGTCCAGTTGGTCTAATGTGTCATTTAAGGATGTTATTTCCTTATTGATTTTCTGTTTGGATGATCTGTCCATCTCCAACAGTGGGTATTTAGGTCCCTACTACAATAGTGTTTTGGTCTGTTTCTCCCTTTAGTTCTGTTAGTAATTGCTTTACATATTTCAGGGCTCCCTGATTGGGAGCATAGATATATTAATAAGTGTTATGTCTTCTTGGTGCATGATTCCCTTTATCATTATGAAGTGTCCCTCAGTATCTTTTTTACCTTTTTTATTTTGAAGTCTTTTTGTCTGATATTAGTACTGCTACTCCCACTTTTCTCTGAATGCCATTTGCTTGAAATATCATTTTCCACCCTTTCACTTTGAGTCTATATTTGTCTTTGGAGCTGAGATGTGTCATATGGTTGGGTTTTGTTTTGATCCATTCTGCAACTCTGTCTTTTTATTGGTGAGTTCAGTCCATTTACATTTAGGGTGATTATTGAAATATGAGGTCTTCTTATAGCCATTTTATCTTTTGCTTTCTGGTAGCTGGTGTTTCATTGCTTCCTTGTCCTTGTGTTTTTGTTTTCTTTATTTTGGTTGGCTTTTGTGGTTTTGCCTCTGTTCTTCTTGTTTTATGTTATATACTTCAGTTCTGAATCTTTGTGTGTGGTTACCATTACAAATATGTAAGGATAGTTATATATATACAGTCATCCTCTTCTGTCGGGCTTATATCCATTCCTCTTTGCAAATTTGGATCTTTGAATCCTCCCCTTTTCAGTCATTTATCTCAATTTGTCCCTATGTATGCTGAATTCATTACTATCTTGCTATAGCAATTCTCTTCTTATTATTTAAGCTTATAATGCCCTGTTCTTAGTAAGGGTTGCACTCCTCTGTTTCTCTTGATTATTTTTTTTTGTCATTTTGTTTTGGGAGCTGACCCCTTTCAGTATTTCCTGTAGTGCAGGCCTCATAGAGAGAATTCCTCAATTTTTGTATGTCTGGAAAGGTCTTAATTTCTCTTCATATATAAAGGAGAGCTTAGTGGATATTATTTTAGGCTGGTAGTTCCTTTCACTTAATAGTTTAAATATTTGATTCCATTCCTTTTTGGCTTGTAAGGTTTGCGCTGAGAAGTCTGAGGATAATCTAAGAGTTTTCCTTTATAAGTTATCGTTTTCTTCTCATGGCTGCCTTGAAAATTCTCTTTGTCATTGATTTTGACAACATAATACAATGTGTCTTGGTGAAGGCCTTTTGGGGTTGGATAATTGGTGTTCTATTGATTTCTTAAAAACCAAGCTCAGCTCATTCCTTTGATTTGGAAATTCTCATCAACTATTTGTCTAAAAATGCTTTCTAGTCCCTGCTCCTTTTCCTCACCTTTGATAATGCCATTAATTCTATATTTCTTCTCCTGATGGTATCAGCTAGTTCTTGAATTTCTTTCATTATATTTTATTCTTCAGTTACTCTCTTCTTCCTTCTGATTTATTTCTGATTCTGTCTTTGATATCACTGATCCCTTCCTTCATTTGGCCAACTCTATTTCCCAAGCTTGCTATTTCATTTTTCAACTCTTGTAGTGTGTGTGTGTGTGTGTGTGTGTGTGTGTGTGTGTGTGTGTGTGTGTATCTGATCTATTCTGTTCTTTTTGAGGGTTTCAATCAGCTTGCTCTGCTCATCTAGGTGTTTTTTCAATTCCTGAAATTGTTGATATGACTCATTTTGGAATTCTCTGAGTTTTTCAGAAGTACCATCTGAATTCTCTGCCATTTAATTCACATATTTCTATTTCTATAAACTTATTTTCTGGAGATTTTACTTTTTCTTTCTGAGATGCCTTGTCACTTGGTTGTTCATGGTGTTTAAGGGACTGTTTTTCTGCCTGGGCTTTAATGGAAATGTATTCTGCTTTTTTTTCCAGAAAGAAGAATTATTATATAAAGATCTCTCTTCAGCCTGTTGCAAAGAAGGTTCTTTTTTGTGGATTCCAGTAAGTGGCATCTAAGCCTCTTAGATCTCTGCTTATTATAAAGCCTTAATAATGCCTTTTGACTTTCTTATAGATATTTAATCATGCTCGCTACCCCCAGTTTCAGTCCTTGTCAGTGTTATCAACAGTTTTGGTAGTTTTTGCTCAGATTCACCTGGGGCTCCATGGTGTTTAGTTTCAGAGGGTATGGGAGAATGAGCCCTCTGCGTTGGGGTTGAGGGCTGCAGCTTAGTCTCAGTTTTGCAAGCACAGCTGGTAAAAATAAACTGTTGTTTCTCTCATTTATTGTTTGAAAGATAATGGTGGTGTTTTATGCATATATTATTTTAATTTACATAGAAATTCAAGGTAAATAAAGGGCTATTGGAACTCATAATTAAACTCAGCAGGGTAGCTAAATACAAAATCAGTATATTAAAATCATTACTCTTTTATAATTAAGAATAATAATAATAATAATTTCAAAAATTAGCATTCTTTAAGGCAACAAAAGATAAACTATGTATAATTCAACTTAACTGTATGTGGAAATATATTTATAAAAACTTTTAAGAATATTAAATTGTGTAAAATTCTCTCATTAAATGGAAAGATATGATCTATTCATGGTTTGAGAGCCTTAGTGTTATTAAAACATCAACTCTTCTCAAACAAATCTATAACCAATCATGATTTATTATCAGTAGGACTTTTCGGGAAAAAGATAATTTTATAATGTACATGGAAAAATGAGTATTCGCATAGAGCAAAGTAATTCTGAAAAGGAAATGGAGTATATAATATGCTTTAGCAGATATTAGGACATATTTGAAAGCTTCAGTGATTAAAATCTTTGGCACTAGCACACACATAAAAATGTGCGCTAAGAAAATAGACCCATACATAACCATAATTATGATATATAATACAGATGGCATCATACTTATAGGAAAATGTTTATTTTATTTAAATTATTTTAGAAAAAAATGATTACATGTATTAATAAAAATTAAATAAAATCATCTATTTGACACTATTAAAATAAATCTTTTTTGGATTTACAACCTAAATGAAAAAGTGGAATTGATTTTTACATTAATGTTTTCATAAATGTTATAAGATGTTGATAGCATGTTATTTTATAACATTTAATATAGATTTTCTTAAATAAGTTTCCTTAGGTAAAAGGCAAAAAGAAAACAGCATGTGAATTTGGCTACATAAAAATAAAAGATTTCTTATCAATAAAGGATACCAACTGAAAAAAACTAAAAGTTAAGTAAATGAAAAATTGTGAGTGAGATGTTTTCAATTTATATAACCATGTAATAAGAAAGAGGTTAATCTATCAAGAGGACAAAACAATTGTAAATATTTATGCACCCCAACATTGGAACACCTAAATATTTAAAGCAAATATTAGCAGATCTGAAGAAAGAAATAGACAGCAGCAATACAATAATGGTAGGAGACGTTAATACTTCATTTCCAACAATGAATGGATCACCCAGACAGAATATCAATAAGGAAATATTGGACTTAAACTACGCATTAGATTAAATGAACATATATAGAACATTTCATCCAACATCAGTATAATACACATTATTCTCAAGTGCACATGGAACATTCTTCAGATGAATTATATTAAACCACCCACATGGTATGAAAGTAGAAATTAATTATATGAGAAAAACTGGAAATTCATAAATATGTGTAAACAACAGGCTCCTGGAATGCCAATAAGTCAAAGAAGAAATCAAAATAGTATTATAAATATCTTGAGACAAATTAAAATGGAAATACAACAACCCAAACTTGTGAGTTACAACATAAAGCAGTTCTAAGAGGAAAGTTTATAGAGATTTATGCTTGCATTAATAAAAAAGAAAGGTCTCAAATAAGCAATCTAACTTTATATCTCAAGGAAGTAGAAAAAGAAGAACTAAGCCCAAAATTAGTAGAAGCAAGAAAATTATAAAGATCAAAGCAGAAATAGATATTGTAAAGGCAATAGAAAAGATCAATGAAGTCAAGAGGTGTATTTTGAAAAGAAAATTATGGCAAACTTTACGCTAAAAAATTAAAGGAAGACTCAAATGAATAAAATTAGAAATAAAAGAGGAGATATTACAACTAATAACACAGAAATAATAAGGATCTAGCAAACTACTATGAACAATTATTTACCAACAAATTGGATAATCTAGAAGAATTGGATAAAGAGTAAATATACACTGAACTGAAATATTATTAAGGAAAAGATCTAATCTAGTAGATTATGTGGGGGAAATAAGGATAAAATGAGGGCTAAAACTAGTTAATAGTGTGAAAAATCCAAATAAAACAATAACAAGATATAAATATCCAGTAGATTGGCAGAAATTTTAACATTAAGTAGTATCAAATGGTGGCAAGAATGTGGATGGTGAAAGGAGTAATATTTGCTTAAATAACTACATGCGAATATACTTAGAGCTCAGTGGTGATCCTGTGCCAAAAAGTGACAAAGATTGGTCATAATGTTTCAATTTCAGTCATAGTGGTTGTAGATTGTAACTGAAGAGGAAAGAAAAAGCTTGTTATAGTCAACAAGTTGGTGGGAATTAGTTTTAAAACTTGGAGATAAAAACTGTCCACTTGAGGCAAGAGAATAACCACTATTACCCTTAATTATTTCTTATGAGTAGCTTCTTGAATGTGATACTTCAGGACAGGAAAGATCATCATTCAAGAATAAAAACAAAATGGATAGAAACTCAACTGATACTTCAGTGACTATCAACATGGGGGGAAGTTTTGTGCTGACCATCATCCAGTAGTTTACTATATATTATTTTATTAATTATTTCATCAGATTCACCATATTTATCTTATATAAAGCAAAGGCAACTGAGACTGTTAACATTAGTTGAAACTATGAAAACTATCTCTATAATATCAAGGCAGGGGAAGATATAAAAGGCATAGAACTGAATGCTTACTTTGTAGTCCAAACACCTTGTTCAGCAAATGAGGGAAGAGATGATGTAGAGTTGGACTAAGATGGATATTTGCACTGAAGTTTAACACCAATAAAGCACAAGTGACAAATGTTAACACATCTGAAAAATGCAGCAATACAAGTAATGATAGGAGACATTAATACTCCAAATTAGCAGTGATTATTTTATCACAGGGATATATTAATGCCCATTTGATTGACAAAGTATGGAAAATTCATCATAATTGGTTCCCTTTAATAGGGAGAAAGAACCAAATTAGGAGCATGCACCACTACCCAAGTTCAGAGAGGGATGCAAACCTTAAAAGGTAGCACTGTGATGATAGTTCACTAAAAATGAACATTTTCTATTGCCTAGGCTAGTGATATTAAACATTCACTAGGGAAAAAAAATATATATATGTTCTCCAAGATGTATGAGAATACTTGAGATTCTGTTAGTTCTTGTAGCAATAGTAAAAACAATAAGCATCTGAAAAGGATGTTAGCCAGAGAGCTCTCCTTTCTCATTCTGATTTTCTTCTGCTGACCTATCTTCTTACTATACTATGGAAAGAATAAAATATCCACAGTCTACAATCACCACCTCTACCCCCTTCTTCCATTTCCATATATTCTTCTCAACCGATCCTATAAATGAATAATTTTTCCCCTCTCTAGAGCCAGCTCCTTCATTAGTGCCTTAGATCTCATTCTCTTTCATCTACTACAGAATATTGCTCTCTTAGTTTTTTCTTCTCTCTATTCATGGTCAATTATTCTCCGCCCTACTCCTTTGAAACAACTTTTCCAGTCAGCTACTGACCAATGTCTCTGCCTTCCCTTCCAGCAAAATTCCTGGACTTAATTGTCAAGTGTCACTATCTTTAATTCTTACCTCTCATTATCTTTTAAGCTTACAGTAATTAGACCTTTATTTCAAGGGCTCCAAATTATTTTTGTTAAAGTTACCATATCTTTCAGGTTACTAAACACATGAATCAGTTCTGAATACTTAGAAGCCCTAACCTATTGTGCACATTTAACATACTTCCTCTACCTTGACTCATTTTCCTCTACTGCTTACACCAAAAACACTGAGGGTCATTTACCTTAGGGCCATAGTATATTAATGTAGTTTTTACAGATCTTTTGCAGAAAATGACAGAACTGTGCTATACAGAAAGGGCACACTTTGATTTGCATAGAATTGTCATTTGTGTTTCCTGAGCTAGATATCAAACGCTTTTGATTTTAATCCCGCTTTCCTGGTCATTCCCTCTCAGTATCCTTTGGTAATTCATCTGCTTCCCCCCAAGTTGTTTATGTTGGAATACTCCTTGTATAAGTTCTTGGACATCTCTTATGTAACTATGCTACTTCTTTTAATGATCTCATTAATTATTGTGGCTTTAAGTACCTTTTAAAAGGCCAGTAACTCACACATTCATATCTCTGTTTCAGACCACTTTCTTGAATTCAGACTCCTATTTGCATTTTCATTTGAATGTTCAATATATAGTTCAAAATTAAAAGTTCCAAAACCTGAATTGCCAGCTTCCCTCTACCTACATACATCTCAATCTCTTATAGTTTTGCCCATCCCAGTTGATGACGAGTCGACCCGCCATTGCTCAGACCAAAAATGTGAACTTGTTGACCTGTGTTTCTTTCTTTATGCTCATATTTAACCCATTTGGGAGTAATACTGGCTCTACCTTCCAGTTATAGCCACAATCCCACCACTCTCACCAGGTCCACTTGTACTACTCTAGTTTAAGCTACGTCTCTCATTTTGAGTTATTTCACCAATATTCTGCTTCATCTTCCTCCTTTTCTACTTTCTGTCTTATCCCCTTCAGTATATTTTCAACGTAAGGATCAGAATGAACATTTCAAAATATAAGCCAGTTAGTGCCACTTCTTTGCTCAGAGGTCTGCATTGCTCTACCTGTAGTTCCGAGAAAATACAAAGTACCGGTTACGGTCCACTGAGCCCTATTTGACCTGACCTCAACCCATTCCTTCGCTTACCCTCCCCATTGCCCATTCCAGCTTGCCGTGTCATGTGATAAACATACCAGGCTTGTTCTTTCTTTGAGGTCATTGCGTTGGTAATTTCTTCTGCCTGCGAAGTTCTTTCCCAATTATCGATATGATATATTCCTATTTAGGAGTTGTAGGAATTGGAAATGCTCTATACTTGTGTTTCAACCTTTCTTTCAACTATGCCACAAACATGTGACCTAAGCTCTCCAGCCAGATACACTCAAACTTAATTTTCGAGCTTTAAATATGAAGACAGTCAGTCATATAGTGTACAAGGGATGGGTAGCTATGTTTTTTATTTAGTTTTGTTTTGTTTTTTTCCCCAGTAGCTTTCTTACCAGTTAAAATTCTGTGAAATTATTTAGGGCATTTTTTCCTCACTGCTTACCCTCACAATGACTGGCTGAGTTATCTAGTATCCTCTAATAAATTCTTTTTTTGCCCTAGCTCAGCCTGAACCAGCTTGTATTGCTTATACTGAGAATTTCAAAACATAAAATAACCATAATAAGCAAAGTACTCCTACAAATTTATAGGAAAGAATCAAACAGCCCAGTAGAAAAAAAAAATCTGGGAAATTTATTAGTATTTAAAATGCATCTATCATTTGATCTCAAATTGCTTTTCTGAAAGGCACTAGAGGAGATGTTACCATCTATAAGAATATAATAACAGGAGAGTTATTTTTCATCACTGCTTGTCGGGAAGAGCCACCATATTCACAAGTTGGGAAAGATGCAATACCTTTAACTTAACAACACTGCAAACTATTATGCACATATTAAGAATGAATTTTAATTTATAACCTCTTTCCCAGAGATAGCTGTAACCCTAAAATGAGAAAAGAACTTGAATAAAAATATTAATAGTATGAAAGCATTTTATTAAAAAATATCTGTATGTGTGTATTCTTATAAATGTGTATTAAAAGATCAATTTATAATTTAAAATATCCATTGAGAATATAAATTAATAAAAATAATTATTGTTAATGAGTACAAGGAATTATGAAAAAGATTGCTAACATGACTTAAAACCATCAGGAGATAAAACACTCATTACCGAAGATTCATTAGACAACAAAAACTATTAGTAACTCATAGCATCAGAAGAGAATTTGCCATTGCTTCTGCCAAGTTTTGTAAAAATCTTCTTTCACATTTGCAGCATCCTTTGTTAATTAAATAATTACTGAACAAAGATGTAGACAAATGTCCTGGGTCTGTGAATTAAATGAGGTTTTAGAAACACCCAGCCCTTCTTCAAAGTATTCTTCTTTCTAAGGCTTCCAGTGATTTGGCCATGTTCTCAAGGCAAATTCCAATTGCTCACAAACTGTGTGTGTGCAAGTGTGCGTGTGGTGCATGTGCATATGTGTGTGTGTGATTTTACAAAGTGGCTTCAATCTTTTTTATTTTCCTCTGCTTCATTTCTCTTTGTCACATCTCTGTATGTGTCAAGCTGCTTGAATGAGTCATATAGCAGCCATTATTGACAGTACTTCAAGTTTGAATGTCAATGCCTGTGCCTCCTGATGCTCGCACAACTCCCAGCCCTCCATGAAGTTGCCGGGCCTGTGAGTGATGGCCCTCTCTCAAAATTAAACCTTACACTTTCCCACCTGGCCACTAAAGTGGTACTACTTGTATCAACTCCTTGCTTTTTCTTAGATCAAAAACAGCCCATAGAGTATTGGCAATTTTGATTATTTGATAACCATCAGTTTTTCAAGTAAAAATGTATGAAAATGTTTTTTTTTTTAATCAAAAACATTGCTTCCTCTTTCAGTGTTAATTATAAAAAAAAACATTTCTCACAAAAACATTAGGCATCCAGCTCTGAGTGTTTACTTGAGCTCCCTCAGAACAACCTATTGTCCAATAGAGACAAATTAACAAATTCATAAAAGATAGTTTATATATCCCTTGTCATTTGGTTATTTTAAATTGTTTTCTCTCCACCCCCCAAGTTATTCATAATAAGCACAAATATGTGACTTTTCTGAAGTTCATTTAAATATTATAAACTTTTATTGCATTGCAATATATGATAGCTGTTAGGGAGAATTTATTTTATGCTAGATATTGTTTTAAGATTTTTACCTACATGAATGTAGTCAGTCATCCAAGTAAACTCTTTATGGAAGACATTATTATCGTGCCCATTTTATAAATTAGCAAACTCAGAAGGATTCCCAACATGTGGAGTCATGGTTTTATATATTCAGTCTGGATGAAAGTCTGTGTTCTCAAATAATACATTATAGTTTCAGGCCTTCCAAGGTCCCCCAATTTTTTTATTTTATTACATAAAAAGAAGGAACACATAAAAATAGATAATTTTTATTCTTACCTGCCAGATAAGAAAGGCACTCCACTGTTATAAGGCGAGAATGTTTAAGAAAGGTAAGAAATATTTATAATTAAAAGTAATCTTACTTTTAATCATATATGCAGGAAAAAGAAAAAGCTTTAAATCCTTATTCAAAAATTGAACTATGGTTTATATCACCTTTGAGGATCATTTTCATTTAATCAAAAGAAAAATAATGAGATTCTCTGATTTATTATAGACAACTGATACAAAAGGGAAACCTCTCTCTTCACAGAGAATTGGCTACAATGTAACATTTCCCTTAAACCCCAAGGTGTAGACATTGAACTAAAAATGTGTTAAGGGTTTAACCTCATCACATCTTTGGCATCACCTTGGGTACCTTATTTAATGTGATCCATGTATACTGACAGTTAAGCGTTATTATTCTTATTTTTAAAAGAGTATTATCTAGTCCAAGGTCAAACAGAAGTCAAAAATAAAGCACTGAAGATATTCTTGATGATTCCATTCCTTTCCTCTGACTACAGTATCCCACAGAGCTTAGGTAAGCTGAGAAGTAATGAGTGCCTAATTAAAACAAACTTTTCAGCATAACTGAGACAAAAATATCCAACCGAGTATAGTAAACCTAACAACAAACACATCATTTTGTAGAAATGTCCTTAGAATTTGCAATCTAATTATGGAGCATGCCCCATAAAGGTGAAAACTTAAAAATGATGTTCATTTTTAAAGTTCCATAGACATAGAAACTATGACCAAAGAATTGTACTTTGTCACAAAGGATATATTAATGTCATTCTTTATTTCTCCAGATCTCTTTAATGCTTTAAGTAAAGTTCATTAGATTAAAGGGAAACTTTCATTAAACACAAGAGCACAGAGACAAAAGCCAGCACAGTGTCTGTGAATTCTATGCCAGAAACCACTAGAGTTTTCACGCACTGAAATGGAAGTTGTCTTTCTGGTATAAGACTTCTTTTATGATCAAGATGTTGTATAGTAATAAGTCTGGTGACCATTGCCAGGTCTTCACCGAGTTATGCAGAGATTTTAGTCTTCTTGATATAAGATGCTCAATAGGTAATTTTCCTATAAGTAAAGGTGGAATATACTTTGTTTTTCTCTGACAGGTGATGTGATGTCTCATTTCAACTTTCTCTTATGTTTTCTGATACCATTACTATCTATCTACAGATAAAAGGTTTAAATTAACAAGAACTGTGCTTTTAAAAGGAATGAATATGTGGGTCAATAGATTTTTCTTTAAAAATGTCTATGTGTTTAGGGGCATCTATCAAATTGGAAGACAGTGTATATAAGAAGATAATTTTAGTGATGGAAAAAAGATGTCCTGGTAAAAGGTGAATGTGGAATTTAGAAATCATGGAATAAATCTAATTTAATTCTCTGGACTCAGTGTAAAGAATTCTTGACAATTATTTCATGAACTGATATGCCAGATGCATATGTTCAGAGGAAAACAAAATCTCCATTTTTTCATGTAACATAAACCAAAGTTCATGTTAAAAAGTCATACTAATTTTATTTTTCTTATTGTTTTCTGGTATGTGAGCTGATTGCTTCACTCCCAATACACATACGAGGTTAGCTCAATTGTTATTTATAATTTGGTTTATTCATAGTGATATCTTGATGGCTGTAATGCCTACTTGCAATTTATAACCACCTAAAGTACCTCAGTTGTCAATGGCTGTACCAAGAAATCCAGAGGATATAACCACTGATTTTTTTAAGCTTTAGGAAACGGCACTTATAAGCTTAGTCTCATTTGACATTGATGTGTAGAAGTACTATTTCTCAACTAAGAATTATCAAAAACATAGTGTTTGGTTATGAATAAACTTTTAATTTCGTAAAATATTTCATTCTGAGAACACTAATATGTGAGGGGAAAATAATGGTATAAATAGAACCAAAAAAAGGCAAAAGTTGTCGTTTGATGAATTAGACATGCATAATTTATCTCAATGCTGACTTTATAACTGTATGCTTGAATAAATTCCAAAAATATTCAGTCCAAAAACAAAGTCAGCATCAAGTCTCTTTGGCAAGATTGACATTGGCAAAAATGACTCTGAGGAAGACAACAAAAAGAAGGAGGTTACAGAGGGAGAAAGTCACTGCAAAACAAGAGGGAAAAGGCACATCGAATATGCAGGCCTCTACCTGCTGCTAAATCGTAGCAATGAGGCCTTGAGGTTCCTCTTGTGTCAGTGTTGAGATAAATTATTGCTATTTCAGCTTCAGTTTTCTTTATTTTTGGAATTTTAGTTTTATTATCTCTTCCAGTTTAGGCTGTTTCTTTACAGACTAACTGTGCTGGGAAGTTGGATTTCCAAGTAGTTAGTTTCATATGATTAGTCTATGAATTCAGTATCTAAAAGTACCTCTACCATGCTGTCTTGATTATTTTAGCCTTGTAGTATAGTTTGATATCAGGTAGTGTGAAACCTCTAACTTTGTTGTTCTTTCTCAGGACTGCCATGGCTATTTGGGGTCTTTTATGGTTCCATATAAATTTTAGTATTATTTGTTCTATCTCCCTGAAAAATGTCATCAAAACAGATATATTAATCAATGGAACAGAATGGAGAGCCCAGAAATAAATCCACGCCTATACACTCACTTAATATATGACAAAAGAGATAAGAATATACAGTGGGGTAAAGATAGTCACTTCAATAAATGGTGTTGGGAAAATTGGATAGATACAGGCAAAAAAAGAAGAAGCTGGACCACCTCTTACACCATATACAAGAATATATTCAAAATGGATTAGACTTAAATGTAAGACTTGGAACCATAAAACTTCTAGAAGAAAACATAGGCAGTAAACTCTCTAACATTACTCACAGTAATTTCTTTTCCCTTCTCCCGGAAAAGGAAGACAAAAGGAAAAATAAGCAAATGGGATTATATCAAACTAAAAAGTTTTTGTATAGCAGAGGGGACCATCAACAAAACAAAAAGGCAACTGACTGGGAGAAGATATTCACTTATGATACATCTGATAAGGTGCTAATATCCAAAATATATAAAGAACTCATACAACTCAACAACAACAAAAAAACAAACAATCCATTTAAAAAATGGGCAGAATGGCTATCATCAATAAATCAAAAAACAACAAGTGTTGGCTAGGATGCAGAGAAAAGTGAACCCTTGTACATTATTGGTGGGGTTGCAAATTGGTACAGCCGCTATGACAAACAGTCTGGAGGTTTCTCAAAAACTTAAAAAAGAATGTACCTTTCTACTCAGAAATTGCACTTCTGGGTATTTATCTAAAGGAAACCAAAACAATAATTCGTAAAGTCCTAGGCACCCCAATATTCATGGCAGCACAATTTACAATAGCCAAGATATGGAAGCAACCTAAATGTCCATCAACAGATAATTGAATACAGAAATTATGGTTCATATATACAAAGGAATATTATTCAGCCATTAGAAAAATGAAATCCATTTGCAATGACATGGATGGACCTAGAGGTTATGCTGAGTGAAAGAGAGAAAGATAAATACCATGTGATTTCATTTATATATGGAATCTAAGGAATAAAAAGAACAAACTAGTCAAAAACAGACTCACAAATATAGTGAACTATTTGGTGACAGCCGGAGGGGAGGGGTTTTGGAGAGGCGGGAGAATGGGGTGAAGGGTTAAAGATGTACAAATTAGTAGCTGATGGATGGTCACAGGGATGGGGAGCATGGCAAAGGAAATGCAGTTAGCACTAACATGTTGGCTAGTTGGAGGGCCAGGGGAGGGATGAAGCAATTGGGGGGATTGTTTTATGACCTATATAGATGTCTAACCAATGTACTGTATACTTGAAACTAATTAAAAAAAAAAAAACACCTCTGATGCTATATTTGCCTCGGCATTGTAATTAACTATATCAATTATCCACTTCACATTCTTCACCCACCTATTTCCTTTCTTATTCTAACCAGAAGAAAAAATGTAAATTAGAAATCAGCTATGCAGTGCCTCTGATCATTTGTTCAGTTTGTCCATGGACTTGAAAGTGATATGAAGCAGTAAAGTCCTTATTTTTATCTAATTGTTTTGAGTTGAGTTTTAATAACTAAAGATTTCTGCATAATACATAAACATGTATTGCTAGTTATTATGGTATATGCTAAAGAAAAAAAAATTATAGCCTGTAAGACTGTATATTAGAAAAGAGATATGTTGAAGGAAGCAAGCAAGACATATATGAGGGAGCAAATTTATTTTTGGACCCAATTATTTTAAACAATAATTAACTTTGTACGAGAGAACTAAAATATATCCCAAAAAGCCTACATGATCATTTAAAAATAATAAAGAAAGATAAGAATTTGTTAACACTGTTCTCAGCAGGACAAACTGAACAAATGATTAGAGGCACTGCATAGCTGATTTCTATTTTACATTTTTTCTTCTGGTTAGAAGAAGAAAGGGAATAACTGGGTGAAGAATGTGAAGTTGACGATTTGATGATTTTTGTTTAAAAACTTAATGATACAAAAAAACAGCATAGTGTAAATGAACTAGGTTTATTTTAATTGAAAAATTTTTTGCACAACAAAAGAAAGAAAACAAAATTCTCGATTAAACCTAGTGATAGACTAAAAGCTATTTTGTGACTGGGGCGATTTATATATTAGCAATAAGATTTGAACTCATTCATGGAAACCAAAAACACAGATATGGTAATAAAGTTACTAAAATATGTAATATATAAATATATATATATATATATTATATATATATATTATATATATATATAATGAAGTCGGGATGTGTTGGCTTTTTTCTTTCACTTCCGCCGTTCCTCTTAGAGTTTGACTCACTACATTCCAACATTTCGAAGACCTGTCACACAATGAAATTACATTAAAAGGGGGCATGGTTGAAAAATAGCAGATGATAGATGTATTAAGAAGAGACCTATATTGACATCAGTGATTTTATTTCTTAGAGATGCTTGACTCCCACAGCCCTGAAAGCATTTTTGATACCATTAACTTCTGGTCCCATGGAACTAACCTGAGCGAAACTAGATAGATTTAAATTCTGTCTCGACCAACATAGTAAATCTTCAAAATATTATGAAAAGAATATTCTGATAAATGTTAGCAAGAGAAAAATAAAATTAATTATATGCTAAGGTATAACAGTCTGATTTTCCAACAGCAACATTGATGAAAAACAACATAAAATAATATTTTCCCTAGTTTCTCTTCAGAAGATTGGTTATTTCAGCATCTCAGTTTCTTAACTGTTCTTTGTAGTCGATTAACAATTATCATAAAGTATATATATAATGTTTTAGGTGAATGAGGATTTTCTGTGTTGTTTGGCATTATGAGATGTAGGGACCCACTTTTTACCCCTATAGACAGCCCTCCTTTTGTATGAATTTATTCTTAATTTTTAGCATTCCTAATTTATGTATATGCATACATACTAATGAGTTATGCACAACCTAAAGAAGATAGATGGATGAATAAAATATATATTGTGGTTTCCAGTTCCTTATCTAAGGACCGTAGAAGCAGTCACTCTGTTCTAACAATTAAAAGCCAAAGACTGAAATATCAACAACTTTTCATGGATCTGTAAGACGGAAGGACACAGCAAACGCCTGCCCCCAAATGGAAAGACAGACAGGCAAATACAAGGAATTGTAGCTTACCAGATCAGAAACTCGAGAACAAAAACCTTTGTGGGAACCAGTGCCAGGGGAGGAAAACCCAAACTGTCCTGAAGAAATGCTGGAGGTTCAGTGGGCAACTCCAAGAGTTAAAAACTTCAGAAGGACCCCACAATATTATGAGATTTATATCCAGGAGGTCTACCAGGTTCCCATAGTAAATAGCAGAGAAAATCTCCTCGAGTATCCAACAGGGAGGGAAAAAGCTATTTTTAAAATGCCAGAGCAGTCTTTTTAAAAATGTTTGTCCTCTGGAGAAACCATTAACCAGAGCTTAACCTTCCAGAGTATATTATCAGGAAGGGAAATACACACTCAAGAAAAAAAGAAGATTTGGCATACTAAAAGGCAGAAGACACAATTTGAAGAGACCTAGAGCAAATATCAGAATCAGATATTACAGGATGTTGGAATTTTCAGAAATTTAATTTAAATTAAAATAAAATTTCTAAAATTTAAAAACAACTACAACTAAGGGAACTAATGGATAATGTAGACAGCATGCAGGAACAGATGGGCAATGTAAGCAAAGAGATGGAAATCTTAAAAAGAAACAAAAAGAAATGCTAGAGAAAAACTGAAGCAGAAATGGAGATGTTTGATGGGCTTATTGGTAGACTGAACCCAGCTAAGGAGAGAATCTCTGAGCTGGAGGATATATCAACAGAATCCTCAAAAGCCAAAAGGACAAAGACTAAAAAACAAAAACCAAACAAACAAAAAAACAATGTCCAAGAGCTGTGGGGCAACTACAGAAGTTGTAACATACACATATTGGGAATACCAGAAGGTGATCACAAGAAATATTTGAAACAATAATGAGAATGTCCCTGAGTTAATGTCAGAAACCAAATCATATATATCCAGGAGACTCAAAGCACACCAAGCAGGATAAATGCAAAAAAATAATAATAAAAAAATTTAAAAAGACATGGATGGACCTAGAGGTTATTATGCTGAGTGAAATATGTCAAAGATAAATACCATATGATTTCACTTACATGCAGAATCTAAGGAATAAAAAGAACAAACTAATCAAAAACAGACTGACAAATATAGAGGACAATCCGGTGATGGCCAGAGAGGGAGGAGTGTTGGGGGGGGGGGCTGGAAGAATGGGATGAAGGGTTAAAGAAGTACAAATTAGTAGTTGATAAATGGTCACAGCGATAGGGAGCATGACATAGGGAATACAATTAGCATTAATATATTGGGTAGGTAGAAAACCAGAGGAGAAAGAGCTCCCACAGCTCTTGGACATTCTGGTTTTTTTGTTTGTTTGTTTTCAGTCTTTGTCCTTTTTGCTTTTCGGTTTTTGAGAATTCTGTTGATATATCCTCCAGCTCAGAGATTCTCTCCTTAGCAATTAGGGGGATTGTTTTATAAACTATATAAATGTCTAACCGATGTACTGTATACTTGAAACTAATTCAAATAAATAAAAAATTATATAAAAAAGACAAAATAAAACAAACATTACACTTAGCCTATCACCATCAAACTATAGAAAATTAATGATAAAGAAAAAAATTCTTAAATAAGCCAGGTGGGGGGAACTTACTTTACCTATAGGAAAAAAAAAAAAAAAAGAATTACGTTTAACTTATCCTCAGAAACCATTCAAGCAAGAATAGAGTAAAATATATAAAGCGTTAAAAAAAAAAAACACCAAATAGAATTCTGTATTTTATGAAATTATCCTTCATAAGTGAAGGAGAAATAAAGACTTTCTTTGACAAACAAAAATTGAGGAAATTCATTCCCAGTAGACCTGCCTTTCAAGAAATGTTAAGAGAAGCTCTTTAGAGAGAAGGAAACTAATATGTCAGAAACTTAGATATACATAAAGAAAAGAAGAGCATCAAAGAAGGAATAAGTAAAGGTAAAATAAAATTTTTATTTTTCTTCTTGTTAATTGATCTAAAAGATAACAGTTTATTCAAAATAATAATATCAACAATGTATGTTTGATAATATGTCAATGTTTATGTATATATTATATCTACATGTATAGTTACATATATTTTATCAATAACGTCTTTAATTACATCAGAATGTATATAATCATTTTTGTGTGTGATTGTGTTGGTGAGAGTTCCCTAGAGAAACAGAACCAGTAGGATAGTTTATTTTAGCTTCATCTTATAAATATCCAACTTTTAAGAATTTTTCAGTTGTACATATTTCTCAATATCCATTTTGACTTTCACTTTGGCCCAGTTTTTATTTAGACATATGTTTCAAATGTCTCAATAATTTTTTTTCAGTTGTGTTGTTTATTTTTCTGCAATTGGATGTTATTTCATCATGTTTCAATAAGTATACTTTTTGTGGTTTCGAGTTTTTCAACTTTATTTTATCACCAAGAATAGGGTCTACCTTAGTGAATGGTATATTTGCATTGAATTGTTTACTCCTCTAGTTGCATAAAAAATTATGTAGATATCGAGTCAATCAAGTTGGCTAATAGGATTGCTTGTTTCCTTTTTATCATTGCTGATATTCTCTCTACTCAATCTGTTGATTCTACACAAAACTACAATATAAGTCTTGAAGTCTCCAGCTATATTTGCAGACTTTTCTATTTCTCCATTTAATTTGATCAGTTTTGCTTCAAATATTTTGAGCCTCTACTTTTAGATGCATGGATATTTAACATTGTTATGCTTTCTTGGTGACTTGACCCTTTTATCATTATATAATGTGACTGTCTTAAGGCAGTATTCTTTACCACCTTCTTACAAAGGTTAAGGCATTTTTTTTTTCTGTAGGCAATATAATCTATGGGGGTCTTTGGGTCTTCCTTACAGAAATTTATGTTCTGTTCCCCCAGCATGCACCATGGATTATGTATGGCTTTCTCGGATCTCTCACCCTGCCTTTAATCTTTCTCATAAGTGCCCAGCGGTGTCTGCATCCTACATGGAAGCTAAAAGTCTACTTTACTTAGTTTATTTTGAAATTTTATTCATGAAATATTTAATCTACAACCCCAATATTATCTGATTTTATACATGGAAAATATGAAGCTTAAAGAGTTGATAGTTGGCCAGAGTCACACAGCTAGTAGTGAAAAAATTATATGGTTTCTTCATTTTTTACTTCATTTGTTTATTCACTAAATAGAAAAAGGAATGTTATGTTCAGACATTAGATATATTTAAAACTGTTTAAATATTTCTTTAAGATCAGTAGATCAATGAAGGTCATTTATGTTTAGTTTTTTTTTCTTCTGTATGTTTATATGAGTGTAAAGGGCTTGAAAATTAACAAATTTTAAAAAGTATCATATGCTAGGGAAATGACAGTTAAATGGCAGTGCCTAGATTCTACTTTATTTTTTTGCGTAATAAAATTCAACTGTATTGTTTTCAAAACGCTCTTATATTATATAATTGTAATATTGGAAAAGCATATTTTATAAAATGGGCTATAATAACATTATTCAGATGTCCACAGGCAAAAGAAAAGCTTATATTTAGGAAATTGAAAGCATTTCAACGAGGATAAACAGTTGTGAGAATTAGGAATTGTGTGGGTTGAAAATGGAAATGGAAGCAGACTCAATTATATAAGAAAAAAAAACATAGCATAGAATTCTAAGTCATGATGATAAACAGGAGCAACTGAAGGAGTTTAAGAAGGAAAGGAATATGATTGGTTTTCATTGATTATATACTTTCAAAGTATTCGTGACAAATTTTACTTTCAAATAGTTAAGTAAAATATCTGCTAGTCCACTCTTACCCAGAACATATTTAAAACCAAAGCTTTTCATTGACGTCAAAGGCATGAACCATCCAAAACATTTCAAGGCAATGCTTTTAAAATATATCAACAATTTTCATAGAAAGTGAAATGAAGAATTTAATGTAAGGAAGATAAACAAACCTCTGTAGTGAGTACTCAAAACATGGCTTCACTATTAGACACATCTATACCTAAATACTCTTTGAATGCATATTCTGTAGTCTTAGTTACCATTTAATAAACTGAGTACCATAGAAAATTATTACATAATACAGTCATGTTGGTTATGATGTGCTTGTGGATAAAAAGTCTTAAGCTTACTATAGATTTCTGGGTCTAATTTCTACTTTTTATGGTGCAAAGAGTATAACCAGTTAAGTTTAATTATGAGATGGTATGAAAGTGAAGAGAAAAGATATTTGATAATCACTGGGCCCTTCAGATTATTTAAAATGACAACTCTAAGAACGTATATCTCTTCTCATAATTTTTTCCCAGAGTAGCATGAGATAGGGTAAGGGAAAGTTTGTGTCTATAGTGTACATTAGTAAAACATAAAATTTAATAAAATGTATAATTGGTAACATTTCCAAACTTATGCCTTTTTGTGAGTAGTAGAATTCTAAGAGGCTTGATACTGTCCTTAGCTACTCCCTAATTCATAGACCCTCAGAATAGTAAAGGATTTCAGGATTCACCTAGTTTAAAATTTGGAAAGGAATGTCAAGTTAGAACAAAGTGTTAGTTAAGACAAGAGATGGTATAAGAGACTAGTCCTTCTATATACTAAGGCTGACCCCAATCTCCTCTAGCTCAAGAAGAAGGTACGTCTGTCAGTGTGCTTTTCTTTATTTTTTATTGAACTGTAAGTGCATAAACTGTGTTGCTTTAAGTGTACAGCTTAAGTACATTTTATATATGTATACACTCCTGTAACCATGATCTATATTAACGTGTAGAAAATTTCCAGGTCCCCAGAATGTGGTTCATGCTCCTTCCAGTCAATACCTAACTCAGAGGAAACCATTAGGACATGTATTACAACTTTATCCTATTTATCAAGAGTTAAACCTATTTTGAACTTCCTGTAAATTATCAGTGTTTTGCTCTTTTCTGTCTGGCTTCATTCACTTAGGATAATGATTTTTAGATTTACAACTATTGTTCATATCAGCAGTTTGCTCTTTTTAATTGTTTTATTATTTCATTGTATGATTAGATCACAATTTATATTTCCATTTACCTCTTGATATTCATTTAATTTATTTCCAGTTTGGCACTGTTGTTAATAAAATTGTAAAAAGCATTGTTCTATTTACCTTTGATTAGATCTGTCTGTCTATATCTATCTATCTATCTATCTATCTATCTATCTATCTATCTTTCTATCTTCTATCCTTATCATCTATCTAATCTGGATGGATTATGATAGATACTTAGATATAGATATAGATAGATAGAGATAGAGATAGAGATAGAGATGATAGAGATAGAGATAGATACAGATATATGCTAATCTTTTCTTGGCCCTACAACTAGGAGTAGTATCATGGGTTATAGAGTAAGCATATGTTTATCCAAAGTTTATACATTAAAATGTCCCAATATAGTTTGATACAATGTAGTTTGGTTTACACTCTCATGAGTAGTATAAGACAATTTCAGTTATTCAATACATTTCCAAAACTTGGCATTGTCATTTTTTTTGTTTTTGTTGTCAATTTTTCTTTTGAGTATATATGATATTTCATTGTGATTTTTAACTTACATTCATCTGATAGCTAATAGTGTCATACAATTTTTAATGCTCCTTTTGGCAATTTATATATGTCTTTTATATCTTCTTTCAGGCTCTCTTTTGATTAACATGATATATGAATTTAATGATGTTCACTTTATGGCCTTTTTTGATGAATTGTGCTTTTCATGTCTGATTAATAAGTTTTGACTATCATAAGGCCATGACTATATTCTTTTATGTTTTCTCATAAAAATTTTATTATTTCCTCTTTTATATTTTTATATTTGGGTTATTTTATTAAATATTTTTTCTATATGGTACGTGGCAAGTGTAATGGTCCATTTTTTATTTTTTTATTGTTTTTTTCTTAGAATGATACACACACATGCACTCATTTATATAGCTTAAAATCAGGAATAACTCCCTGTGGTCTTAGAAGTCAGGACTGTGGTTGCCCTTGAACAGAGACAGTGGTTGGCATAGTTTAAATTCATAAAACTATATGCTTTTAATTTCTGTAATTTTCTGTAATTTATATTTTAATGAAAATCTACATAAAGTAAAAAAAGAATACACGTAAAAGAATATCAATCAAATGCAATGTAACTTGTTTGTTTCCCTATTCATACAAACCCACTTGTAAAATAACATTTTTGGGGTCATTGGGCAAATTTGAACACTGACCTACTAAATAATACTAAGAAATTATTATTTATATTATGATAATGTCATTGTGGTTATTGTTAAGACTATACATCTTTTTGATTTGTATACAGTAAAGGATTTATGGATTAAATTAGTCAGTGTTTTGAATTTTCTTTGAATTAATCTAGTGGGGAAAAGTGTGTGAGGATACGTAGAGATGAAATAAAATGGGTCACACCAACATTTAAATGTCGATCATTTTAAAAAATAGATGATGAGTAAGTTCATGTTACTTTATTATTCTATTTTCTCTACTTTTCTGGTGTTTAAAAACTTTAATAATAAAATGTGAATGTATGCTTGCCAAGTCTCCAGACGAGGACACAACTGGGCTGACAACTTGATTGCAGCCTTGCGAGTCCTTAAACAGAGCACTCAGTTAAGCCAACCCTAAACTCCTGATCCACAGTAATTCTTAGATAAATGTGTGCTATTTTAGGATGTTATATGCAGTAATTAAATAGCAGTACAGAACTAATACAATTACCATTGAATTACTGAGTATAAACCAGTCATTCTACTCAACTATGCTTAATTGTAGCAATCTAAGTTAGATAATATTCTCATTCTATAGAGTAGAATTTTGAGGCCCAAAATGGTTATATAGTTTCCCAGAGTTCAAACCAATTAACACATAATCGAGCCAAATTCGTCTTTGGTTCTGTCAAATTGGAAAGGCTATGGCATTGCTTCTACACTACACACCTTCCATGCAGAGACAGACCTGGGCAACTCTTCAGTAGCATCAAAGAACAAACTGTTATGTTCAAATGTTGGTCATGATGTTGACTGCAATTGGATGGAGTGTGAGATCTCCAAAAGTTGGGAAGTAACCCATGGCCAGCAAATGGATATTCACTGTAATTTCCCTGCCATAACTTTGTTTATCCACTTAAACTGGTGAAACCATTCTCGTGGAAGGTGGAAACTACACCGGTAGAGTAGAAAACCATTGGAGATCCTGAAAAAAATTCAGGAAGAGAAACTGTGTTGAAAAACTCAAGTGTCTATAAACAAATTAATTACTATTCTAGCATATTTTTTCTTCTTTTGAACTACAGTTCAATATTTCAGTCAAAAATATTTGTGAATTCTCTTTGAAGAACAAACTCATGTTACCTAATAACTAAAAGAAGGCTTGGGTTTTTAAATGGTAGTCTAAAATCATTATATAGCATAGATACAAAAGCTGATAATCAAAATGGAATACATTTCTGATGCTTTCTGAAGGTTGATAGACCTTATTATTTTGATGTCATAATCAAGATATTAAACCAAGATATCTGGTAATGACTCCAGTAATTATAAAAAACCAAAGGAGGAATATAATCTTTTAATAAACAGATAAAATGTTCATAGGAGCGCCTATCAGCAGTCAAGCTATTTATCTAAATATTAGTCCTAAGAATTATTAGTAGACAACTATGTGGTACTTTTAGTAAGAAAACATGTTTTCTCTTAAGAATAACAGAAAGTTTCCATTTTCATTCTAGGTAGAAGAGCTGCAGTGATAAAATCCTAGAAAATCATTCAACTTTGAGTATTAGGAAACACTGAAGACAAACTCTTTTAATAATAAGCTAAACTGAGGAAAAAGTCTTTGGGGTATAGGAGAGTCATAAGTTTTAGAAATACTTAAGTCCATTTGTGTAGAGCAAAAGTGGCTCTAAGTATGATTATTGGTTGGGTAGAGGGATTCCTGGGGTGTGGCTCATTACTTCTAAATATTTTAAATAAAAATATTTGCCTCCAACCATATTACAAAACAAATGTGACCATGCAGCCTTTTTTCCAATTGATTTCCTTGGGACAAGTCCCACACAAATTGATTCTCTGGCCCTGCTCCTTCTAGATTCAGGCCCTGGATGTGAGTGAGAGTAGTAGCTTAATGGAAGTGACTAAGTTACAATAAATCATCATAACTCAGGGCTCAAGAGAAAACATTAGAGCTATACTTGGAGTGAAATCTAAGAAGTGGAAACCAAAAGAATCAGAAACCCACCAGATCTGAACATAATGCAAACCAAATTTTCCCAGAGCTAATTCTGAGTAACTTTATGTTAATCTACCCCTGATGCAGTTGGAAGCCAAAATATATGAGTCAAGCACACCAGGGAGTTCAGATTTAAAAGACTGGTGACATATTTTTAAGTTTGTATTTGTTCATCTTTTGTTAACTTCTTAATGTTATTTTTGTTCACTCTGCTGTCTTTCCACGCAAAGTTTCAGAAATATATTTTAAAGATCTGTTTTTATTTCTGTGAAATAAGAAAAGAAGTGAAGTTGAGAAACTTGGTCTTATCTAAAAGTGGACCTGGGAGCAGAGACTTACGCAGCAGACACAGCTCTTGCCCCACCTTTTACTGGGCTAAAAGCAAGGGTATGGCAGGTTGTGCTCCCTTATGTGGGTTCTAGCAGAGAATCCATTGCTAATTCATATCATTGTCATCCTTCAGCTCCTTGTGGTTGTAGGACTTGATATCCATTTTCTTGTCGAGGAGCCCTTCCCAGCTTTAAAGGTAACATTTCTTGGCTAGGGGGCAAGTCACATCTATCTAAAGCACCTTCTGCCTTTTCTTTTTCCACTTTTAAAGAAACCTATGGTTAGACTGGAACCAATAAGATAACAGCATTATCCTCTTATCTTAAAATTAGTCTAGCAATCTTGATTCTATTTGCAACCTAATTTCCTCTTGTTATATAATGTTACATATTTACAGGTTCCAGAGATTAGTACATGGACATCTTTGAGGATAGAAGAAGGGAGCGTTATTCTCTTAAACATGGTACAGAAGCTCTAAGAGAAAGGTGCAATGGTTGGGGCAGAGAATGAAAAGGAAAGCCTGGTGTGAGATGATGTTGGAGAGGTAGTTATAGCTAGGATGTGTAGACTTCATTGTACTTTAAAAATTTCTAACTTTATCCTAAATGCAAATGAAAAGCTACTGAGGGAAAATGTTTAAGAGGGAAGTATGGGGAAAAGGATCAGATGATGACATGATTCAATTTGTGTTTTAAAATATTAACTACATCTGTATTACGAGGAATAGATTCAAAAGAAGAATGAATGAGGTAGGAAGCTACCGGAGTTAGGAAGCTCCACCTTTGTTTCTTAAAGATATAAGTATAACATGGAGAGGTGTAACTGGGTTTGGCAGTAGGCAAAACTGATAGGAATTTGTATGTTCAAAGTTCTTTGAAGTATACCATGGTTAAGGATAGGTAGCATTAGATGAAACTATAAGCAGGAAGATTTCATAGAAAAGGCTTATATGATAGTGCAAGCATGAATAAAAGTGAATATTTATTTGGGTAAAGCAGGGAGGATGGAATATGAGGGGCTGATATAAAATCTTTCTAACCTGTAAATATTCGAAGGTAGAGAATATCCCCTACTTGTCTTTGTAATACTTCAATAAATCATTCCCAGACCAACCGATTCTGACTTTTGAGGAGGGGAGTTAAGAAATTTGTATATGAATAAGCTCTAGAGATGCATCTCAGAGAGCCAGACTTCTACTTATCTATAGTCAAACCTTCGGAACACAGTCTACATGGCCTATGAAGATAAAAAATATTAAGTAAATATTATGTTGAAACATACTTTCTAAAGGAAATATTAAAAATATAAAATATAAATAAAATACAGTAACAGAAGTCAACCTCTAATATTTATACTTAATATTTGGGCCTTTAAATTTTAATGTTTATGCATATTAAACCATTTTCTTTGTATTCCGATAATGCTTATATTCAAAGTAATGAAAAAAATTGCTCAAAATTATAATATGATCTTACTCTAGCAGAGCTTCCACTCAGAAAACATCTGCATTTATCACCCTGTGGTGTATTCCCCTTGACATAGTATCCAAAATACTATTCACAGAGGAAGCCGTTTCACACTAATTTGAGCACCTGGAGCATAATGAGAACTATAAGTACAATTCAAAGGATTCTTCTTAGTGCCTATGAGATTGGTTTAGAAGGAATGCTTAATTTGCACACACTTGGGACATATCCTATCAGCAAGCAAATCACTTCCTGGGAGCCTGCTGTTGGGGAAGCAGGAGAAAATTTCCAAAAGGAGATTTTATGTTTTTTTCTTTGGGTATTTTAAAGAGGAGGAAGAATCATTTGAAGAAAGTTCTTTCTACAATCAAAGTCATCTTTCTAAAATGTAAATCTGATCACATTTCTTTTGTAAAATTTCTTAAACTCCCCATTGCCTAAAGAATAAATTCTAAAACATTTACAAGTCACTAGACAGAGACTAAATTTACTGGTTACTATATTAGACTAGTCACTAGTTATAGACAGGGAGACTCAGAAAGAGCAAATATGCAGAGAAGTACCCATTAGATCCAGTCCCTCTCAAAACACAACTCCATTTTCTGGGTGATCTTTAATTGTATTAGAAGCTTCTGTATTCTTATAATCAATTACCCTTATTGGTCAAATATCATGAATGAGTTTACATTTTTTATACCAATGTTAATATAACCATACAAAATGGTTTGCTTATGAGAATTTCATTTAGAACTATAGTCCTGCATCCCATTCAAATCAGCATCAGCATCAGCAGGATTTCCAGTTTTGAAAGAATATATAATCGCTTTAAAAAAAATGTATGAAAATAACATGTGATGATGAATTCCCCAGGACTCCACTCTGGCTAATAGCACAACTCTCTTTCCCTCATCTGTATTAGATACAGCATAACTCCTATCTCCTTCCTCACAAACATTGTCAAGCAGCGTAGGCTAAAAAGAACAACTGGAGAACTATTCAATGCTATTGAGCTTAATGGATATTTTCTGGATGTTTGGCAATGTTGTCATGACTTATCCTGCTGCTTTTAAAATACCCTAATATTCTAGGACACTAATAGGTAGGGTCAAGGAGAAATATGTGAAATTGTACTTTAGATATATATGAAATACACTCACCAAATGGCTGAACAGTTCTGCTATATAGCTTATAAAAATTAGTATGAACATTTTTGTTACCAAGGTTTGATTTTAGTTTTTAGGAACACATTTTTATTTTGCAAGAATCGTTTCTGAAATAAGTTAAAAATATGATTTTAGTTATGCATTTAAGTAAAAAGATAGTGATTAAACCATAATTTACATAAAATATTCACTGATGTTTAACACCTACCCTTGGGGCTATAATGATATCACAGAAAACATGAAAATCAGAAGATGTAAATATATTAAAAGAAGTATTAACTCACACTCCAAAAGTCAATAATAATTTAGAAGACTAGACTTGAAACCAATAGAAACAGATGCAGCTGCAAAATTTGAGTTTACCTATCATTCTGAGGAGACTGGCTTTTCACTGAGAAAAAAATGACAGTTCTAGAGCACAAACATAAATGTAATGATGGATTTTAAAGTGTTACGATTGTTAACAGAACTATCTAAATATTTAAGTTTTACTAGATTTATTGACAGCAGCGTCAATAGAGGTTCAAATTAGGTTATCTTCAATTAAGGGTTCTATTTTTTTTTTAATACAAATCATGACAACAGATAAACTTGTAGAAGTTGATTCCACAAAGGTGAAACACCATGCATAATACTACTATTGTAATTTATTTAAAACATGAAAATTTGGGAAAAAATAGTTTTGTGACAAAATATTTAGTTTTAAGTAGAACACAATATTGTGGTTAAAATTATTTATAGGAAATTAAGACATGAGCATCAACGTACTTGGAATTGGTTATGAAGACATAAAATTATATCAAATAAGCTATGATATTTTACAAAAAAAAATAGAAGTCATAGCCTAAGTTACAAATGTTTTCAATATACAAAGATTAATTTTACTACAACACTTAATAATAATTCTTATGTTAAAATAAAAACATATGTAATGAAAGTATGCATACATTGACTCTTGATCATCCACCATTAGTTGAACTTTAAAGTACTTTGCACCTTTGTAGAGATACTTTGTAAATCCTACAATGGTGAACTTTTTTTGGTAAACAAATGCTCTTTTAGTTACATTTTGTTCAAATAGTTAGCTAAAATATTAAATATTCAATTAATACAGTTTTTAAGTCTTTTTTTAAATCCAAAATCTGGCCTCTCCCAAAGACAGTTTTTGTTGCCTTTAGTATTCGTTTGTTTGACTGTTTCCTCCTGACCACATCCAGCTGTTAAACTCAACTATATAATAGCTATATTGTTTTCACCATAAATTACTGTACAAACTGATCCAGTTATATTCTGGTCTCTTTAAAGGGGTTGTTTTTGAGGTCACTATTTGAGGTTTGTTCGAATGCCACAGCGTTAGAGGTTGTTCTTAGCTGTCTCTTTTTCTGTTTCTCTCTGGGAAACTTGCTGCCCTGTGGCTTCACTTACATCTCTAATAAAGCCTCAAGCCTCCTCTGGACTACTTTGTATGAAAAACATTGTTTTTGAGGGTGTCCTTAGACTTGAACTTTGTTTCAAATTGAGGAGAGCTCCAGAACTCTTCTATGGCCCATCTCTCCCCATGGACAAACTCTCTGGGCTATAAATCTGGAGGTAATGCTGGGAATAGTGGCTTGTTTCTGAGTGACATTGCTGTTTTTGAAGCAGAGCTCTGGGTGGAGTTTGCAACCTCTGGTGTTTGGGTTTCCTTTTACCTATACATAGAGAAGAATATAATCGTTAAGGGTGGAAAATTTTCCAGTAAACCAGCATTAAGGATTTATTCTGCTTCTGTAATCTGCTTATTTGCTTGATGTTAACCAGGGTGTAGTAATCTGCTCAAAGATATGCTAATGGCCAACTTCTGATTCTCTAATCTGTTTACTTGTTTTGATGTTATCCAGGGTGTGGTTCTAGGTTTTATAAACTGCCTCTTTTGGGAGCTTGAGGCTGACCTCCTCTAACTCTGCCTGGTAGAGAGTTGAGGGTTGTTGGGTGCCTCATTATGCGAGTGACTGGCTTAAACTGGTTTCTTAAGCAGTTAAACCTTATTTCTTGTTTCTATGTTTAAACTGCTTACTTGTTTATTTGTATGAGTTTTAAAAATGCCTTCTGGCTTGCTTAATTGTGGGCAGATTAGGACAGATCTCTTCTAGGATAGGATGACCTCAATGTCTTTGCATACAGACCTGAAATCCCCTAACTTTCCTCTTTTATCAGAGCCATGGACCCCCTTATTATTAGTATGGATATTGAGGGATGGGAGGTCTCCTGTATCTGCTTACTGCTGAGAAGGGTGTTGTACCTGCCTATTTGGGTTTCATGGAGCTCTTTCCCTTTCTTCCTTAGTCAGTGCAGGGTCTTGAGTTTCCTGCTGAAGTGCTGCCTCAGTCCCTAGACAGGAAAAGAAGATATAAGTTTGTTATTTAAATCATATATCTATTAATTTCTATTATTGGTTTGCCTATTAAGAGAGTAAAGGGAAACAGGCTTGGTTACTATATCTCTTAAAAATAAAAAAAGACCTTTGGTCTTAAGTCTTCTCCCTTCTCAGACTCTAAGGGCCCTGTCTGGCCTAACACCATTTCTGCTAACAATGGGCTGATGACCCTTATTAGTAACTAGAAGATCTGAGTCACCAGTTTTCAGGCAATTATCAGAATTTGAGGGAGAGGGCCTTTTTTCCAAAGAAAGGAGGGAAGAAAGCTTACCTAGGTTTACTAAAAAGAGTAAGAACTCTGCAACAGATATCCTGTATCATTTCCTGCTAAAAGATTCAGAATTTTACAAGTGATGTCCCATATCAATATTATCTGAATGTCTATGACCTTTCCCCACTCTAAATTCATATGTCGAAATCCTAATACCTTGTGTGATGATATTATTGACACTGGTGGGGTGAATATGAAATCCAGTGTGCCCCAGTGGCATGGGGAGGAGGAGGAAGTGACAGTGGAGGACAGTGGACGGTGGCATTGTGTGTTGTTTCTTGGTTCTTCCCTGCCAATGCAGTAAAGAATTATAGTCAGCGAGATTTAGAAAAAGTATTTATTGAAAGTACATTTAGAAGGAGATAGGATGCACTAAGGAAGGCTGCAGCCCTGTGGAATTCAGGAGATAAAGAGATACAATAGTGCACCCCAAAGGAGGGGGCGAGTTTCCAGCCAGGAAAGCTGTAACAATGCAGAGATGGGAAGATCTGTTTCATATTTGGGCTGTGATGGGAGGGCCTAGATGATCAATATGTGAAGTCACCTTGACTGACAGTTTGCTGCTATAACTTTTGTCTACTGCGCATGTGCTTACCTAGAATTTAGTCTGTTATAGTTAGATTCATGAACTTCCAGGCATAGTCATGGTATTATAATGATGGTATAAGGAGGCTGATGTTAGTACTTTTTGTGCATGCATTTGTAGCTGGTTTAGCCAGCAGCTGTATGGCCTTTGAGCTCTAGGATTTGGGTTAATTTATAACCCTAAAAGAGAGGTGTGTCTGTGAGGTCTTTAAGGAGGGTCCTCAAGGGAAGTTTCTAAGGTTACAGAGCTGGGCCTTGGCTCCTGTCTCTCATGCCTGACTATCTACCTAACATTAGGATGTGAGGCCCTTGGGAGGTGCATAGGTCATTGGTGGAGCCCTCAGGAATGGGATTAGCGCTCCTGTAAAAGAGACCTTCCAGCGTTTCTTTCCAATTCTGCCATGTGAGGACACAAGAAAAGTCACCAGCTGTGGACCAAGAAGAGGGTCCTCACCAGATCACAACCACGTTTGTGCCTTGATATTGTACTTTCAATGTCCAGAGCTGTGAATAATAAATTTCTGTGTTTTATAAGCTACCCAGTCTGTGCTATTTTGTTATGGTAGCCTGAATTTACTAAGACACGAGTTATATCTGTTTCAATAGGGAAAACAGACCAAAAATGCTGGTTTTACAAATCAGGTAGTCATTAGGTTATCAAAGTTGTCCAGTTAAAAGGATACTAACTAGTAATTAAGAGAATACTAAAGATGTCTTAAAATTATGTCTCTTAAAATATTTTGTGAAAAATTATGCAAATAGAGCTATTTTAGTGAATCTAACAAAACCTATCATCAAGCTTTAACAAATTTTAACATTTGCCATATTTACTTTAATTCTTAATTTATGGAAGTACTTGTATCAAGTAGTGCAATCATGAAATGATAGTGTACATTTCCTTTTAAAAAAAGGTTGTTTTTATATAACAATTAAAAATGTCTTCTTAATTTCATCTAATACCCAATCTACCTTCAAATTTTTTGATGCTTAAAGCAAAAACAGTACTTTTATCATTGGCTTAATTGAATAAATATGTAAACAGTATTTTTTAGAATACATCTACCATTTATCAATTATTTTTAATCCAACACCTTGGCTTGTTGGAGAGAAAACATCAATTTTCCTATACGATGTCCAGAATTCTTGTGAATTGAAAATTAGATGCAAATCCCTCAATAAAATTCATTTAGCAGTTTTGCAATGATGTAAAACAGGTGGTTCTATCTATTTCATTTTACCTTAGGTTACGAAGCACAGGATGCTGGAAGTTCTATTAGTGACTACTCAGCTGATTCAGAAGCTAACAGCCTGATCCCTCTATTGTAAATTTATCTTGGTCCACTTGTAATAAGCAAATAATTAGGATAGTAATATTTTGGTGTCTTCTAAATGTCCAGTCCCCAAACGAGTTTTCAAGTTTTAATATCTGTTGATAATTTTTGACTATATCAATTATATCTTTAAGGGGTATAAAAATTTTAATTTTCTGATATTTTTTTTGCCTACATTTTTTTAGTCAAAATTATCATGAAGTAAAGCATATTTACTCAATCATGACCTTCTAGTTATCTTTACAATTTGAACAGGCGAATCAGAATAAATGCTTAATTCTTTTCCTTTATCAATTTTAGAAATAGATAGTTGGTGAAGTATGTTTTTTTAATAGTGCCAATTTTTTTGGTGTTCGTTTTTAGAAAATCGTGAAATAATGGACTTTCAGATAACCTATATGACTCAATTGGGTGCAGACATCATTATTGTTGTTGTTGCTGAAACTATCACATCTTTCTCTTGTAAGATCATTTTCAGACCTGCAACCATGCTTTTCTTGTTATAACCCATTAGTCTTTGATGTTTTCTTTTTTTCGTCCCAAAAAATTATGTTCCAAGCCTGTCTTTTAAGTTGCTTGTCTCACCTAAATTCAGCCATTTTTCCAAGATGCTGTAGTTTCTTTCATTTAAAAATGAAACTTAATGACAAAAATACATATGATTATAGTACACATCATTGCTGGTAATTTCTTCCCTGTAATTATCTTTGGTGGCCAAAATTATGAAATATGTGTTTAAAAATACAAGGAAAAAATAAAAATAAAATAAAATAACTAACCATACCATGAGTTTATATGGCTGGTCTCAAATCCTATTTAACATTGTAATGTTGTACTAATTTCTTTTAAGATTTTACTTGTATATATATTTTTTCTTATACCAAAGTATTTTCCTAACATTTCCATAATTTTTAAATTAATACATTTTCTTATAAAATACCTAAAATTATTTTAAAATTACTTTTATAGTTTTTTTTTTAATTTGAAACATTAAAATGTCTGTACCCTAGAAAACAAGTGGAAATTTTAACAGGGTGCACAAGTCAGAGGAGGGAATGTTTCTAGAGTTCAAAATTGATGTTTAGTAAGTAAAAATCTAAACACAGAAATAAATTTAAATTGAATCAGAATTTTTCTTCCTTGATGAGTAGTTGTTAGAAACTTCACGTATAATAGAAATCATGCATAATGTGTTTAGAATAACCATGCCCTTGTTTTCACGCATAGGTTTTGTATCAGCAGTTCTAGAGCAGGTTCTAGAAAACTGAAGTTATAAGATGTCTTTCAAGTAATTTTGAGGTACATAATGCACGAGACCAAGCTTTGACTTATCTGAAAATCATACTTCTCTGAAAGCTTTTCGATGCTTCTTTTTGCAACAATTAATTGCTCACCAGAGCAGTAATAGGTAACTCTCATGTGAGCTCTAAATTGTTTCTTGGAGAGCTGCAAGTATGCTTGATCCAAGAACAGAGCCAGTAAAAGGAAAATGAGAACCAAAGAAAGAGTCTTACACATACTGAACTCCTAAATGAAGCTAGGCATTCTAATTCTACAAAACATGGTGTGTTTTCAGTAGGCTCTTTCTTTCTTTCTTTCTTTCTTTCTTCTCTTCTCTCTTCTTTCTTTCTTTCTTTCTTTCTTTCTTTCTTTCTTTTCAATTTGGTTAAGTAAATTAGGGTGTGTTATAGCACACTGAATCTTGCAAACCATGGCAAAATTTAAATCCAACCTGTTTGTTGAAAATAAAACAGTTTATACATCTTCCAATAAGTAAAAGTAAAATTCTTACCATCTCGTAACAGTGGGAACCAAAATTCACTTGCATAAAATGCAGGGATACATTAATTATAATGAAATGACCAGAGGGAGAGTCACTGCTATCTGGCCCAGAGTTTGAGGATCCAACAGCATATTCAAATCAGTCCAGGAACACTGTTATTTGGCCTCACCTGCTCATGTATATCCCACTTAAATACCAGTAAGGGCAATTCTAAGTCTTATGGCTTGCTGGGACTTCCAAGAATCCCCCAACTAGTTGGCTCCTACTGCATACTTTTGTTCACAAGAATGGTGGAAAGTGGGCATAACATTTGACTCGTGCCCTTGCTCTACCTTCTACAACAACCCATGTTCCCCCTAACAGAACAAACCTCTATTTGACAACAGCAGCTGGGCAGAAGCTGGAAGTCAATCCCAATCATATTTCTGTAATGCACTTCAAAGAGGTTATATTATTATGGTCATCTGACTTATTGAAAATAAAGGGAGTTAGGAACTGGAAAGAGGTTGTTTTTAATCCCAGTCATCCTTCTGAGAATATTTGCCTTCCTAAAATCTTGAACTTTTTTTTTTTTTTTTTTTTTTGCTGAGCTGTGAAAACTTTGGAACTCATTCACTCCAACTTCCTGTTTATAAATTAAACATGTATATTGTATTAATTGCTAGATTGATTAAGCAACTTACCCCAAGCTAATTAATAACAGGTAGAACTGGAACCCAAATATTTGTACTTGTAATTCAGGGTAAACATTAAGGAAGTGCACTTTAATATCACTGCTTTGTAATGTAAGTCAGCTCAGTTTGTAAGCATAAATTTCCATCTCCTTAATATTGAGTAAGTTTTTTCTTATTTGTTTAGGTACAATTTTCAACTCATACATTTTGCACTGACTGCTACTTTAGCTTATTAAAGGCGAACAAACAAACAACAAAACAATGAAACTTATGATAAATCCCATAGCAGAATTTCAGATATAACAAATGTTGTTTGAGTCCTTCTACAAAGATCTTTTATCTCCTCTAGGTAGCATGAGTGGAAAGGAGAGAAATGATTAAAAGGTAATTGACAATCAAATGAGACTTTCTTAGTTCAGTAGTAAACTCATTACATTCTCTTAATTTCATTCCTTTTTTGTGACATTACCAGCTGATTAAAATATTGTGGAATTGTTTTATTAATATTGTGATTATTGATTATATGTAATTAAAGTTTTAAAGTCAGTTTTTTACATAAAAACTTCAGGTAGACCAGGACACTGAACAGAGCTAATGCCGCTTTGCTGATGATCAACCCAGCTAGTGGGGCACAGAGCATGTGAAAGTGGATGAGAACTGAAACAATTAGAAGTATTAGTACTGAGGATCAAGTGTCTGGAGTAGTGTGCCTCATGCCAGTAAAACAGTTAAGACCAAGAATCACACATGGGGGTAGCTTGTTAGGGACAGAGGGGAGTACAGGGATGACTGAAGGACAGAAGTTTTGGTTAAATGTTTATTTTTAAAACCCCCAGTTTGGAAGGTACAATAATACAGGAATAGTTTCCTGAACTATGGAAAGTCATTGGAAATGAAACCCAAAATGATTTCAAGTCTTCTATATTTTTACAGTACTGAGGTACTTTTTTCAATGTTGTTATTTTGTTTCTTTCCCTTTCACTTGATCTTAATTAAAACAAATTTTTAAATAATCTCTAGAATAATGAAAGTATAAACCTTCATCATTCTCTTTAGTCAAGCAGAAAATTTTACTTTTGCTTGACTTTTATTTAGCAATTTATTTAGCATTTAAGCTATGCAAAAGTACGCAGACACACCATTAACAAGCGCACTGTCTCCAAAAGTCAAACTGACATCAGTTATTGAAATCTGAAAGCTGGTTTTGTATTGCCCTTTTTAAAGTAATTTGTTATTGCTCCTCAGAAAAGCATGCGTATTGCACTGCCAAAGAAATAGTGGCTACCAACCAGTCTGTCTATTATTGTCCAAATTTCTATAGGACAAAAGGAAGCAGTGAACACAACTATAGTCCATTTAGGGTGTTGACAAATGCTTTACAGATAAAATTTCTGAAATATAGACAGCTTTAAATTACTTAATTGAAAGTATATTGTACAGAATTGTTTGGTAGTTTTTGGCACCCCTGTAGCCCAAATAGATGCATGTCAAAATGCTTATATCTGTTTTATTCTTGACCTATGAGAGGATAGCTAGGGCATAATGCACTTTCTTGAGTATTTTTTATCATGGGCTAAAAGGAAAGTTTCAGCCTTTTTGATAGTTATTTCAGTAAGTAATTGAAGTTTGAAATCTTAATCTCTCTCTCTCTCTCTCTCTCTCTCTCTCTCTCTCTCTCTCTCTCTCTCTCTCCTCTCTCTCTCTCTCTCTTCTGGCAGGATCAACCAGGTATCAAATTCTCTCCTTTAATATTGGCCAGTAGTTTATGAATGAAGTAGGTCCCTGCCCTTAGCAGTACCCAAACATCTAGTATTAGAAAGATGGATTATCTTTGTTAAGAATAAGAAAAAAAAGGATGAATTAAATAATATTCTCTCATAGTTTACATGGCTATAGTCTTCAGAATGCTTCCACACATTTTATTCATGTGAACTCTATAGTTACTTCATAGGATAGAAAGTGTGAGTATAATTGTTTTGCAACAGATGCATAGTGAGTCTAACTTGTTTTTACATCAAAATGTCAGTATGTCCAGATGTGTACACTGCACTAGTATAGCAGGCTCATTGGGAGTCTATTTATCTGAATAGTCAAAGAATTTCTTGGGAAAGATGTCTTTGGAGGGAGAAAGACAAAAATTGCCAAGTTTATTTCAAGGACAATGGATCAGGATCAGTGGGGTAGTATATTTACAAGGATAGAATTGTGTCTATATCTTAGATTTTCCTGTGAATAAGAACCTATGAAAATATGTCTAAATCATAGGGCAAGAGTGTTACAACTACAATTCTTCTTTGTTAAAAATTCTTTTTTGTTAAAAGACATCATTGCAGGATATCCGAAACATCAGTTGCATTCATAGTGGAGTGAATCAGCAACATCAGTGATGACCATACTGCCAGGTGCTATTAACTAGATTTTGCAAAGCTGACTCTTGCTTGTAGTAGATGCATCATGTACTTCTTACTTTTTTTTTAAGTCTATGGCCATGTGCCAGAGCCAGCTGGGTAAAGTCAAAGAGCACCTAAAAGAGGGGGATGGGGGTGAAGCCTAAGAAAAAAAAAAGGAGACAGGAAAGCACTTCAGGAGGGTATACAGTCAATGCTGCAGCCTCGAGTTTATTTAGCATAGCCCTTATATTTCTTTTTGAACACAATAGCAAGGCACAGAGTACATTACCATAGGAATGCTGACATTTACATAAGTTCCTATATATCCTTCCCTCAGGGTACAAACATCCTTGCTTTTTGTAAAACATCCCACTATCTTAAAAGGATTACTTTAGGAGGCTTACCTCTCCTCCAGGGTCAGTAATGTTTAACTCAACATCCTGCTTCCTTGAACCATTGTATAAACTGTCTCAGCAACTGCTTTATGGCTATAAGCTATGTGATTTCTTTGTGTCTCATAATGGCTCCCGACAGCCATGCTACCCTGAACAAGCCTGATCCTGTCTGATCTCAAAAGCTAAACAAGGTTGGGCCTGGTTAGTACTTGAATGGGAGACCACCTAGGAAGACCAAGTGCTGTAGGCATAAAACATTAAAAGGTAAAGAATTGTAAACTGACAAGGTCCTTGCAATCTGTGAGGTCAACCAAGGGTTGCCTCACCTAAAAAAATAAGTAAATAACAAATAAATTAATATATTTTTTTTAATCTGAGCTTCTTTGTAAAAGGACTCCCTTCTTTGTGTAAGACCTTCATGTACACATGGCCTTTTTAGAGAGTTTATTTCCATACCAGCAATGCTTTCTTTTTGCTTTTACCCAGTGCATTGGGATATCACTAGTCCAGATAATATTTAAATTATTTTCCATTTGTATATTTCTGAATTAAATTTTTTTTTTCTTAAATGAAGCTCAAATCCATTCTAAATCTAGCTCTTAATTTTCAGTCTTCTGGGCTTTTATTCTCCTTTTGTTTAACCTGGGGTCTCCAGAACATATGATTTGTCATCTTTCTGGTCCAAGAATGAACATTTTCTAATGTTTTCTTACATTGATGATATCGGCTCTTATAAGATCAATTCATACATAATACCCTATAATATCCTTCTTTATATATAATATATAATATATATTATTCACATATATTTTATTCACATATATATATTTACATATATATTTATATATATGTATTTGATAGAACTAACAAAGAATTACCACTCTAACCCCTAGAGCAAATCCAGTGTCTTTTTCAAAAGTATTTTTTCAGAGCCCACTTCATTAATAGAATCTGAGCACTCTCTTTTATTTGACAAATACAGATGTGTACTGCATTTTTGTTTGCTGTAGATATATATTATGTGCAAAGTATATTACACAGTGTTTATAACCAGAGGCTTGCTTTGCTAGTCTAGCTGTCCTCCACTTATAGAAAATTGAATTCTCTATTTGTATTTGCCTTTCCCCATCCATTCTCTACTATTTAGCCAGTAGCTATTTTAAGATATCACACCCTAAACTACTTCAATACTTCTCATTTCATTTTTGGTTAAAGACTATTGACAAAACAGTTTCTGGTGCTTGACATGACCAACACCATTTTAAGAAGTAATTTACTCTCAGTGACTGCCTGTTTGTCCCAGGAGGGGTGGGACTGTATCACCTGAAAGGAATGTTCTTAAGTTGTTTACTGCTTTGGAATACATAGCTTTGAGCGAGTACATGCAACCTGGCTACAAGCCAGTTGTGTTCCCATAGCCTGTATATATGAAGCCTGTGGCGCCTAAGCCCCTTTTGGTGTGCAGAGCTACCATCTTGCTGCACCCTAAGAATCTGCTTCTGTCCATAAATTCTGTTAATCCTGGAGTTGCAAGCCTCTTATTTCAGTCTCGTGGCCTTATCTTTCTCTGGAGGTTGGTTCCAATGTACCTTGGGAAATTTTCCCAACAGACCAAAATCCTTTACATGAACTACAGATTTCAATCATATTTTGTCCTCTTTCAGCCTCTTCAGATTAATCTTGTATTGCACCTTATTCTTTGTACTTCTGCACTCCTGGCCATCTTTTGGTTGTTCTACAATGCCATGTTCTCTTTAACTGTAAAACTGTACACCTGTTATTTCTGTTATCAGAAGGCTCTAACCCTCCTTCTTAGCCTACTTAAGATGCTACAGTCATTCAGTTTTAAAAATGAAATACTTCTCAAAGAAACTTTCTTCATTTCTCTTCAATGCCAAGTTTCACAATCCTATGCTCTTCTCACAATTATCAGTATTATCATTTTATATTTATTTTGGTTATTTGTTATATGTAAGCATTATCCTCCCTCAGCACCAGACTGGAAGTTCCAAAATGGCATGGGATTTTGCTCTCAATTTTACCCCCAGCACCTAGCATATAGCTTGGCATATGGTAGGCATTCTGTAAATATTTTTGAATCAGTTAAATAATATATTCGTTTATTCTTCTCTAGGTTTTACTCTTTTGTCAACATAATCTACATTTAAAAAAAATGGAAGGTTGAGATATTTGTCTGACATTTGTTTACATGTCACTCAAATTTCCTGACTTTGCAATCCTTTTATATCTAAGTCTGACATAGTACTTCAAGATTCCTAGTCACACAATCTTTGCATATAAGAGGAGGTGCTAGGGAAGCCCTGTATGTGAAGGAGATACTAATGTAGTAGAAGAATCTTAGAATAATACACTGGAAGTAAAAATAAAATAGGATGAATTTATAAAACTACAGAACCTTCATGTGTTGTGGAAAATTCAGAGTCAGGAGAGAAATATGAGGAAAAAATTATTTTTTGAATCTTCTATGCTTTGATAGGGGAAACTTGGTTCTGATTGAGCATTTCTTGAATTTCCTCTTCTATTATGTTTTATCTCTTCAACTCTTTTATCAAATCTTTAACAAGTTATGGCAGTTCTTCCTCCACAATATCTCATATATGTCTCTAAAACTTTATTTTCACGGTCAGTAAGCCTCATCGGGTGTGATTCTCTCACACTTAGGTCCCTGCAATAGCTCTAACTCAAATGCTTTCACTTGATTCTTGTTAAAATCTATTCTGCTTCCTCTGTCAAATCAATCTTGTTTTCATAGCATCGCTATTCTCTTTCAAACACAGCAGCCAGACAAACAGAAACAAAACTTGATTAATTGGAGATAAAGTTAAAAAAAAAAAAATCAACAGCATTGCAGCACAAATTTCCTCTCTAATTGCTCAAGTTTCCCAGAAACGGTCACTGTACCCCAGCAAGACAGTCCATCAACTCAGTGCCCCATGAACTCAATATCAGTTGCTTTTGCCTCTCAGTAAATCCTTTTCATCTTCTGGTAAAATCAACCCTCTTTTTGATAAAGAACCTTTCCCATGTGATTCACGTAGATCACTCACCACACATGACTTGGAGAATAAACTCATAATCTGGTCCATGCCAGACTATTTTATCTTTTAGATCACAATGACTATTTCAATGATTGTGTTAAGCAGTTTCTAAAATCATCCCAGTGATCCCCAGTTATTCACACCTTGTGTCATCCTCTGCTCTGGATTTATCGACTAGTTTTTAATGACAGAATAGGGTAGACGTGATGGCCTGTTACTTCCAAAATTAAGTTACAAAAGAATTATGATTTCTGTCTTGCTCTCTCCTCGCTTCTCTCTCCTCTCTCCTCACTCTGGAGAAAGCAAGCTACCATGTTGTGAGTAACCCTATGGAGAGACCCATGTTGCAAGGGACTAAAGTCTCAGGCCAAAATTGTAAACAAGGACCTATGGCATGCGAAAAGCCTGTGAGTGAGCTTGGATGTATATTCTCCATTATGGAAACCTTGAGACTTTAGTCCTTGCTGACACTGTGATTGCAGCCTTGTGAGAGAACTGAACCAGAGGTGCCTATCTAAGATGTGCTCTCAAATTCCTGATCCATAGAAACTGTGAATATTTTTTGTCTTATGCCGCTAAATTTTTATGCAGAATATGATTAATACATGTGTTTTCAAGAAAAGTAAATTGTTGTTTTCTAAAGTTTTATATACTGGAGAAGATCTATAGGGAAAATCCAGACCTGGGACTGACAACAGTCATATTTTCTGCTGTTTAGACAGAATCTATCTGAGAATTAAGTCAGGAAGAATCAGAGCCCAGAAATGGAAAATATAGACAGGCCCCTGAGGTATTTGATTCTTGCTTCAGAATTTTTAATTATGTGAAGCAATTTTCCGTTTTGCTTCCATTAATTTAAGTTTATTGTTTGTCATTTTTAACCAAAGCAATCCGAATAATACATCTTCTAAACTTATTCCTTCACAGAGCTGCCTTTTTACTTAAATTTTACTTCTCATCTAAGATACACGCATCTGTTCACTCTGCTAAACCAATCACTAGTTAGAATGCTTAATTTTTTGGCTGACTATATAGGGTGCCCAGATTAAACATTATTTCTGAGTGTGTCTGTGAGAGTGTTTCCAAATGAGATTAACATTTGAATCTGTGAGCTCAGTAAAGCAGATAGTCCTCTCTCCCCAAGTGGATGGGCATCATTCAAACCATTAAGAGCCTAAATAAAACAAAAGGAAAGGAAAGAGGAATTTGCCTCTTTCTGACTGATTACTTGAGCTGAGATATCGATCTTCACCTGCCCTTGGTGTTCCTGATTTTCATGCCTTTGGATTTAGAAAGAATAACACCACCAGCTCTCCAGTCTCTAGCTTGCAGACAGCAGATTATAGGACATCTCAGTCTCCATAATTGCATGAGTCAGTTCCTTATAATAAATCTCTTTCAATGTATAAATCCTGTCAGTTCTGTTTCTATAGAGAACCATGACTAAGATCCTACTTATCCTTTGAGACTTAGTTAAAATCTTTTTGTTATTATCTAAAGGCTTTTCTGATCATTCCAAATCAACTAATGTATTACCATCTTTGGACAAACCATTTAATGAATCTGGCTTTTAGAATGCCTCATTAGTTTAACTGTGCTATTTTTGTTTGTCTTCTGGAATATATGACATATTTATAACTACATTGATGATATTTCAGGAAATAAATAATTTTACATATTTCCCTGTATTTGCCCTGGTGTCTAAAATAGTGTCTTAGAATACTACGTCATTCATTTGTTACTAGTTTCTAACTATATATTCAAAAGAATGAAGCTCATATTTGATCTTTTTTTGTGTTCAGTGAAATAATTAGTTGATATATCAATATACTGTTTGTCACTATTAAGCCAGTCACTGTAATCTTAAAGTCCTTAGTGCCTATAAGATAGAGATAGTATGTTTGATTCATGGGATATTTGACACATATACAACTATTAAATGTCTTTTCCAATATTTAGAATATCAGCATAATTAGTAATGGCTTTTTTAAAAACCAGACATCTTTCTGAAAGACATTCAAAATCATGGTTAGTTGGGTATTAATCTTTTTATTAGCACATTAAAAATAAAGATAGAATACTTTCCTTTTATATAAACCTTACTGAAATCAACGCTTACTTAGAAGCTTAGCAAATCCCTGGCATCTTCCCTGAAATAAAGTGAACATGCTTTGCTGCCTGTGATTTGCACATAGACGCAATAAATAAATCAATTTATTCATATTTAATATTCTAGATTTCAAATATATGACAAATCCTGACAGTAGTAAAGAGTAATATGGCTCAATGATCCTCAAATAAAGAAAACTTTCTACAGACAATGAGTCTATGAAAACTAGCATGTGGCTAAAATGGTATAGAAGCTAGTCATCCCCACACCATATCTTACTAAGAAACTAAAGAAAAAAGTGCACAATTTTTAATCCCCAAAATTATCATCATTCTTCCAATTCACTTCATTTCTCCAACCTACTCCAACACAAGTGTAATCTAACATAATTAGAGTGTTTGAGATTTAAGAAAATCCATAGGTCTCCTTCCAACTAAACTGATTCCCCCTTTCATTCTTACATAGAAATTGTAAGGCTGTCACTGATTTGTGGAAATTTGTGGCAAAATACTTATTACTTGTCTCGATGAATAAAATAATCAGAAAAAAATATATTAGAGAGAGAGCCAGAGGATGGGAAAGAGAAGGAGAGAAGTTTGGAAGATCAGTAGTTAGGTGAGATTATGCAGAAAGTGAAAAATTCAGAATCAAGTGTTAGAAAATAAGCATTCTTTATAGATTGACTTACATTTTTTACAAAATAATTTGGTTTTCTTTCTGAAAATACAGCAGGGCTTTGATGTTAGCTATAGCTATATGTCTAAATGCTAGCCAATGGAATGTGAGCAGAATTAGTGTACTTTATTCAAGTCAAGAGACTGGGGTCATTAAAAAATCTTGTACCTAATTCCTCCTGTTCTTTTCTTGCCTTAATATTGATGAACATGGCCATTTTGGAAGCTTTATGTAAAATAAACTTGTGCTTCTGAATCCTCACTTAGAGAATGGCTTACAAAAAAGCAGGAACAATCTCTATTGCTGGATTTATGTGAACAAAAAATAAGCTTCTCTATTTTGAGACATTTAGAGGTTAGTTTGTTGAAGCAGCTAATTTGCATTAGCAAATATAATTATTCTGGTGAAGAAAGAAAGCTATTTTTTTCATGATATATATATAAATAACTTAAGACTTAAAGAGCACAGTCACAATAGAAAATTTTAAATTACACAAACCTTATTAAATGGAAATTAAATCACACCTCTTTTCTATGAATCATTTTTCAATGTTCTTGGTTACCTTAACAATCTCTTTTCTCCAGAACCATCTAAAACTGATCTAGTTTTATAATATAATATAGAAAACAATCACTTATTTAACCCTGAAATCAGCAAATTAGCAAAACTCATTCATGCAGTTTTCTTAGTTCTTCAGTATAGAAATCATATAGAAGAGCCTCTTGAAACTGTAGAGCTGACTCAAGCAAGCAGAACCTTTTCTGCCATCAGGAATTGTGTGTATGCTTCCAAAGCTGAAAACCTAATCCAATAAGAGCTGAACCCTATTATAGTTATTGTAGGAAATAGATACATCTTATTCATCTGTTATTAAGATTGTTTTAAAATTTCAGATTTATATCTAAGGACCTGTAACAGAGGCTGCTGTGGACAAGTAAATGCATCTTATTTGGGGGTTTATACTACTTTTTTGAAATGGAGAAATAGATGATGAAAGTGAGGGCTGTTTAAAATACACTATTCATTCATTCAATAAATATTTATTAGGCACTTGCTCTATGGCAAGCATTGTTCTTGGCACTAATGATTGGTGAAATAGCAGTGAATAAAACAAATATTCTGGAACTGGTATTCAGATGGTAAGTTTAGTTTCTGAAACTGCAAGTACTTATAGGGTTAAGTCAACCATGAAAGGCTAGGTTTTCATGTGATTTATAAAAATTATTACAGTTTCTATCAATGGACCAACTTGACATTCTAATCATTCTATTCTATTGTAAGTGCTAGGATGAAACAATAGACATTTAAATTAGGATAGATATGTTTTCTGCATATGAATTGGAATTTATTTACTTATGTATGTATGTATGTATGCATGTATGCATGCATGTATGTATTTATAAAGTATAAACTCTAGTCTCTGACAAAACCTAGCTTGGAAGCTGGTTTGGTTAATGGAACTGGTAGGCAAGCATACCTGAGAGTAATATTTAGAAGAAAGTATCCAGCTTGTGAAGAGTATTAGCCAGTATTTTAGGCAGAAGGGATGGAGAATATTGGTGGATTATTAAGTGAGGTTTGAGATCCCTACCTTTTAATTTTTTTGAGCTACGGCAAAAACAAATATGGTACACTAGCTATAGCAATGGTCTTTGAATCAGAAGAAATTAAATCCAATCCAACAGAAATGTTCTGTGTGATCCTCAGACTTCTAAATCTCCATAGCCTCAATTGTAAACAGTGTTTTAAAATTCTTTGGTAACATGAATTACACAGCTCACTTTGCCCTGTATTATTTCATACAAATAATTGCCTTCCTGCAGGCAATATGTAATAGGATTGTTAAGCACAGGCCAGAGGTGGTTTCATTCTAGGTTCTACCTCCTACTAATTGCATCATTGTAAACAAGGAATTTAACTCTTCAACATATGTTTCCTCATCAGTGAAACAATTATAACGTTGTTACCTTCACCATAAGTTGCGACTATAAATGGACTAAATATATATAAGTAAAACATTTAGCTGCTTAAGAAATGTGGATTACTATGATTGTTCACCACTTCAAATCATGAAAAGCAAATTAAGAGTATGTGAATAAAAGTACTGTAAAATCTGTAAATACTTTATAAATGCCAAGTAAAATCATTTAGTTTGGTTCAAGAAAACTAGGTCATGACATAATTAAAACAAATGTGAAAAACATGCTTTAGTGTAGCATTTAAAGGGCTTCTGAAGTAGTGGAAATTTCCTCTTTTCTCCAGTTTCTGAGCCATAATGCTTCCTTTGAGCATTTGATTGTTGAGTATTTATACAGTATTTATCAAAGTATGACTTGAAATATGTATTCTCTTCTTTGCATGTGCATGTGGCATCAGAGTCTATTAACTATGTTTTCTTATTAAAGAAAGGGATGAGTGTTTCAGTTTGCTACAAGTGAATCTTAAAAGCTTCAATGATTACACATTTTCAATTATAATTGCTTTTATTTTAGAGACTAAGATAGAAGATTATTGAAGATTAAATTTGCCAAAACTCCCTGTGAATCCATAATAACATATATTTGAGTGTGACAGCAAATATTTAATACCACAATACTATTGAATTTAGATTTCCTTAAAATTATGGAAGTTTAGTTCTGAAGGAAACTATAAGAAATGTCATAGATTTTGTCCCTAAATTTAACTAGAAAATTGAGGTATTGGAAAGGAGTAGATTTGGATCAGGACCTGATGTTGGAACTAAGTTCAGTTCTATTTCCAGCTAAACTACATGACCTCTCTTATACCAAATAGTCTTTTAAATCATAATATGGGGGAAGATTTGTGTAAGTGGAGCAAAGAGAAATAATTTACATAAATATATAAGATCCTAAGTAGAATAGAGGACTATAATGTGATTAGGCAAATAATCAATAATTGATCTGGTTTTATTGACACAAATATGATTTTCTCTGCATTAAATTGTATTAGTCAATTCTTCTTTGAATTACTTCCCAAATGCAATATACTAAATGAATTTTAAGATGAAACTAACATAATTCTCCAGTAGAAAGTACTAAAAATGTATTACTGAGAATGTTAAGAAACATATTTTAGACTCTTTTATGAGTGACTAATTACTATTCATAGAATTAGTGAAAAAAATAATGCCCTTCTACCTAGTAGAGTTCTTGGAATATGGTAGATAATAATGATTGTTGAAATAAAAGAGTAAATGAATTAATGGATGACCTACAGTAGTCATTTGTTGAATAATGCTTTCTTAATTTGACATCTTTAAAGCATTTTCAAAATTAATAGAAATCTTCAAGGAATCACTAAGTGCTCAGAATATTAGTTTCCCTTGCATCTTACCAATAAGATTATCTTACAATTTAGAAAAATTAATATGAGTGAAAAAGAAAAGGGAAATCAAAATAGTAAGAGAGAGAAAGAGCTAAAGCTATCCTGTACAATCTGTTTTTGAGGATCTCATTTAGTTTGATGGAAACATGTAAAAACCTTGCACACTAGGTAGAGAATTGTGAACAGTAGAATAGCTGGAAAGGTAGATAAATTCTCTCAATATTATGTATAAAGTCTTTGCCAAAGGAGAAGATAATAGCTACTGGAAATTATATAATAGTTGTATGATAATAGCTACATGAATTTCTCATGACAATTGTCATGAAATAAATTTACAGAAATTCCACATAATAAATTAATAGAGTAAATTATGTAAACATGCTGAATACCTTAATTCATTATGTTTCTTCCTAATTTCAATTCACTGTAGAGATCTTAAATTCAATGATTGAATTCTGTCTCTCACATGTTCATATGAAATTTTATTTTACTTCATTTACTAACCCAGTTAATCATTCAGGCTATAAGGTAGCCAGACTGCTACCTTTTTGTACCCCATCTACCTCTCTTCTCTAGCCATTTATTAATCTCACAGGGATTTAGATTCTGCTGAACTGAGCATGTGAAGGTTTGAACAATTGAAATCTTCCTTAGCATTTCATATAGAATATAGGACTCAAGAAAAAATCTACTTATATCCTCACTTCCTGTCATACCTTGGGGAGTTGTTTCTGTGTTTTATACACATTTGTGTGAAATGTGCAGTTTTGAGATGAGTTTGAGAGGTCAAATAACTCTCCTGTGTGAAGTCTCCTGATTTCAAGAATATAAAAGAATTACCCCAATGCCTGTAAACCTGTTTTGTCTTTACTTTTTATTTTCTAGGTTACTCTCAGACAATTGGAGCCCTGGCTAAAGGGTTTCGGACTGTATTGGTAAGTAATCAGTCATTCTGGCCTCTACCTTCTCATTGCAGAGTTTACAAAAATGCAAATATAAAATCTAAGCCAACTCAGATTTAACTTTTGAAATGGCAAAAGGAGATGTGGTGTCTGCCTCAGGTATCTGTGACTTTCAAAACCATAAGGACTTTGCTGTTAATTAAATTACTGACTGATTTATTTCAGAAACATCTCAAAGATCCCCAGCACAACTGAGCTCAGTTCCTACTATATGTTAGTTGTTCTATTATTGACAGTATCTTGTTAGATTCATGAAAATAAAAAGAGTTAAAATTTTAAAATAGCAATACATAAAACAATTGATATTTACATTATTTGATATTGATTTTTTCATCTTTAAATGATCATTCTACTTATAGTGTTTTTCATTATTTGTGTAATATAAACATTTTTTTTGGGGGGGTGGTTTGTATAAGAATTTGATATTTGCCTCTCTTTAATGATTATAGGATCCATGAGAATATGGACTGTATTTATTTTAGTTACTGCTGTTTTCTTGGTACTGGATAAATGTGACACATAACACAGGCTCAATAAATATCTATAGAATTGAACATTGCAATAAAAATTGGAAACATTTGTGCCACATGTTTGAGGATAAACTATTAAATTGTACTTGCTTAGAGAAAGTTATAGATATAAATATATATAAGGCTTAATTCTTAATCTGATGGTTTTCACATGTAGTAGGGGAGGTTGATGTATACAAGACTTTTAATAGTACAAGACAGCCAATACTCAATGAAATGTAGCTAAAATTATTAGAAACAAATTCCATTACAGTTTTAATAGCACTGTTACTTTTGGTAATTTATTTAACCTCTTGAACCTAGTTTTAGTTTCTGTAAAATATAGTTACTACCTGTTAATTCATAAATGAATTAATGAAGATTAAAACCTCTATTATAATGCTTGGCTCAGAGAAGGCAATCAATACAAATTTGATATATAAGTAAACAATAAAATTATTTATTCAATAAATATATTTTTAAACCTGCTAAAGACAATGTACTGATAAGTGTCTCAAAGATGAAAAAGAAAAAAAAAGGCAATTTATGCAATTGTGCACCTTATAAATATTATGTTGTACCTATCTTTCATTTAGTCATTACATAAAAATGGAACACCTATTCTGTGCCAAGTTCTTAGCTTAGGACTGGAAACAGTATAAAAGTACTATCAACTGTGTGTGTGTGAGAAAAAGAGAGAGAACCAAAGAACATTCCAGGAAGGTGAGGAGCCAGCACTTCCAAAGGCCCTGAGTCATGGACATATGACATGAATGAGAAAGATCCGCATGACCATATTGTTGAGTGATGCAAGATGAGATGGTATAGTTAGACCTATTCATGCAGAACCTTTGATAATTATTGTCTCTGCTTCAAAAAACAGTTAAGTAACCATGAAATAGTTTTAAGTAAGATTGGGAGGATGTGTATGGTATATGCCATAACAAATATTTAGTTTTAAATTTTCATTTGAGACTTCTGATACCAGCTCTAACACGGAAAGGACTTGGAAGTCATCAGTCCTATTTGTACAGTAAGAAAAAAGCTGAAAAATTTGAAAATCAGTGCCTTTTCTTGGACCCATTAGAGATTTAAGGTTCCAGGGCAAACAACTACACGGAAATCTGGCAAGACAGGTAATTATAGAGAATCAGAGCTGAGCCTGGCATACAGGAGCATAAGACACTGGAGGCATAAAATTGTAGGAAGAAACAGAGGAATTTCCGGAGGCCGCGTGTGGACTAGAGTGAGAGTGAGAAATTCCTAGCGATGACCATAGAATTATGAGATGCCTTACTTCCATGAGTTTTACCTTCAGGATCTGCACAATAGTCTCAAGGTGAAGCATCAAGAAAAATCCCTTCAGAATTTTGTCAGGGAGAGGGAGAAATGACCAATTTACTCATATTCCTAGAGCATTTTCCATAACAAAGGCATACTCTCCAAGTAAAAGACTTCATCAAAGCCATATTTTGCCATGGGGAAGAACATTTACAAAATTCTAACACACTTTAACTTTCCTTTATCATATAAGGGGATGGGTAGAGCTGAAAAAACACTCGTGATTGTCATAGCCCATGTACAAAAGTCAACTAAATGACTAATATTTAATTATCATTTTATAGCATGCTTCCAGTTCACCATACTTTACCACCACATAAATAGGGCATCACTATAAAAACTTTGGATATCAGCTGAAAGAACTGGAAATCATAGACTTATTTAGGGAAAAAGTTTTAGGGAAATCAACAGACAACAGGAAAGACAAAACAAGAACAATGAAAACTTGAAGTCTCTGGCAACTATACGTGCAGCAAACATTAAACTAAGCAAAACTCTGAGCTAGATTAACATAAAACCTTACACTACAGGTCTTGTACCCCAATTCCTATTTCTCAACACATCATGCCTGGCTTTCAAAAACTACAGAAACATACTCAAAGCATGATAAAAAGACAGAAAAAAAAAAAAACACTTTGAAATGACAAAGCAAACATCAGACCCATACGCAGATATAATTCTAATGCGATAAGTAGACAACATGTAAAAAAGTTTGTATAATATAAACATAGAAGTAGAGAGTTTGATAGAATAAAAAGGAAATATTAGAAATTAAAACCAATGTAACAGAACTGAAGCATGCCTTTGATGGACTTATCACCAGACAGAAAATAGCTGAGGAAAGAATGAGTGACCTGAAAAATATGTCCATAGAAACTTCCCGAACTAAATTAAATGAGAAATAAGAATGAGGAAAAAAAAGAAAAAGAAGAAAAAAAGAAAAAGAACAGAATGTCCAAGAAATATGGAACAACTTTAAAAGGTATAACATTCATAATAGAAATACCCAAAGGAGAAGAGATAGGAGAGTAAAATAAATATTTGAAGTAATAAAGGTTAAGAATTTTACAAAGTGTGACATGCACAATACTATAAGTCCAGGAATATCAGAGAACAGCAACCAGTATATATACTGGAAAAAAATGCACTTAGTCATATCATATTCCAATTTCAAAAAACCAAAGACAAAGAAAGAAAACTAAGCTTTGCCTGTAGAAAAATAAGAAAAATAATTGCATCACACTTCTCATCAGAGATCATGAAAGCAAGGACAGTAGAATGAAATATTTGGAATGTTGAAAAAAAACAGAACCCTACAATTCTATGCTTAATGAAAATACCCTTCAAAAGTGAAGAAGAAATACTTTGATATATAAATTTAACAAAAATGTGTACAGGATTTATATGCAGAAATTCACAAACTCTGATGAAAGAAATAAAAGATCTAAATAAATGGAGAGATAATCTGCTTATGAATTGGGAGGCTAAATACTTTTAAAATGGCAATTCTACCCAACTTTATGTATACATTCATCATAATTGCAATTAAAACATCGGCAAGTTATTATGGAGTTATCAACAAACATATTCTAAAATTTATATGGAAAGGCAAAAGACCTAGAATTATTAACACACTACTGAAAGAGAACAAAATTAGAGAAATAAACAAGTCAAAGAAAAATGGCCAAAATATCTGACTAGTCATTTCACCACAGATGGTATGGAAATGGAGAATAAACAATAAAAGATACAGATGCTCAACATTATTTCATTTGAGAATTGCAAATTAAAAGAGCAATGACACCACTCTTTGATTACTAAAAGCTAAAAAAAAAAGATGAACCAAATTTTGGTGAGGATATAAGAGAAACCCTCTATTTGTGGTAATACAAAATGATAAAGCCACTTTGGGAGATAGTTTGATAGTTTACTACAGAGCTAAATATAATCTTATCATAAGATCCAGATAACCACCTTCCTAGATATTTCCTCCATTAATTTGTAAACCTGTTTATAAAAACTTGCATGTGCACATAGCAGCATTTATTTAAAATCATCAAAATCAGGAAGCAACTAAGACTGCTGTCACCATACACTAAAATCAACTCAAAATTGATCAAAAACCTAAATATGAAACTTGAAACAATATACTACAGAGAAGAAAATATAGGTACTAAACTCATGGACCTTGGACTTAGAGAGGATTTTATGAATTTGACCTCAAAGGCAAGGGAAGTAGAAGTAAAAATAAATGAATGGGACTATACCAAACTAAAAACCTTCTGAACAAACCGTCAACAAGACAAATAGGCACCCATCTGAATGGGAGAAGATAGTTGCAAACACCATTGATGAGGGCCTAATATCCAAAATATATTAAGAACCCATACAACTCAACAACAACAAAATCAAACAATCCAATTATAAAAAGGGCAGAATACCTGAAGAGACACTTCTCCCAAGAAGACAAAGGGCCAACATATATATGAAAAGAGGCTCAGCCTCACTAGTTATTAAGTAAAGCAAATCAAAACCATAATGAGATACTACCTCACAACTGTTAGAATGGCTATCATCAATAGAATAAGTAATAACGAGTGCTGGAGAGGGTGTGGAAAAAAGGAATCCTCATATTCTGCCAGTGAGAATGTCAATTGGTACACTATGGAAAACAGTATGGAGATTCCTTAGAAAATTAAGAATAGAATTACCATGTGACCCAGCAATCCCTCTTATGGATATCTACCCCCAAAATTTGAAAACGTCTATTTGTAAAGATATATGTGCCCCAATGTTCACTGCAACATTATTCACAGTGGCCAAGGCATGTAAACAACCAAAGTGCCTTTTGATGATTAGGTAAAGAAGATGTGGTATATTACTCAACCATAAGACAAGATAAAATACTGCCAGTTGCTACCACATGGATGGATCTTGAGATTATTATGCTAAGTGAAATAAGTCTGACAGAAAAAGGTGAGAACCATATGATTTCACTCATATGTGGGATATAAAACTAAAACCAAAAATGATCAAAACAAACAAACAAAAACCCACAGACACAGACAACAGTTTAGTGATAAGCAGGCGGAAAGGGGATAGAGGAAGTAGATAAAGGTAAAGGGGGTCGAATATATTGTGACAGGGGATTTGACTTTGGGTGGTGTGCCCTTGAATTGTACACTCTTAACCTATGGAATTTTATTAACCAATGTCACTACAATAAATTTAGTAATAAAACAAAAACTGTCAAGGTCACTCAAAACAAGAAAAGTCTAAAAAACATCATAGCCAAGAGGCTCCTCAGGAGTCATGATAATTTTATGCAGTGATGTTCTGGATGGCATCCTGGAACAGAAAAAGAACATTAGGCAGATATTAAGGAAATCAATAAAGGGTCAACTTTAATTCATACTAATGCATGAATATTGGTTTATTGTTTTAACAAATGCAAAACTAATATGGGATGTTAAGAATAGGGCAAATGGTTAAGGAGTAAATGGTACTACTTCTATATTATGTTCTCAATTTTTCTGTAAATCTAAAACTGTTCTAACATCTAGTGTATTCAAATGATATCTGTTCAGACTTCTTAGGTTCTTGACTCTCCTTACACTTTGAGACTTCTATGTTGCCCATAAACCTCAAATAGGAATGCTCATTATTTGCAAATGCTTCTGTATTATATGCTTCCCTGATGCCTTTGCTGGTGGGAACCACCTTCTCTGATCATAATTTTCCCTCTACTCTTTGTTACTTTTGCTTCTAACAAACCTTGAAATGTTTTAGTTTCAGGGTTTGTAAAATTCTTTCTGTCATTTTAATAGCTGTATTTGTTCAGCATTCTGGATACAAGAGACAATGACAAAAATAATTAATAGCTTAGAAAATAAGGGAAAATGCCAATAATGATTCTAATTCTGAATTGCATGCATTCTTCCCTGCAAATGTAAAGCTCATAGGCCATGTGGCATTTTTGACCTGAGAAACTGACATTGGCTACACTTAATAAGCTGCAAGGCAGCATATATAAAGCAAATGAGGCACAGAACTTGAGAAGTCAAGAGCCTAAGCTCTCATCCAATCTCTGCCACAAACTGAGAGTAGGAAATTCAGTGAACACTTTTAATCTTTTGGGCCTATTATTTCTATCTTTATAATTTGGGAGTGGGTGAGTTGTGGTATACCCTATGTTTTTCTTCCATTTCTAGTATTCTATGAATTTTATAGGTCAACAAATAATAGTAATGATTTTTAAAAAGTAAAAGAGAAAGAAATGGAGAGAGATTAACAAAATTTCTAATTTTTTTTTTGTTATTTACTGCTTATATTCTTTACCCACACCCAATTAGTCTTCTCACAGAAAACAAAACAATCCTTTATTTAAAACTGTTTAATGATTTAACACTGAGTTTGTAATGTAAGGTCAGGTCATTAAAGTCTCTTAAAGTCCTGCATAATCTGGCTCTGGCATCATTTTACTCTACTAAGGCCACTGCTCACCATTCTCCCATGCACTTCTGCCACATTGGCCTTCCTCCAATATGCTTAGCTCTTTCCTGTTTCAGATTTTACATACATTACTGGAGAACTTTTTTTCCAACTTTTTGCTTTTTTAATTCCTATTCATAATTTTGAACTGTTTTAGAGCACCTCCTGTGAAAAGAATTCCTTGACCCAGAGTCTACACCAGGTTTCACTGTGATACTATTTTCTTATACCTTTTGCGTTTCCTCTAGAGCACTTATCACATTTTAACTTAATTTGTATGGGGCAGTTTTAAAATGAGTTTCCAAAATCTTTAACATTCTTTCCATTGAGCAATGGGTTCTCTGTTCCTTTCCCTTGAATCTGGGTCGACCTCAGTGATTCACTTGTAACCAATAGAAAGGATCTAAAGTGATGCAAGATAACTTTGAGGTCAGAAAAGCTCATAAAAGGTCGTTCATATTAAATCTGACTCTCCTTGGATACTAGCTCTTCAGAAAGCCAGGTACCACATAAGGAGTCTGACCGTCCTGAGAAAAATCGTACTGCAGAGGTGACCTATAGGGTACTCCAGTCAATAGCTGAGCTCAGTTCCCAGCTGTCAGCCGTATGGGTAAGTCATCACGGAGGCCCGGCTCAGAAGAACCATCAGATGACTGCAACCCAGCCAGCATTTGACTGTAACTGAATAAGAGATTATAAGAAGAAATGCTCATGTAAACCAATCCTAAACTATGACCCACAAAATAAAATGGTTTTGCTAAGTTAGGGGCTTTTGTGTTACGTAGCAATAGTAATCAAAATAATAAGGTAAGTATGTGACTATGTGCTTGATATTTTGTTATCCTCTATGTTGCAAAGGGATATGTATGGAGGGAGACTGTGTCATTTGTTCACTGCTATATATACTCAGTATATAGGATGGTGCCCAAGATATATTAATGTTGAAAAATGATGTGAATGCTTCATATAACATTTAAAATGCTTATTATAAAATGTTCATATAATGCATTCAATATGAATTTGTTAATGAATATGCTAGAAAGATTTCAGAGGGTTTTAATATAGAGTACCATTGAGAAACACATGTTCAATTTTTAGAATATATTTAAACTACATCACTGTGGATTTTATTCTGTCAAATAACTTCAACTACATTTCCATTTCATACATTACTGGTTGGATTGTACGGTCTTGCAGCCACTTTGGAAAACAGTTTAGCCTTTTTAAAAACATAATTTAATTTTTAAATTTACCCTATGATCCAGTCGTTTTACTCCAAGATATCCAATGAAATGAAAACATATGTCCATATCAAAACTTGTATGTGAATGTTCATATCAGCATCATTCATAATAGCAAAAAGTAGAAACAAAACAAATTTCCATCAACTGATGAATAAATAAATAAAAATGTGGTATATTCATACAATGGAATACTATTTGGAAGAAAAAAAAAGCAAATGGAGTGGCGAGGTATACTACAACACGGACGATTTTCAAAATGTCATTCTAAGTGGAGGGACCCAGAGACAAAAGGCCACACATTCACTTTCGTTTCTAATGGAATGCCCATAAAAAGCAAATCTATTCAGACAGGAAGTAGATTCATGGTTGTCTGTGACTTGAAGAAAAAAGAGTGACCACAAATGGGCAAGAGTATTATTTTTAGAGTCTTAGAAATGTTTTAAAATTTGATTGCAAGAATGCTTGTACCACTCTATATTACTACAAAAAAAAATAATTAAATTACAAACATATCCTTCTTTCCTCCGCTGTGTCTTCCCATGACACAGCAGCCCCACTCTTTTTCCAGACGCCCCATTCCGTTTTTCTTCTCCTCTCAGCTTCCAAGTCCGCTCCCAGGGCTCTTCCACCCTCTTCAGCCTCCAGGCAGCCCATTCCCTTCCTCCTCCACGTTTCTGTACTCCCTTGCTGCCAATTCTACCACCCTCTCTCCTCCCATTTGACCATCATCCTTACCCCCTCTACATAGCCATGATCTTCACCTACCTATTCTAACACAAGTGGCCCATTCTCTCCTCCTCCACCCTTGCCCTGTACAGTCTGTTTGTCCACAGTTGGGCTTTGGACCACCTGCAAGGGAAAACAAAAAGACAAAGAAAAAGAAAAAGAAAAAGAAAAAAAAAAAGAAAAAAATTACAAACATAAAAGGGGTTAATTTTATGATACATGAATTATCCCTGAGAGCAAAGAAAATATACCACTCTACAACACCAAACCATTGTTTCAGTTTTGAACACTGCATTACAGAGGTCAGATGCCACCAGTTTTGAAAGAATGAAGCCTTGTTAGAATTATCTAAGAATTCTCAGAAACATATTTCTGAATGTGATTTACCTCATAAACAGATTTTTCGGGGTGGAGGTGAAGAAGTAGAGTGATATAAAACAGCAAGCTAAAAAAATTAGGAACTAAAGCAAAGGAAGAAAGACAAAATGTAATGAGTTAACTGTGAAAAATAGAAGCAATATGTAGCAAATGGAGAGAAAACTTAGAGAAAAATCAACAATATATCAAATGGTGCACACACTACAGGAGAAGCCTGAGTGTATTGCCTTATCACTATCTTACAATACACTTTCAAAAGCCCTGTGGTGAAACCCATACTAAGAAAGTGTGATCCACAGGGGAAGAAAAACAGATACCTGAGTATACCTTGAAACAAGTGAAAATAAGAAAATTGATCAAGAGAATGAAGCCTTGTCTATGTGCTAAATCAGAGAGACTGATATTACTTTCCAATAACGACTACAAATCAAAATAAACACATTAACAAATGCAACTGATGAAGTTAATCCCCTATTATAAAACATGCTTCTCTTTGAAACATTATGGTATTAACAGCAAGATACATTTAAAAGACAATAATGAAATATGATTATAGACATTTTATGAATTCTAAGACATGTAATTATGAATATAATCTGACTAATGAATAATTTAAAAATCATCTTTTAAAGACTGATAAATTTCACACTAGCAAATTATGACTTAAAGAATTAAAATAAAAACATTACCTGAGCTGTTTTTGTTTTATAATGTTACAAGAATAATCACATTAAAAAAAATCTTTTTAATTGAAATAATGAAACAATTCTTTGGTAGGGAACATCATTGATCAGTAATATTTTATGAATAGTAATCTTTCCATATGTGGTGAGATCTTTAAAACTTGAAATTCCTTTGGATGGAAATAGAACCTTTCTTCATTAAACTTTATCTTGGTTTGAATTTAAAGCTTTTTGATTTTCTGGATCACCATTCAGTCATATACAATTTTCACACCAGGCACACATATAATATATAAGAATATATTCATTGAGAATTTGGAGTTTTTGAGTTATACTAAATGGACTTGTATCATTTAATTTTCCAGAAATTGCTGAATAATTCTTCCTTCAGTGTTGATTTTTTTCTTGCTTTTGTCATGTGACTTATTTGAAGATAATCACTCACTTCCTGCTTCTAAACTACCTTTTAATATGAGTTAGAACTAAACAGAATACCAGGACAATAGAAAGAGAAACAGGCTTATTTAATAATTAAATGTAACAACATATGGCATGAAATCAAGGGAGTCTGGATCAAATATTTCAGAACAGCCACTCCCCTTGCAAATGCAATAATATGCATAAGATTTAATCCTGTATTCAGAAATTTTGTATTGATTTGCTTTTATAATTAATCTATACTTCAATTGAGTTCAATTGAGCCTGAATATCTGATGAGTAAAATGTTACTTCAACAATTTCTTAAAGTTTTCAAAATTGTGATCAGTTTTCCATTCAATGATTCAGATATATTCTCAAATCAGATCTAATATGTGAAAATCTATATAATTCCAATTTTAAGTGTTTATCCAGTTTCTATATTATTTATTATACCCCTAATCCTTTAATTTGCATTATAATCTGTAATTCCAATTTTAAGTGTTTATCCAGTTTCTATATTATTTATTATACCCCTAATCCTTTAATTTGCATTATAATCTGTAATTTCCCATTTATGTTGCTTTTTTTCCTTCTTAAACACAGTTTTCTGATGTTAAGAACAGTGATCAAATAAGGACCTGAATGTCAGATTATTGGAAGGATTATTTCTCTCCCTCGACTTGTGTAGCTCATGTTGACTGTCATTGAGTGACCAGATTTATCTCCATAGATTTCAGTGTTTGAGTGCTTAAATCTGAATTCTTTCTAGCAGTTGGGAAGTTTTTTCTTTCTTTATAAGAACTGGAAAAAAAATAATTCCTCACAAATGTTGATGTTAGAACACGGTGAAACCTTGAACCGGAGTCCCTGGCTGAGAATTTCCTACTGTGAGCATTTCATGACCAGTAATATTAAATAATGTTGACAATAGAGGAAAGATGCTTATCTCTACTAATTTGTGTAAAAGAACTATTATAAAAAATATGTATCAATGAATCAATTTATTTATTTTTATTCAGTTCCTCTATGCACCAACCTATTTCCTCATGTGTCTTCTTGAAAATCAAGGATTAGACTATTTTAAACCATCTTATCTAAACAAAGGGAACAATTTTGAAACATAAGATTAAAATAACAGTGCATAAGTAAGATCATAAAGAAAAGTCATTAAATAAACTTGTTTAGGACTCTTTAACTTTTAAATATGTATTATATTAGCCATCCTTCACCTTGATTTAGAAAAAAAAAAATTAGGAGTATCTTATTTCTCGTGTTGTGAGGAAATAGTCTAGAAAACTGCCTTCTGAAGCATTAATTTTATATGCCAATTTATAAAACAAATTCACATTTTCAAAATAGCTAGAGCTACCATCAAGAGTACTTTTGTTTTCTTCTCACGAATGATTCTAAAGTTATACAAATAGAAGAGCTTGCATAGTTTGCGCTCAAATTTTTGCCATCCAGATTGTCAAAGAGGCTCTTACTTAACAATGGGGATGAAGGAATCAACCTTAACCCAGGAATTGGAAATTAGGTAAATTTAAGTCATGTCCTCAATATCATAGAAAAAATAACTGTCATAGAAATACAAGCAAAATTAGTGCGCGCTCTCTCTCTCTCTCTCTCTCTCTCTCTCTCTCTCTCTCTCTCTCTCTCTCTCTCTCCTCAAAATCTGTACAAAGTGTTAATGTCTATGAATAAATCTCTAAACTAGCTGGCTGATATTAAGAGAACATTTTAAATGAGAACTTACATGCAAATTGAAGCACAACAGTTGTTCTCTCTAATTTTTATGAGTCACATAACAAATGACAGTTCTTTAATTGAAGTTATAAAGAACAAAATGACAGTTCAGAAAAGAAATATCATAGAAATTGTTTCCTTTAGGTTTATTTCTATTCATTTGCTACAGTGGATTTGGAAAGCTGTGACAACATATCAGTATGAAAAAAAATTAAATGCTTGAAGTTCCTTGGCAGAGACTGTGATATGTTCACCCAAACCTACTTCATTTTCCTATCACATAACCTGTTAGACCATATTTTACAATTTCTCTTGCACTTAAGTGAAGTAATTTTCTGAGTCCTGGCCAATAAAATATAAGAATGGTTGTCTATGTCTATTTCAAGCCAAGTGGTCAATATTAGGAGTATTCTTTTCCCTACAGCCTTTCTCCCTATTTTCTGGGAGAGTGGAGAGGACACTGAGGACAGAGAGAATAGTGGCATCACAAGAAGTGTTCTGAGTCCCTGAGTGGTCAGATGTAAGGCTGCTCAACTAGAGTACCAGGATTGCTCTGTGATATGAATGAATAATAAGTTCTTATTTTCTTAAATCATTGGTAAATCAAGAGGTGTTTATAGTAACAAGTGATAACTAAACCAACAGAGAAATTAGTTCTTTAGAGTGGGATGTCGTAATAAAAAAACCATAAAATGTTGACATTGGCTTAGCAATTGGACTCATAGAAACGAGGTAGCAGATTGGGAAGCTAGAGATCCATTATCAAATGCAAAATATTTAGTAAAAATGTCATCTACAGTCTCCTGGAAGGCAGAACATGTGACTGAGAAGCAGGTGGTCCAGGAAAGTGGTAAGAAAGAGAAAGCATGTTTGCATGCTTTTTGACACTGTTGACTGCCTGTCACAAAGTACTACTACAAAGAAGTGAGCTCACAAAGAAATTGGCTGGATTTTAAAACAAGGTCAAAAAGAACACAGGCTCGAGAGCAAGAACTTCTAACAAATAGAAAATTGTTTTAACACTCGCCTCATACTAACACTCTCCCTCTATTCCACAGTTATTTAAATGCTTCTATTTATACAAGGCCCCTTTCCCTGGCAATATCTGGCACATAGTAGCTCCTTAAATAAAGAGTGAGAACACTATTATTTTCTCAATTTGTTGCCAAGCATGAATAAGAGTGTCCACCATATAACAGGCACTGAGAAATATATATGTTGAGTGTGTTTACATGTTTAGAGTATTAATTTAACACAAGTTAATTAAGGAGAAATTAAAGTTTCAGTTTCCATTCTGATAGTCTCATGTACACACACATCTAAAAAAGAGGTCATTTATACTAATAAAATAATGGAAATGCAAAAGAGTCATACATGTTTACAGAGTGTCATACATATGCAGTTTCATACATGTACAAAATTACTACCATGCAAGTTAAATATTATAGGATCACGTGTGTTGGCAAATGAGGTTGAGGTTATTGGCAACTTGCAACAAAGAAGTCAGCTTACCCTGGAGAAATAAGAGGTATCTCAGTGAGAAGGTAAGAAGAGGAAGTTGTTATATGATTTGGGCTTCCATTAGGTGATTTTAGAGAGGATTTAGGAAGAAAGTGTTTTGCTCTGCAATGAGTGCTTGTTGGGAAGCAAAGGTGATTCTATAACTGGGTCTCCTATAATATTTTATGCAGTTGGTGGGAGAAATGGAACAGGTCTAAAGCTGTAATTGATTTATAAAGAAAACATCGGTAACTCATGTTATAATGAAAAAGGGAGTGCTTGGTCATTATTGTGATTTAGACAGACTTCCTATCTTTATCTATGCTTAGATGATTAAAAAGTTGCATTGTGCTGGTCCATCTCTATCACAATTTAGAGTGATTGTATCTGATGATGAACTCTGAAAAGGTTTACATTCAAAAGGAGAACGAGCTTTATTTCTTAGAGCCATAGCTTACCTGTCAGGGATTGCTGTTTCCTTTCTTAGTCACATGCTTGCAAATGAAAATGATGATTGGTTAGGTAAATTGCAAACATAAAAAGAAAATCATAAAAACATTGTCATTTTCAAATAAGGTGGAAAACATCTATTTGTTTTGCTTAGAAGAGGAGACAGAAATTCTAATACTATAAACTTAAAATCTCGATACGTTCCAGTTCACCTTTTTTCTAAGATTATCCTCCTGTCAAAAATAAGCAAGAAAATAGTAAAGTTATAAAATGGACTTTGGCTACTGCCAGTCTTTTTTTCTTACTCTCAAATTCTGTAATGCTTTAGTGACTTTTTGAAGAAGTGTGTGTACATATATATATATATATACACACAAGTATGCTGAGATATATATATATCTCAGCACACTTGGCTTACCTTTCCTTACAATTTAAAATAGTGCTTCAAACCTAAAAAATAAAATAAAATAAAATAAATGACTACCAAGTGTGGACTCCTATGCATAAAGATAGATATTTAAATAAGCAAGCAAAATTTCATTAAAAACCTAATACATATACAGCAGAGTTTTCAAATCAATGGTTCATTTTATGTTGAATCTATGTCAAAAATGAGGGATAATACTTTAGTGACTTTTTGAAGAAGTAGGCGATTTCTCCTGTGAGTTCTCTATGGACGTGCACTAAGGGAACACTGTTATAACATAACACAAATTTGTCCCAAGGAGGCCAAGAATGAGATTCAAAATTAGATCAAGATATATGATCTAAAATTTCCCTGTGTCTCCTAAAACCACAAAAGTAATTTGGCCTTTGTGAAATCATGTATAGATAGAAAAGATAAAAGCTTCTCTGCCATTTATACTTTGATAACAGATACCGCACATTATTGGATCTAGGTTTTGTAATTCCTTCTCACAGAGGAGTCCTATTGCCTTAGTAGCAATTTATATAGAAAGTCAGGATCAGTTTAGGTGATAATCATTATGAAAGACTGAATTCTAAGACTTGAGTAGTAAAACATGTTACAGAGTGCTGTTATCTTTGACCTTCTTTCATCTAAATGAGAAGCAAAAATAAAATAAAAAGTTTCCCCCATGTTTTTCTTTTGTAGATTCTTTCTTTAGTAAATATTAATCTAGTAAAATTTTTATTTTTCTTGTAGTCTTTTGTAAATAGAATTGATAGAGACATTTAACCATGTACAAAGAGTACCTTTTTTTTTATTTCTATACTTGAAATTTAGTAATTTCTTTTCCTGAATTACTGAGAGGAAAATTGTAGCTTTTATAACTTTCTTTTATATTTAAATATGAGGCTTTTGTACCTAATTATTGGATTTTAAGAGGCTTGTAGATAGTGTCACTAGGTAATTATTCTAATTTAAGGCAAATAATATATTTATTTTAAAAATATTTTGTTGATGTATGAGTTGTCATAGGTTTATGTTTAATGTTGGGAGTCATGTAAAGTAAATGAGTAGAAATGGAAGTTTTATATCTAAAAGTTAGTTTACAACAGTTTTATTTGAAGAAAAGCAAATTCTTGATTATTAAGATCTGCATTTATTAGAAATTCTGCTTAATTTTCTCCCCTGGTGAGAGTGAGTTCATGTTAATTATAACATTGCAGCAAATTTTAGCTCCTACGAGTTTTTTAAGGTGCTACCGAAGAACTAAGAGAAGGTAAAATTTGATTGAAAATTAAATTTTCTAAAGAATGGCTATCATCAACAAGACAAGTAATAACAAGTGTTGGAGAGGTTGTGGGGGAAAAGGGACCCTCATACACTGCTGGTGGGAACTTAAACTGGTATAGCCACTATGGGAAACGGTATGGAGATTCCTCAAAAAATTAAGAAATAGAAATACCATATGACCCAGGAATCCCTCTTCTGGATATCTACCCTCCAAATTTGAAAACATTTATCTACAGATATGCATATCCCAGTGTTCACCACAGCATTATTGCAGTGGTCAAGATGTGAAAACAATTGAAGTGTCCTTTGATAGATTATTGGATGAAGAAGAGGTGGTACATATATACAATGGAATATTACTCAGTCATAAGAAAAGATAAAATTCTGCTATTTGTGACAGTATGAGATAATCATGCTAAGTGAAATGAGTCACATAGAAAAAGTTAAGAACCATATGATTTCACTCATATTTCAGATATAAAACTGAAAACAACAAATGAATAAGGCAAACAAAAACTCATAGACAATAGTTGAGTGGTTACTAGGGGGAAAAGGGGAAGGTTATGGGGGTCAAATATATGGTGACAGAATGAGATTTGACTTCAGATGGTAAACACACAATGCAGTACTCATGCGACGTATTATTGAATTCTACACTTGAAACCTATATAATTTTATTACCCAATGTCACCCCAATACATTTTTAAAAAATAATAAAAATTGAATAATGCAATTAAAAAAGAAATAGCTACTATGTTTTTGGAGCAATGAGTTTATATGAAGTTTTTGACTATCTGAGAAACAAAAACTAATATCACATGTTTACATAAAGCCTGGATATTTCTTATATTTTTTGAGTCGGAAGTGACAGTCTTCCTATGAAAAGGGTATTGTGAGCATTTTAACCCCTATTTCATTGAAAAACAAAAGTAAATTAGTAATTAATTACTTAAAGTTCTGGTTTAAAAATGGCCACAGAAATTTTAAACTAGTTCTTTCTATACTACAATTTTGTCTTCCATATACAGTTCCGTGGAATACGAGGTTATGGTCATAAGTTAAAATTACTTTTCTCTCTTTTCTTACCTTTCACATCTAATGGCTCAATTTTAATACTAAATTATTTTTAGTCTTCTCTATCACTAGTGATCTTAGATTTATCACTTGAAAATATTTTTTTTTCCAAGATTTACCTGCCTTTCCCTTTTCCAAGGGGAAAAAAATTCACAATATTTTTTCTTGTTGCTTTTTTGTTTCTTTGGTCTGCATGTTATTACACCTGTTATTTGAATATTAAAAATAATTATTCTATCATAGTAATCCATCTTCTGAGGATTCCAGCAGTGGGTTAAAAATTTATATTAAATATTTCTTATTTTGACATCTCAGTTGTCATTTAAATAGAAAATAACTTTTGAATTTACAGAGGTGAATGACATAGAAAGAGCAATGCATATTTTACTAAACTTATTGTGCAAACTAAAAGGAAGGCTATTTTAAGTTGTCAACATTAATTGCACATTTTTTTTGGATAACAATAAATATGTGTTCATCAAATAACAACAAAGCAGAGTAATGAACAGAAATCAAAAAAAGAAATTTCCAATAAGGTAATTACCTCTAAGACAGTATGTTACTTCTGCATCATAATGATCTTTTCTTTCAAGTATTTGTCAAGTATTCATCATTTGTCTATTTTTCTTTTATGTCACATTTTTGAGACATGTTTTCTCCTTTATTTCTACAACAAAAACATACTATTAAGTGTATTTTAAACTGAAGACCAAAATGGTTATATTTTAGCACTATAATATGTTGTCAGAAGTTTCTGCAAGGCTGTTAAAAGTAAACTTATTGAACTGTGTAGTCAGAGACCATTCATTTTGGTTATAGGAGGGTTGAAGGATCAGGAAAACAAAGGACTAAAATAGTTGAGATAAAAAAATAAAATATTGATGCAAAAAATAAGATATTAAAATACTATCTTAAAATTAGAATATTTAAAGTTTACAGTCTTATAAATATTGATATTTAGTCTCTTAGTGATTGCTTTGATTCAGCAATATTGTATTGAATATCAAGACCTTATAGAAGATATATGGTGCAAAATAGGAAGAAATATGGGAATTGTTTAAGTCCAAAATGACTAGGGAGAGGACAGAATTAATGAAGATGTTGATAGTAAATCCATTATGATGCAGTATTGTCATGAGCCACATAATGACATTTTGGTCAACGATGGACCATATATATGATGGTGGTCTTGTAAGATTATAATGGAGCTGAAAATTTTCTGTTGCTTAGTGATATCATAGAAGCTGTAATATCATAATGGAATACATTACTCACATGTTTGTGGTGATGGCACTGTGTAAATAAACCTATCATGCTGCCAGTCCTATAAAAGTATAGCACATACAATTATGTAGAGTACATAATACTTGAAAATGATAATAAATGACTGCTACTGGTTTTTATATTTACTGTACCACATATTTTATCATTATTTTAGAGTGTATTTTTTCTACTTATATATATAAAAAAAATTTTGCTGTAAAACACTATACCATATTATCCCAGCAGGAGCCTCATACATCTCATGTTTGCCATGTCTCTTGACTTCATAATTTTATGGTTGACTTAATCTTGTGTTGTTTTGTATAGTAACAGACTGTTCAGGTTTATAGCTCAGGAGCAATAGGATATACCATATAGCTTAGACGCGTAATAGACTAAACCATCTGTATTTGCGTAAGTGCACTGTATAATGTGAACACAGTGAGAAAATTACTTAACAACACGTTTCTCAGAATGTATCTCCCTCCTTAAGTGACTCATGGCTCTAAATAGATGAAAGATATTCAGATATCCATGGGGATTTGAGGAGTGATTGTTTTAAACAAAAACATTTCAGGAGAAAATAAATCACTTGAACTGGATCTTTATACCATGGTGAAATGGGAAATAATGAAAGGGAGTTGAGATGTATCAACAAAGTCACAGGAACTAGCAACTATGGAATAGATATTTAAAAACTTAAAATAATCTAGATTTATTATAATTTACTATTCGAAGATGAATAATGATAATTACATTTAGGGGGACAATCCTGTTCCATGGTATGGAGGGAATAGTATACTGGGATTAGAAATTGTGATGCAGTTTGTTTGTTACAGAGCATTAAAATTCAGAATGACTAGTATGTGAACTGCAATTACCTATTGTTTGTTTTGAAGAGCAATTCTGGACTAGGGAAATCTAGTGTAAAATAATACTATGGAATTGTAGAAAGTGAATGAGATTCTGAAACGTGGTGATTGCAGTTTGATTCAAAAGAAGAATGAACAGATGGATAGTATTTAATTAAAAAAATTAAATACCAGTCAAATGTAAGAGATGACAGGAAAAGCTAAAATTAATTCATATATTTCTTTTTACATGCAGCAAGACTCAAAAGAAAATTTAAGTTTTTGGCAACATCTCTGGGTAAAACTGTCCATAAGGTACTTTGTAATGTGCCTCTGAACTTCAGGATGAAAACAAGAGAATGATTATTAGGATTTGGAGTAAAATTATAAGGAGGTAATTTTAGGCTGTGTGGATATATGGGGGTGCCACGGGCTCTGCTTGGACTGCATTGCCAGAGATACTGATACTAGAAGCCTGTGGGATAAGTTTCAGGAATAGAATTAACCATCTAAGATCTAGAAGAATGTTTACAAAAATGTCGATAATGAGAGATGAGTGTATACCACCACCACCAAAAAAAAAAAAAAAAAAAAGGTCAGAGAGCTCTAATAAAAAGAAATTATGTAATTTTACAAAATACATTCAAAAGATGTAAATGGTCAAGTTCCATTTTTAGGGAGTTTTGAAGTATATTGAACAAGTCTGGGATATGGAAGATAGGTCTGTAGCATTGTTTAACTGACATTCTTTAAAGGAGTCTCTGTAACAGGCATGACTATTTACTCCTGTTTAAGAGTATTATTTTAAGTGGATTGCGTTTCCTTTCATGGCTTGAATAAAGTCTGGCATGCTTTACTGTTATTGCATAGGAAGACTGGTACTATAACCTAACACCTCTTAATCTTGTTTTAAAGAGAGAAAAATGTGGCATAATGGACGAGGATCAGAAAAACTTTGGTTAAAATCTCATTTTCCAACACATTAGCTCCAATGCACTTTTTCTGCTGGTCAAGCAAATTTTAGATGATGAAATCAGATTCCAAGCTTTACTGAATCTTGTCCTAGATGGTTGAATTCTAGACTAATGTTTCGAATTTGCATAATTCAATTGTAAAGTGCAAACTATTTTTTTATATATGAAACCATTCTACTGTTAGTTAATGAGCATGAATCTATTCCCAGAATGGAACCCCAGGTGAAATATTTATAAATTTGAGATCCCCACACTATAGTGGAGAGTGATGTAGTCACTCTTTGAGGTTCTATCTGAAACACCCAGGATTTTTTTTCTTTCTTATTCATTTTCCTCAGTCATTTGTACAGTATTACCTCATGGATTTGTTGCAAACCAAGAGGCCTATGGCATCAGAAAAATAATGAAAATGGTTAAGGAGTATGTGCTTCATAATGTAGTAGTGATCACTCACTCCTGTTGATAATAAGGCATGACCTGGAAATCATTTAAATGGTGATAAGACTATGCCTTTCTTCCATAAGGCAGCATCAGCTATGTGCAACAATAAGCCTAACCATCGATATAGTCAGTTCAGAGGGAAAAATAAGGGGAAAAAGTCAGGCAAAACAGATTTTACTCATTTTCATGGAAAATATTTTAAAAATTAAGCAAAAATAAAAATCATTTGTGTGGCACAGTGACCCAAACAGAAAAGAATTAATCAAATATTTTCAGTGTTTAATAAATATAGGGATGTTACATTAACAAAAAGACTCTAGACCAAATGATGTCTTCCTTTGTGGTAAAAGTAAGATGTAAAAGAAATATATCTTTTAAAAAAAGTTTTATCTACACTCAATTTCAATTCTAATCTAAAAATGTATAAGTGCCATTTTTTTACTACATATTTGTAAGATAGCTTTAACTAAGTGAAGTGTTTTAAGATATCTTAGTTAAAGATAGTTTTAACTAAGTGTTAGACAAACTTATTTCCAGTAATACTTAATGGTTTCATTTTAGATAAAAACATAAATCTTCAAATGATATATAAAACTAAGGAAGTCATTTTAATGCTATAGATAATTTGAAATTAATCCTACTCTTTGAGTTAGGCAGCGATGATGCAAATAACTTATAACACTTAACTTAAAATTGGTTAAAACAAGATGAAATGTCCGCTGCATATCATTGAGCAACGCCTTGTCTGGAAGTTCGATTTTTTATTTTTTCCTTTTCCAAATGTTCCCATCAGGCAAAATGTATGTTGTCATGACAACTTGATGATAAATTTAGAAATGAATAAATTTTTAACATCAGGATATAACTTTGTTATTAGTATCCATGGTATTTAAACCAGGGCCTTTTTTCCTATTCATGCTTTCCTGCAATATTGCAAACTTCTCATCTACCTCTAAATTAAGTACCTAAAACATATTTGCTTCTCTGGCATTCAGATGTATACTTTTATATGTTTAAGTCAATTATACATTTGGATTTATCAAAATATATAAATAAGATAGATGTTTGAAAAAAAATTAAACATTTGCAGCGGTGTAAACTTTTTCTAGATGCTATTTTACAAAGATATTACTACCAGGTTAGAGTATAAAATTAGTATACTGTGCAAATCCAAAAATTTGCAGACAAAAAATTTTATGGATGCATTTAACATATAGTCAATGGCCGATTATAACATTTGCACAATAAGATAATAGAGAGACAAAAGTCTATACTGAAATAAAACAACCTTCTCTTTATTTACTATAAGTTCTCTAAAATTAGGATGTAAGTGCTTTAATATATTATAATGAAACAAGCTACCTGGAAAATAATATTGTAAAATGCATGCTCATTTGAGGAAGCATTTTTTATTTAAGTGAGAAAACATTACATAATAAAACACTGATATTATTAAAGAGATGCTTTAGTACTTCTCAGTTAACCTCAACTTTTAAAATGTGATTCGGATAATAAGACTAAGAACTTGATATGAATACATTGGCTCAGTTAATGTCCACTAACACTACATGGGATCGGCAATTCTCCCAAAGCCATATAACTGGAATTACAATACCAGGATACAGACCTGGATCTTTTTGACTCCAGACCAACACTTAGCCTCTCCTCAAACTGCCTTTGTTATGACAAATGAATTAACAATGAAAATGAAAACATTACAATTAATCTTCAGTTATGCTGAAGGGATATTTTTTTAACCTGAGTCAAAGAATAGAAACAAAATTAAAACTATCCCCTGAATAACTAAAGTTTCTTCTATGATTGATTACATGCAAAGATAATTTTAGCTCTTGAAACAAAACTAGTGTCAGTGTTGTCACTAGGAGACACACTACTACTTTCACAGAGGATTCCTTCAGACTCCCTAGGTTAAGCTCATAGACATAGACATATAGAGTAAAACTGGAGATCTAGAGAGACATTACACAAACTAAATTCACCTGTATTTCACCATGTGGAGGAATCATTTTTAAAATGTAAATATATTTTCTTCCCCTTAAAAAAAAAATTTAATGAGCACGTGTGTGTGTGTTTTCATGTGTGTCAGTTTACTACGAACAAAATAAATTGACTTTTTAGAATTTAATATTACATCGTAACAATTTCACCATTTTGTTAAATATTAATTGAAAAGATGGTTTTAATGAACTCATGATAATCTTAATATTTTATTGAGTGCATCTTTGAGAGTTAATCATTTATATAAGAAAGCCCCAGATATATTAAAATAATAAAATGCTTTTTGTTAAATACTATTTAGTTCTATATCTAGTAGAGTATATAAAATTTTTCTGGTATGTATTTTTTTCTGGAATATTTAGGAAAAGGAAATGTCTTTATTGGTCCCTAAAATTCATCAGTACAAAAAAGTGAAGCATGCATAATTTCTAAAGTTTCTTCCTAATACTATTAGATGCTTTTTGTGTTTAACTGGAGACTGTAGATTCATTACTATTAGTAGAAAAGACTATCTTTTCTCCACTGAATTGCCTTAGTTCTTTGTCAAAGGTAAGTTTACTATATTCCTGTGGTCTGTTTCTGGATTATTTGCTTTGTTCTATGGACCTAGTAGTCTATTCTTTCACAAATACCACACTGTCTTGATTACAGTAGCTTTATAATAAGTCTTAAAGTGGTGTCAGTCCTCCAATTTTGTTCTTCAATATTATGTTGGTTATTTTGAGTCTTTTGCCCTTCCATATAAAATTTAGAATCAGTATATCACTGTCCACAAAGATATCTACATGCAAAAAAATGAATCTAGACACAGATATTATTCCTTTTTTACTTTTAAATATGTTCTACTCAATTGCAAAATAAGGAATTATCCTAGATTCATCATTTCTCACAATCCCCATATTTAATATCTCAGCAAATAAGTTTTGTCATCCATCACCCAAAATAAGTTTTCGCATAAAAGCAAGAGTGAATCTTTTACAAATATAAATGAAATCACATTGTTCTCTAGCTTGAAACGCTTCAAAGACTTCAAATTGTATTTAGAATAAAATTCATATTCCAGGCTTTTGAGTTTCTCTATGATCTCATTGTTTCTTCAACCTGAAGAGCACTCTGTGCATCACTAGTTATAGACCACTAGTTTGTTTGAACAGATCATAAGTTTTTCTAACTCAGAGTCTTTACACATGGTATAGATATATACACATTTTTTTTTTTTTTACTTACTAAAATGATAACTCAGAAAGTTATTCACTGGCCAATTTACTTACAATTGCCACCCTAAATTAGTCATTTTCATTGCTTGTTTATTTCACATTTCACACATGATATATATGAGTATCAAAGTTTTTGTATTTGTTTGTTAACCTGTAGTCTCACTATCTCCACACTGAAAGGTACATTATGTGAGAGCAAAGAAGCTGTCAGTGCTCCTCACTGTGTAATCCTAAGTGCTTAGCGCAGCTTCTAGCACATTGTAGGTACTCAATAACTAATTTTGGATGAATTAATTAAACTAACCTGAGACCTCTGGATAGTTTCTCGTTATGTATTTATTACATATGCAATTATAACAATGAATGCAAGGCAACAATTTTTTGATCTGCTTATTACTCCTTCTTCTTCTGAGAATAACAGCACCTTCCATAAACCTTGCCCTACTACATAACTTCTTTTCCTTCTATTATCTAACTAAACCCTAGTCATGTGTAGGAACCAAACCCAAGCTGAGCTAACTAGAAACTTTACCTAGAATTGTAAAATTTGAAATTGGGAAAAGCTTAAGATACAGCCTTTGAAATTGATGTTGGCCAAGTCCATCATGTAAGAAAAAAAAATGTGAAAAAATAATAAAACAAACATAAATGGAAAAAAGGATATTAGATAAAACAATCAGTGTTTGAAATCCAAACTTCCTCAGTCTAGCTTCCTTCCTGCCTTTTGGTGATTTGTTTAATTTCTTGAATTTATTTAGCCAATAAATTCTACCCCCAACGTTAGCCCTATATTATTTAGAATAAGATCTCTGGTATATTAAACTGAAAAAGTACTAAATAATGAAATGTACATTTGTGTTCTTCATTGTCAATGCAGCAAATATAGACCACATATGACTTGAGGATTTAAATACAACTATATACTCTGCTCATCACATGGGAATAGATACACACAAAGGCATATTTTTTCACCTGTTGAGCCAATGGCCAAACTTGCATAATTTTCTAAATGTTGGTACCAGATAATACAACTTACAGTTGCATTTAATCTGTCCTTCATGATCAAATTTCAAACCATTCAAATTTTCTGCATTTCTGTTTGTTGTCTTTGTTGAATTTTATTGATGTTTTATTGAGCATTAAGTTTCTTTCACATGGTATTTCAATGTTCTATTAATTACTATAAGAGCCTTAAAAGTAGCTTTCAAATTAGACACAAGATTAATACCTTTGCATATCTGATTGTTTATAGATAGCAATATATATTTTTGTATCTTTAGTATAATTCTTATTAAGATTACTGTCAACATGCTATAGTGCATCATATCAAATGGTAATGTAATGTGCTGTAATTTCTATTTCTAATTCTACACTGTTTTTTAGAGCCCTATCATTTCTGCTTTATTGCACTTGTTAAGCAGGACAAGAGTATGGCATGCAATCTAATGTTTTACTAGGATATTTCACAGTGCACATTTAATTACAATAATAATTCATTGAAGGCTATTTCTCGGAATGACAGTTTTGTTGGTATGTAAAATAAAATTATGCTTCAGTTTAAATTGTGAAGAAATAAAAAATAGAAGACTGAGTCTGATTTCATTATCAACTACATTATTGCATATGTATCTTAAGGGAAGCTAGTTATAAAATTGCATATTTATAATGTGATTGCCTAAGATATTTGGTAACTGAGACATTAAAATATGAAGATATGATACCCTTTTTGTTTCTAAAAATCTTGTTAAAATTTTAGCAAATATACTATTTAGGACATGATATTAAACTGAGATAATTTATAGTATTGGGTCTACTTTTTTTTTTTTTTTTTGCCATTGGATTTCTTTACTAATGAAAAGGGATAGATTTCTACTCTGTAAGAAGTAAGGTTAAAGTATGTGAGAATAACTTTTTTTTCAGTTCTTATCATAAAAAATGATTTTACAAATACATTCAGAATTCAGAATTAATTCTTGTAAAATTAATTTACATGTAATTAATATAATTCCAACATATTTCACCTTGATTCAAAACAGTATTGGGGCTAATACTTTAGGCTCACTTTTTTTAGCAAATAGATGAATTCCTAAATATGAGATCCAAGAATAATGAAGCTTTATTTGTTTATGCGACTGTTAAAAATTGAAAGCCAATACTTTATCAGGAGTAGAAATTATTACCAAATTTTAAATGTTAAAAACTTTATAACACTTTAATGAATAATATTTCAAGGTATAATAACTAATTGAGAATTATTATAAGTGAAAAACTAAAAAAATAAATTATGAGGTTTGAAACTTGATTTGACTTCAGGGTCTTGTCCAAGATAGAAAGTTAGTGAAGGCAATTTAAATCATTTGAAAGAGGGAGTGAGACAACCTGAACAACACACCACTGTGATCATTTTCTCCTCCATCTCATCAGTATTCCCTAGGTAAATAAACTGGTAATAATTCAAGACAACTTTTGAAATCATGTAAGACATTTTGGTTAGTACATGTTACACGTTATCATTAGGAATATTCAAGGTGCAAATAAGAGAAAATCAAGTTTAAATGTTGTAAAAAAATTAGATAATGTAATTTCCTTACACTATCTAGATGTTGGGAGTTAGATCCTTTCCAGTCTAAATTAACTAAACATTTAAAAACATAAAAATCTCAGGGGCTTATATTTTGTATACTGCTGTTTTTGTATGTGTCAGCATTGTCCTCAAGGCAGTAACTCTCCTGGTTGGAAGAGATTCAGACACATCAAAGCACCAATTCAGATTTTAAAAAATCACCAGAGAAAGAAGAAAATTTGTCTTCATGTAGTCTCATCTTAACATCCCAGCAGACTTCCTCTAATGTTTTATTATTTAGAATTGAGCCAATATTAATATCAGCTAGTATTGGACCTTTAGAAATGTCAGGTACAAACTTCCAGTAATAACCTTCGAGGCCTTATGTTCCAGTAGGAAAAGTTTCAAGATAAATGAGGGCTATGTAACCTACATCAAAGTTCGGGAGAGTGAGAAATAAATATTTATTATGCTAAGACACTTACTAATATACCTTAGAAGTAGGATAATATAAACATTCAGTTCCTGCTTCATTTGTTACTAAATTGCATGCTGTAACAAATAAACACACAAGCTAGGTGGCTTTGTTTTACTAACCCGTGCATTTTTCATCTAACATTTCCCTAGACATTCGCATATAAAGTCCCAACATCTATTATTGACTGAATTGTGTTCCTCCTGTCCCAAATTCATATATGTCCCAAAGCCATAAATCCCAATGTTACTGTATTTGGAGATGGGATTTTTAAAGAGATAATTTAGGTTAAAGGTGATCATAAGGGTGGAACCCTCAACTAATATGACTGGTGTCTTTATAAGTAACGGAAGAAACACTAGGGATACATAGGCATAGTGAAAAGGTCATGTGAGTAGACAGCAAGAAGGCAGCAATCTGCAAACAAGGAGTGAGTTCTGGAGAAACCAAACCTGCTGAAACCTTGATCTTGAACTTCTAACCTCCAGAACTGTGAGAAAGTAAATTTCTGTTGTTTAAGCCACTCAGTCTGTGGCGCTTTGTTTTGGCACCCCTAGAAAACTAACATAATATCTAAAACTGATTTTTTCCTTTTGCATATGTTCAATTCTATATTATTTTAATATCTCTGTCTTTGAAACACCCAGTTTTATTCTGTATGAAATTCTCTAGATACTACCTCTAACATTATTTATTACTTTTGAATATTTCTGTTCTCTGCATTTAACTTACACTATTTTTGTTCAGTCCCTAGTCTTCTATTGTCTGAACTTGTACAACAGCCTTACAAATATTGTCCTTGTTCCCAGTCTCTCCCTGTGTAAATCTGTCATCTGTAACTGAGATTAGAGCAATTATTATTGAATGCAAATCTGCTTATATCATCCACTTTTTTCAAAGATTTATTTGACCCCCAATATTTTATAGTATGGCAAAAAAAGACCTTCATAATCTATTCTCAATCTTTTTTTGTGTCTTCATCACAAGACCAAGTTTAAATATTGCTGTTTCTTTGAAGTCTTTCTTCATTAACCAGACTACAGCTTAACCATAGTGTTTTTTTATTGTTGTAATTATTTTCCTGTCTGTCTCTTCACTAAATGGAAGCAACAGCCTTTTATTTATCATTTTACTGGCTACCATGTGGACATTTGTGTAAGCATGTTATGCATTGAAAATTGTACGCTCATTTAATTAATGGATTCTTTATTCATTCTTAGAGGTTCTTTATTTCTCTTGTAATAAAGGCAAGGACATTCTAGGCATTTACCAACAGCTCCATTATTAATATACTTTGTATTACAATAAATGTTATAATATTAACCTGTTTGACTAAATTAATATTATAGGATTCTTACTAATTGAATTATATTTAATCTACATTTTAACTGTGGCATGGAAGGTTATTCAGCAACTATGAATTGGCTTATTAAGACTTCCATTATTAAAAACAAAAAACTAGACTGTACTTTCTTGACTAATAAAAATCTTTTAAAAATACACCTAAGTGCATAATCTAAGTATTTATTTTTATTTGAAAAATTAGAATTTTAAGTATTCTAAAAGCAGTGAAACAAGTTTGATTTATTCTTACTTGCCATGCCCTCCCTTCAAAATTTACTAATGAGCCATTCACATCATTTGCTCCCCTGTTATTTTCCTACTTGACAAGGTAATAATAACAGTAATAAAGATTAAGGTCTTGTCTTCCACAGTATGTTAACTTCTGTCTTCCATGTTCTATGGAATATCATGATAAAGGCCTTATGGAGCAATTATGGCCTGACTGCTTCATGTTGATGTTTGATCTGTAGGAACTAATGAAGAGTGAGTTTTGAAAATCAGAGACAATGCGCAGTATTGAAATTATCTTTTTTCAGGGTCACAATGAATCATACATGTCACTCACTTTCAGATTTCAAAATGAATCTGTTGCTTTAAAAATAAATTTAACAAATTTGTTACATATTATGTAGGTGTTTGTTTAGCTGTATAATTAGCGAAGGGACCCCTATCCTACAAATTAAACCTGTTGCAATGATATTTAATTATAGTTGTTTTAATGCTTTCCTTGAAAACATCTTATTACTTTGATTTGCTATTTGGTTATGTCATATTTTAAAATAGGCATCTTCTAACTTCTTTGTGTTCTAAGGACTAAGGCCACAAATAAATAATTTATGAGGGAGCTTTCTTTTTAATTATGTAAAATTATAGATCTCTTTTTTTAAAAGATGTATTGGGGAAAAAAGGAAAAATTGAGTGAAAGTGGCTATGGAAGATAAAATCAAGTGTCATATTTTCTGTAGTCAGAAAAAAACCCAAGCTTGAAAAAACCAAGCTTGAAAAAAAAATGTTATACCAGTTAATTTAGAAAAAAGAAAAGATGGATTTAGTCAATAAATAGCTATTTTGCCTAAAGTAACTCTTTTTATTAAGGACAATATTTATCTTTGTTCTTAGCAATCTTAGCTTTAAGCAAAAAAAAAAAAAAGTACGTTATATTTATGATAGATTTAAATTCTAATGCACTTTTGGGTCAAAGAAGCTAAATATATGACTCTACCTCACTAATATACATGATAAAACTTGGAATTCTGATAATTGAAAATAATGAAATGTAAGATACATATCTTATATTTTATCATTCTGAATATTGGGATATTATATTCAAGATAATTGTAATAAAATTGTCTATTATGTATAACTTCATGAAATCAAAATCGACACCAGATTTTCTTTGTCTGCTGTAGCTGAAAATTCCTGGAAAACACCTTCATTTCACAAATCCATTCAGGTTGCCCAAAGCCCCATTAGAGGGATATATAATTCCTCTCTTCTGTAGCTCATCTGTTGCATTATTAGGCCATTTTCTATCATATTTCAGGCATCTACTTGTTTAAGAGGTGCAATTCTGTTACTAGTGGCAGTAGCTGATTGTTCCACTACAGCCTTGGCAGTGGAACGTTCACTGACTTTCATTTGCTGTTATTCTCAAAGTATAGGACAGGCTTGATAATAGTTATTAAAAATAGATATTCTTGAAAACTGCATATCAAACATACCCTGATAATTCTTTCCCAGTCTTCCTGCCTAGCTTCACACATACCTCTACATGGCAGGCAGCAACTTGCTGGCTCTACCTCCTGCCCTCCACTCCTCCCCAGTCATCTCCAGGGAATCCATGCCTCACATCCCCGGCCCAGTTGGACCTTTGACTTTAAAATAGAGATTTATTTTTATTTCCCAAGATTAGTGGGTGCAACAAACAGATGTGATCATTTTGTTGTAAGAGGTCTGTGACTAGAGACCAGAGGGTAGACTGTGAAATAATAAGAAAAATATGTACCTGTGCCCCCCAGTTCCTGCTAATATTTGGTTTTTGACTCCAGTTTCTGACACAGAGTACCTAAAACACAGAGTACCCTTGTAATTTTCTGATTGATAGGAGCATCTGACACTGAGCTTCCAAATCCCTTGGAATCTGCTGGGTGACAGGAACATTTTTTGTTCTAATGAAATAACTTTTCATGAGTTCATGGATGAAGCCTGGTTGTTAGGAAGACCAAGCCATTATTAGAAGCTATTATTAGAAGCTTGGGATGTTCAGCCCAAGCCCCCATCCTCCAAAGAGAGAGGGACTAGGAATGAGTTAGTAAACAAACAAAAATTGAGTATGGGATTCAGGTAGCTTCCAGGTCAGTGAATACATACACTTGCTGGGAGGGTGCCACACCCCTACTCCAAGTGGAAAAAAGATTGTGTGCTCAGAACCTTTCATGACCTTGCCCTATGTATTTCTTTATCTGTATGTTTTTTTTTTTTGGCATACTTTAAAATATATTTTTGTAATAAATCAACAATAATAAGTAAACTGTTGTCCCATGTCTTACAAATTATGGAATCTCAGGAGGAGGTCATGGGAACCCTGATTTATAGATAGTCAGTCAGAAATGGCAGCCTGGACTTTCTAGGAACCTGGACTTTGGCCTGGTGTCTGAAGTGGGCTGCAATCCTGTAGGACTGAGTCCTGAACCCATAGGATCTGTGTTAACTTTAAGTGAATAGTGTTAGAACTGAATTAAATTGCAGGACCCCTAGATGTTGTTGGAGAGTTGGTCAATATCAGAAAACGCACATGCACACACAAAATCTGGTGTTAAAAGTATTTGGAGTATTAAAGAAAAATGCAGTAAGTTTTTCCTATACAATAAGGGAAGTTTAAATATCAATGAGGACATTTTTCTAAAAATCTGAAGAGAAACTTGTACTAAATTTTGGTTGAACTATTTAGTGAGACCATTTCTAGAGGTAACTTAAAAAATATGATATGAACCAAATAAACTTGTGGTTCTGGTTAAAGAAATTTTCATAAAGAATGTCAAAAGTGTCAATTAGCTTATTTTTACTACATTTGATATGTTGTTTCAAGAAAGTGATTATTTACTATAAAACTGTTTAGTTTTTAAGTAGAAATTGAAAGAGTTGTCCACACTAGAACTTTTCTGAGTTCAAAAATAAAACTGTTTCTCATCTCAATATCTCTATCTGGCAACATATATTCTCCAAGTAAGAAATAGTCTTATGGAAAATGTCAAATCCAGGTTGCTTTTAGTAAAATGTGGTCTTAGGGACAAGATCAAATTATGTAGAGGGTATAAGACCCTTAATTAAGACTTGAGGATGATTTAAGGTAATGCCTCAAACACATAAAAAAGAACATCTGAGAAGTATAAGTGGATTATTTCACAGCATCCTGATTCTCAGCCAAGTCAAAGAGGTAACCTTTTGTCCTGGACTACTCTGTCCTCTCAAGGGAATATGGCCATGTGAGTGACTTCAACTACACCTGTAGAACAGAAGAACCACCCGCTGATCCTAGTCAATCAAATTTAATAAAAAGTTACTAAGGGTTCAGGTGGTATGTTACACAGCATTAAATAAAGGATACATAATCAAAAACAATATGAAAATATAAGAAATTAATAAAAGTGTGAAAAGTATGAGTATTCATAATTCTATATAATTTTAGATATGATCTCATTATAAACTATTCTTAAAGAAGGCAGTAATATAACCAAACATTAAGTTTGTTTACGTTTTAATAGCTGCCACATGGATGATTTTCTAATTATCAGGTTATTCTTATAGAAATGATTTTTTGAATCTAGCAGTCATAATAGAAGAATTCTGTATCCCTGTAGCATTGACATTGATATTACAATAATGATCTACATCTGTAACAAAAATTCCATTTATGTAAAAAACACATTCAGCCAATGTATGAAAGGTGAAGTCTATCCTTTAATGTCATTACCTATTCAAGGCAGACAGTTGCAAATGATTAAATGAAAAATTGTAAGACACAACAATAATGCACAGAGACCGTGCCAAGGTCATATTACATGAGCCCTCTATTCCCCATCTTTAGAAGGCATTTGTTTTAACATTAGGTCAATGATAACAATTAACTCTATATTTTGACATTTGAAAATACAGTATTGTACTGCTATGTTTAAACACTGAAGTACTTTTTATTCAAAGTCTAGATATATATCTATTGTCGACATTTGTTTTTTAAACATGTATTTTATTTTTCTGTAATTTTCTTTTCCAATGGCAATTTTAGTTTTCCAGATTATTTGAACTAGTCCTTCTCTGAAACCCATCTAACATTAATTATTCTGTTTCCATTGTTCCTCGACAGTTATTTTTAAAATTTAGTTTTTTTATTTTAACAAAAATAGTTGCAAGGTATAAAAATCAACATTAAAAAATCTATGGCATTTCTATACCCTAACAATGAACTATCCAAGAAGGAAATTAATAAAACAATCTCATTTACAATAGCAATAAAAATAATAAAATGCTTAGGAATAAAATTAACTGTAGAGATGAAAGACTTGTACACTAAAAACTATAAAACACTAGTGAAGAAATTAAGACACAGATAAAATATATTTTAATAAAGTTAAAAAATAAAGCTCTACGAAGAGATACACTAAAAGCCTTATAGATTATCAAAATGTAAATCTAGACATATTAAAGTAATTTATGGAAGGCAGGAAAAAGGAAAAAAGAAATATGAAACAAAGATATAAACAACCAGAAAACAAAAATAAAATGACAAACTTAATCCCTACCATATAATTAAATGTAGATGTAATTGTTCTAAAGGCACAAATCAAACAGAGATTAGCAGAGTGCGTGAGAAAATATGCTTTCTACAATAAATTCACTTCAAACATAATGAAGAAGAAAAGTTGACATTTAAAGGATAGGAAAAGGTATATCATACCTTCATGAAAAGAAAGCAAGACTGGTTACGTTAACATCAGATAAAATAGATTTGGGATCAAAGAAAGTTACCAAAGACAGAGAGGGATACTATATGGTGCAAAAGTGTCCATCCGAACAAGGATATGCAAGTTCATATCTCATCAGGGCTATCAAGTTATACTGTAAAGCACTCCCCAGTTTAAAACTTCACGAATCAACTCTTTCTTGGTCTAAATGATACATTTCATGATTTTTTTTTCAATTAGGTGTATTCGAGTAACAACTGGTCAGCAACATTAAATAAATTTCAGGTGTACAATTTTATAAGATGACATCTGTGTATTCTACTATCTACTTTCCACTTAAAGCCTAGTCTCCTTCTATAAGCATATATTTGACCTTCTTTACCTTCCTCATCCTCTCCCCACCCTCTTTCCCCTCTGATAACCACAGTTCTGTTGTCTGTATCTATATGTTTGTTTTGTTTAGTTGTTGCTTTTTGTTTTATATCACACATATGAGTGATATCATATGATTCTTTTCCTTTTCTGTCTGACTTATTTCACTTAGCATAATACTCTCAAGATAGATACACGTGGTCCAAATGGCAATATTTCATCTTTTTTTTTTTTTTTATGGTTGAGTAGCATCCCATCATACACATGTACTATATCTTCTTTATCCAATCATCCATTGAAGGATACTTAGGTTATTTCCATGTCTTGGCTATTGTAAATAATTCTGCAGTGAACTTATGGGTGCATATATCTTTACAAATAACTGTTTTCTTAGAAGAACTCTTACTTGAAAGAATAAAACTTAGCATTAAATAAATGTTAGTTGTTTAAGTGAATACATGAAAGTAGAGCAGTATTTCTACCTCTAAATATTCAATTTGTGACTTCAAACCAGTGCTAAAGAAATTTATAAAACAGTGATAAATGCATGTTGAAGCAATTAGGTAAACTTTCAAGAAGTATTGAACTGGGCACACTGAAAAGAGAAATTATTTGAAAATAGAAGTATTTGACCAACATCCCTATCCTCAGAAGAGACTTTATTCTATATGTAACCATGGAATGTGCACTGTAAAAAATCTTAGGTGGGCTAGGGAAAGAGACAGAAATCACTAGTATCCTAGACTTTAATCCATGCCTGACCATGCTGGAGTCTTCTATTTATTTGGTGATTACTCTAAGTTCTTTGTTTTGCAAAGCATTCACACCTATAAAAACTAGGTTGATAGAAATTTGATAAAGTTATTTTTTAAAAAATTTTCCTTGAATAACTCTCTGGAAAACAACAGAAAATTCTGATAGTTATTTCTAAAGCTTTCTTATAACAATTCTTGAACTAAATTTGAGATAATAATAAATAAGCTATATCTCCAGAATACCTTGCTTATAAAGGTCAAATGTTCTCAAAGAAAAGTGAAGTCCAGTTTTGCTAAAATAGCATTACAGCGACTTACAAGAAACTTCACTTTGTAAAATGTAAGCATAGATATTGGTTTTTGGAATTAAACATGTCAAAAAATATATGGAAATTTGAAAACAAATAGTTATTAAGTGAATTGAAATTATGTAATTAATAATTAAAAATTGATAAAATAATCAAAATATTTTGACAGGATTCCTTGATTTTCTATTTTATGTAGTAATATTCTAGAGATGGTCTCTTCATCTATTAATTATTTTTAAAGGAATATTTAAAGAAATTTATAGAATATAATTTCCCTGTAGTATTGCTGTCATCTGTGTTTTAATATATTTAATAATTTTTCTAGATTAAATTTTATATTTTTCTTTCTTTTTTCTTTTAAATATTAAGGCCAGAACATTATTCTTCATTCCTCTCTGAAAAGGTTAGTTCTTTATACATGCAGGATGCAAGGAATAGTCCTCTCATTGTCTAAGAAACAAAACTTTTTAGATTTAATTTTGCAGAAGAGATCAATGCACTAATTAACAGGGAAACAAACACATTTTTTTTTTCTGGCATGCTAATTGTATTCTTTTATTCATTGCTTAAAGCTAGTTAGCCTACATGCCCCTTACTATTGCCAGTTCATCAAGCTTCAGAAATTGCTTCCTAGTTAACAATGCCCCTTGCTTTCTTTTCTATTTATAGAATCTTAATATTCTGACAAAGATCTCAAAAATTAGCATAATAAATACTTTATAGAAAATAGCAGACAGTCATTATAAATAAATGTAACATAGGAATTTTTTTCACTTAAAAAATGTAGAGATGAAAGGAAATAGTATAAGAAGGCTAACTTCACAATAGAAAAGAGAAGGTACAGACTACCATGAACACTTCCCAAAAGTAAGCTTCATTCATAAGAGGCATTATCTATGTTGAGAAATGATATTCAGTACCAGTCTATACACAAACAACTCTGACAAGAATACCAATTACATATAAACAATGCCTTAGAATACAATTGATAAAAATCAACATATTCTTATACAAAATAGGTGACAAATACATATTTTTCCCTATTGTACAGCCACTATCTCAATGCAAAAAGGCAGAAATACTTCCAGCAGAGGGCGATGTTTAAGCAGATGCAACCCTAGGGACTGAAGATGAAAGCCCTTGCGGTCATTTAAAACACAGTCAATATAGACAGACTAGTGGTTACTAGAGGGGTGGGGTAGGAGTGGGGAGGTAGACGGGGTAATGGGGGTCAAATATAGGGTTTAGGGGGAGGGTGAAGTGGGTAAAGGGGATCAAATATATGGTAGCAAAGGAAACTGGATTTTGGGTGGTAAACACACAATAGGATATATACAGATGTCAAATTACAATGTACACCTAAAAATTATATAATTGTATTAACCAATGTTACCCCCAATAAACTTAATTAAAAAATAAATAAATGAATGATTAACACACAATCAAAGACATTGAAATTGACAGAAGTTTCAACATTTACATTCATTGAAAACTGCTCTGTCCAGTATGGTTATTTAAATATTTATTAAAATTCAGTAAAAGTAAAATTTCCATTTCTCAGTGCTTGCACTAGTCACTATTCAAGTGCTCAGTGGCCACTTGTGAACCTACCAATGTGTCTGCCATTCCAAAGAGATCTATAGGACAGTGGTGATCAAAGTATTAACACCCTGCTTTACATTTAAATCATCTTTTCCAAAGTTTTAAAATATAATCTATGTTTTTTTTTCTGAATTTAATTAGTTATTTCTTTTTAATCTAAGGGAGAAGTGTCATTTCAAATTGGGGCATCAACTGCCTCTTTTGACAAATGGAGAGAAAGAACTGTCATAATTCGCTCAAATGGAAGTACTAATGGTCTGTGTGAACACATCACAACTGGAAATTAAAGGGTCATTCACATCTCAGGGCAAACCCTATGTTCTACTACAGTTCATATTCTATAACTATTTTTCAAATACCAATTTTCTTCACTACTATTTGGCAAAACTTCAATTACTGATACAGTACTATGAATTAGCCTAGTTATTTAATATAACTGATCAAGTACATTCTAGAGAGTGAAAACACATATTTTAGATTTAACTTTCCCACTTCAAGTTTTAGGCCCTAAACTCAACCAAAGGTATTATTTATTTCTGTAGTGTGAGAGCTCATCACTGCTGGTTCTTTCCCCTAGGTGGTCCTTCCTTCTTTTTGGGTATCATCCAGGCTCCTTCTCTACAATCTCTGTAAATTTATAAAATTTACACCTTTGCCCTTCATTTATTATCAAATATATGACTTTAATTGGAATGGTAACTAACTACACTACCTTTCTAAACACAATATGATGTGTTGCCTAATGTAAAATCGGGAAAGCCAAAATTTGTTTTATTCTTGTCATTTCTTCATCAAACTATCTCTAACCTTAAACCTCAAATGAAATGTAAAAGACATTAGAGATAAAAGTCATACAGAGATAGCGATTGTTCCTTCATAGTTTTTAACAAAAGTCTTTATTTGCAGTTTACAGTTAAAGAGTTTACAATTCATTGTAATACTAAAAACATGATATGTTTAACCCAATATAAAAATTAATGCATGAAAATATAATATATATTTATTTAAAATATGATATGCATATTTCTTACAGCTATTTATTTTCTAAAGGGCTATGCCAGACTATAATTAGTCTGCAATAATTAATGTTTTATGAATGCAAAAAGACAAATGAATAAATAAATTATTTTCATGTTTCTGGATGTATTTGGGATTTAAATTTTTTTCTAAATCAAACATTTGTTAAAAATGAGTACTTATGTTATAAATTTATAATTCATATACAATAAGTATTGATATGCAGAGAGAGTCTTACAAACACTATTTGCTTTTGTTTTTTACCTTTTCTTCTGTATTAATCTTGATGAATCTAAAAATGTTAACGACATGTTTTCACATTTTCTTTATGTATTTTATTTCTTTGGGCATATACTTATATACATTATTTCTACATATACTAAATTACTATACATGCAACTTTTAATGCATATTATGTGTCAAAAACATGACATCTAAGATTATATAGGACACTGTTTTTAGAAAGGGTTTTTTGAATTGAATAAAATTGAGAATTTTAGTATAAAGTTGAAAAATTAAAGACATTTACAAAACTACTAAAACAATTAAAATGCTTGAGTTAAAAATGATGACAAAATGTTTTAAAATAAAACCTTATGCATGTTTTTTCTATAGTATATTTTAATTTGCAGACTAAGTCAAGGAAAATTGCACTCCCTAATGTGGTCATGTTTCATTCAATCATTTGAAGGCTTGACTGAAACAGAAAGGCTGACCCTCATAAAAGTGAGGGGTAATCTCCTCCTGCCTGACAGGCTTGAGCTGAAACTTTGGTCTTTTCCTGCATTTGCATCAAACTGACAAATTGGCTCTTCTTGGATCTTGAGACTGCTAGCTTTCAGACTGGAATGTACATAATCAACTCTCCTGGGTCTTCACCTTGCCAATTTCAGATTTTGGGACTTCTCAGCCTTCATATTCACATGAGCCAATTCCTTATGACTGACGCACACTCTCTCTCTCTGTCTCTCTCTGTCTCTCTCTTCTCTCTCTGTCTATATATATACAGATATATGTATGTATGTATACCTCATGAAAGAGGTATATAAAATGCATTTACTTGTAGGAAAACAATGACATTTATATTAAACTTATTTTCTGAGAATGAAATAGTGCTTAAGTTTTGTTCTTTATTAAAAGCATAGACTCAATGCTAACTTTTTTTTTTCTTGTCTTGACTACTTAACATATATTTTATTTGGCTTCTCTATACACAAATATTCAAATAATCTTTTATTTTCTCTTAAAAGCAAATAAAATTATTCTAAAATAAATTTAAGTAAATTTAATAATTTAATTGAATAAACTAAAATAAACAAGTAAATTTAGAACCAAGAGATATATATCAGAGCTTTTCTTTACTTAATGCTAATATATGATTTTATATTTACCTTTTTATATGATGCTATTGGGTTACTTGTATTATTTAATATCGTTTTTCACAGGTATTTTCATATGTATAAATTTTAAATTTCAAATTTATCCCACTTATAACTATAAAGTGATAAACCCCTTGGTACATAAAACTTTTACAAATGTATCTTTTCTCATAGTGAAAAATTAAAAGTGAAATTAGGTAAAAAATATTTTATTTAATTTATGAAGGCTTTGATATATTGAGAAATAAATTATATTTTTAAAATTTTCATGACTATTACTACATAAGACTCAATAATAAGTTAACTATTATCGTTATATTATGGCTTATATTTAATATTTAGTATTAGTTTCCATTGCTGCTGTATCAAATTATCATTTTTTATAGATTTTGATGTTATGATATTTGATTTATCATAATTTTAATAGGTATTATCTTTTTCCAGGCACATAATCATAAGTGCTTTATTTTGTCAAAATTATATTTTACAAACTAATCGGTTAGTAAACATTTTGTCCACATTTAAATTTTGCATAAATTGTAAAAGTAGTTCCTCCTTAAAATATGGTATTACACAACTTAAACTTGAATAAATCAAAAATGCTCTTACACTGGAAAGTTCTAATAATTCATACTAAAGTACTCCAGAGAGTCAAGGTTTGAAATGCCTTTTAAGAATGCTAAATGAGGCTTCAAGTCTTAAATATATGACTTTATTCATAATCACAAAACAGTAATTTCTGTTTATTATATTTGTTTTCAAATTTGTTCTTGACGTAGAAAAATAAATCACCAGTTACCTCATTTAGTCAGATTGCCATTGACTAATCGAATTACTATACAATATTTGTAATCTCTGTGCTTCATTAATTACTTATAAAACCAGCATTTTAATTATTTTGATAGTTTAATTTGCACTTAAATCACAATACTTCAGTTTATCTTATTCATTTTAAGTTGTAGGTCTTTAAATATTGAATATATTATAATATTCCAGAATGGCTCCCTAAACTAAGAAAATCACATTCTTTCACTCTTCTCTTCAAAGTCTTGGTGCCTGCACAAGTTAAGAGGTATCCTTCCTCTGTTGCAGCAAGACTGAGAAATTAAGGAGGACAAGGATTCAACGATATTAATAAAAATTTAAGAGTGAATGAGAGTGGAAAAGAAATTAGTATTATTTAAGTGAGGAGTGTAACCATCAAATATGTTGAACATTGACACTCAGAATTATAAAATTAAGAACCACCAAAGTAAGACAACAAGCCTGTAGAGAGATATCATTTTAATTAGTTTACCACACATTAAGAATTGAGCTTCCACTTGGAATATTTGGTCACTGGTTCTTGTCAGTTCTTAACAGCGGATAACATGTTTTGAAGTGCACATAGAAAGGAGTGAAGTTTGCAAGATGTCCAAATAAGATGTTCTTTGATTGTATTCCCCTTTCAACCACAATAATCTGGCATCCATCCATAAACAAAAGCCCTGTTTGGGAGCTTTGGGGACAGGAGATTGTGAAACCTTACTGCAGTCAAGATTGAGAAGAGCTAGCAGCTGGCTTTTCCACTGTGATCCCAACTTCAGATCTGGAAATAGCTCCATACCACAAGAACTTGGCTACAACCTCATTTGGCTTTGGTTTTGTCACCAAGATCATATACCAGGAGTCTGGCAGGAGTCATGTCCACCAAAGCATTGGCTAACAAGTTTACCAACCTCAGTCCTGGCTGTGGGCTCTGAAGTGGCCTATGAACTTTCTCCAGCCAATCTCAGCACAGTCTGAAGCCCCTCAAGGCAAGCCACCAACTTGTCAGGCTGTAGATTCAGAAAGGACCCATAATTGGACTACAGCCCATCCCATCAGCAGTCCATTAACAGTATTGCTAACACTTCCAGAAGTCCTGAAAGGACCCTATACATAGTTCCAGCTTCCTCATAGCCACAGTCTGCCAGCAATCCTGACGTCCAGAGCCCCAGCAGGAGACACTCCCATCTGTTCACCAGGAGATACCGAAATTACCTTATATTTGACTCCAGGGGCCTCCAAGCTGTAGTCTGTGAACACTCGTGCTGGCACAGAAACTTAGCAGAAGACACTCCCAGCTATACCCCCATGAGATCCTGAAATGGCTCTATACTCAGCTCCAGCCTTTCCTCTCACAGTCAGGAACTGGTCTGGTCCAGCCAGGGCCCTGGTGGGAGACATACTCATCCACGCCTCCAGAGCCAGGTCTGCAGACCTCAGCCTTTGCTGAGGAACCTGAAACAGCCTGGGAGCTCAGTTCTAGCCCCTCTCAGCCATAGTTCAGGACTACATCTGCCCACCCAGAGAATATCCAATGACCAAACAGGAGCCCTCTCAGAGACCTGGCAGGGGTCACACTTGTTCGGGAACCCAGTAATAGGTCCACTGTCTGAAGACCTAACTGTGGACCCCAAAGTTGACCCTAGTCCCAGAGCCACCATACTAAACAAGTTACTGAAGGCAGTCCCATCCACCCAGGGACCAGACAGGACTTTGCTCAACTGAGTCTCTGGTAACAAGCCTGCCAAGGTCAGACACCACTGCAAACACGACAGCTCATAACCGGCTCCAACCAAGCATGGCTGATTCTGGAGGTAACCTCAGCCCAAGGATCACAGAAATTTTCAGAGCAGTGAAAATACTCTCTGTGATACCATAATGATGGATAACATGTCATTATACATTTATATAAACCCTAGAAAGGATGACACCAAGAGTAACATCAACTGTGGGCTGTGTGTGATTATGATGTGTTAATGCAACTTCATCAATTATAACATAGGTACCATTCTGGTGGGGGATGTCTAAAATGGGGAGGCTATGCATGGGGGCATAACAGAGAATAAAGAGTATCCCTGTACTTTTCCTAAGTTTTACTGAGAACCTTACATTACTCTAAAATAATAAGCATTGATGATGATAATTTTAAAACCTTATGGCAGTAAAATTCCATTTACTCCTGCCTGTGTTCTTATCTTCTATTTCACATCTCCATATTTTATAAATTCACAACACATTTTTGTTAATTTCTCATTAAATACTTTATATATTTTAAGGAAATGAAAAGCAAATCTGTAATAAAATTCTCTCTTATATTCACTAACATATTTACCTTCTCAAGTAGTTTTTATTTTTCTCTACTTGTTAGGTATCCATTGATATCATTTACCATCAATACTTTGGTATTTCTTTAGTGAAAAGTCTGTTTCATTCAGCTCCCTCCTTGTCCTTGTCTGAAATGTCTTTGTTTATATTGAATATTTTTAAAAATATAGAATTCCTTGGACTTTTTTTTTTTACCAGCATTTTAAATATATAATTCCATTGTCTTCTGTCTTCTATTTTTTTCCAATGAGAAGTCAGCTGTAATTTTTATTGTTATTCACATGGGTGATGTATCTTTTTCAATTTTCCTTAGGTTCTTTTAAATTGTTATGTTGATGTTAGTCTTAATTTTGTTATTGTTTTTATCTGTTTTTGTCAGCAATTTGTATCTCAATATGGTTTTCTTTGTATTTATGCTACTTGGAGATTGCTGAGCTTCATCAGCTTCTGGGAAATCTCACTTATTATCTTGAATAACCTGTCTTATGCCTATTCATTATCTCTGCTCCTTCTGAAATATTAGGATTATGTTTTTCATTTTTATATTTTCTCATATGTCTTAGACATCATTTTCATTTTTTTGTCTCAGTGCTTTTGTTTTATTAATTTTTATTGACCAGTATTCAAAGTAATTGATAATTTCTGTAGCTAAGGTCAGCCAACCTAAACTCACTGAATGATATATCCATTTCTTTATATTTTAGCTCTAGAATGTCCATTAGTATTTTTTAGAGTTTCCAGCATTCTAGGAAATTCTCCAGATATTCACACATTTTGTCCCCTTTTATACTCATCCCTTCTACATATTTATAATAATTATTGTTAAGCTCTTGTGCAGTAATTCCAATATCTATGCATTTTGTGATCTACTTTTATTGATTACTTTTTTCTTTGGATTACATGTTATATTTTCTTTTTTCCCTAATACATCATTTTGTGATTGTATCCTGGATACGTATAAAAAGACAGTAGAACGTACAGTAAAGAATATTTACAGGCTGAATGGGCTGTCTATTTACTCCTAAGGCTACTAGGACTAGGGGCGAGTCCATCTAATACATTGCTGAGCTGGAACTAGGCTTTGTTGCAGCTTTCATTCACCACTACTTTCAATATTTCAAGGGCAGATTTAACTCTCCCTTCAGTAATGTTTGGAACCTAAAGATCAGTGAGATGTCAGAGTTCTATCTCTACTTTTTAGTCTAGATTTTGGGCAGCTGGGAGGGGTTCTCTTTTTTTCTCTATTGGAGCCCCTTTCTTTTTGTTTAGGAAAAAAACTTCTCTCTAATCTGATGACTTGTCCCAAACTTTTGCATGCTGCTGCTAAAACCTAGTGAAGGTCCCTAGCTTTTAGTATACCGGCACAACATTGAAGGCCTTGATCTCTTCTTTGGTATTGCTTACCCTGTCCTGTTCTAAACCCAGCCTTCAGGATGCCATTATACTAAGCTCATTAAGACCCTTGCTCTAGTCTGAATGCTTGTGTCTCCCCAAAATTCACATGTCAAAAACCCAATGCCCCAAATGATTGTATTAGGATGTGAGGCCTTCAGTATGTGCTTAGGTCATGAAGGCTGAACCCTCATTGATGGGATTAGTACCATTATAAAAGATACTCCAGAGAGATCCACCCTTTCCCCTTCTACCATGTGAAATAACAATAAAAATTATTTGACCTAAAAGAGGGCCTTCACTCAACCACGCTTGTATCTTGATCATGATCTTCCAGTCTCCATAACTGTGAGAAATACATTTCTGTTATTTACAAGCCACCACGTCTATGGTATTTTGTTACAGCAGCACAAAAGGACTAAGACAATCCTATATCTTGTGGGGATATTTTTTCAGGTCTTTCACTCTTCCCCTAGACTTTACCACACTGCTTTTGTGCCCTCAGTAAATGGCATGTGGGAAGGAATTAACAAGTGCATTCAAATCAGGTCTGTGAGGCTCCTCTAGATTCTAATCCAACAGGCTCACTTGTGTCACATTACAAATGTGCTGAAATTTAAGACATTTCTTCTTACTCCCTCTACGGTATATTTGCCTTTCCTAATCTTATTCCACTAGGTTTGGAACAAATTGTGACACTCATTTCTCTCAAGAAATGCTCATCCCTTTTTTAAATTTAGATTTTCTTTTCAGATATATTTGCATCATTGGATTTCTGATGGCCTACCCCAAACAATGAATTTTAAGCTTATCTTGCTTTTTCTCTTTGCTAGGTATGATTTAATGATCTGGAGACTTCTACATCCTGACCTGAGTATAAATCATTTATTTATTTTTAACCTTTTATGGTCCTTATATAGTAGGTGTGATTCTTGCAATAAACATAGAGGATCATCCCTCTTTTTAAATCTGCGATTTTTCTTTATAATGATTTATGTACTTTATACTAACTTCACCCCAGAGTCCTTAATTGAATTATTTTTCCTTGCCCTCTTTCTTAATTTAAAGTTTGTTTTGCTTGCTAGGTTGTCTGCTTAATTTAAAAAGAAATAAGGCAATATAATAACTAGATAAATAAATAACCCAGTTGATTTTATGTTACGTGTTTTTTTGTTTGTTTGTTTTGTTTTTTGTTTTTTGTTTTTTGATAAAGTGACCACAAAGTACATATAAGTGTACTTTTGACCTATATCCTCTGTAAGATGTATATGCATTCACAGTGTAGGAGAAGGAGAATCAGTGTTAAACCACCACTGGATTATTTTCTTTTTGTCTCCAAAAAGCTTCTTATTTGGTATTTCGAGGTAACTCTCTTCTCACCCAAAAGGTATCATTGACTGAAAAATGCAGATGTTCAGAGTGTTGGTTCTGATTTAAAGACACATGAATCAGTGTATTACTTTCCAACTGCTGCTGTGATGAATTACCATAAACTTAGCTTAACACAGCACACATTTTTTTTTTTTTTATCTTACATTCTATAGATCAGAAATCTGACATGGATCTCATTCGGCTAAAATTAAGTTTGGCACAGTGCATTCATTTCTGGGGGCTCTTAGGGAGAATCTGTTTTCTTTCCTTTTCCAACTTCCAAAAGCCGCCCAGTTCCTGGGCCCATTCCTTCCTCCTCCACATCCTCAAGCCAATAATGATAGGTTGAGTCCATCACACATAGTAACACTCTGACCTTCTCTTCTGCCTTTGTCTTCCACTTATCTGACAATCCCAATCTTATCAGATTATCCCAGGATAATCAATGAAAGTCATCTGATTGGCAACCTTAATTCCCTTTGCCATGTAACTTTATAGAGTCATAGTTTTCAGGGATTAAGATATAGCCATCTTGGATGACTATTTTACCTACCACAATCATATCCTCACTCCAAATGTGGATCAGCATCCCGGCTCCAGCTCTTAGAATTTGTCTCCAGGATTATACCCTTAAAAGTTTCAATTTCCTTATTTGTAAAATGGGAATAATCACCCTAGCTTTACTTGTTTGTTGTTAGGAAATAATTTGGTAATATATATAAATAATTTAGTGTAGAACTCAACAAATAAGAAATAATCAATAAATGCTAGTAATACTGTTATCGATAATAAGTACAACTAGAGGATGGAAACACAGAAAAAATATCCTTAAGATTATATTTTTATCTATTCCTCATGCATTTTTATAATTTGATGATTAGCTATACATAGATAGTGTAAAGCTACTTGAGAAATGCTTTAAAATAATTTGGAAAAGTATATCATTAACATTATTTTTATGGTTTAGTACTATAGACAAAGTAGATCATTGTGAAAACATTAGATTGTCTAGCAACTACAGAGCTTAACAGCATGATGGTGCCCATAGAATGCTAATCACTGTCCAGACAGACCTTGTGGACGTTTCAAGGATGCCAACACCATCCTGGCATCTGCCATGGAAGCAGATGCTATTTACATCTGTTTTCTATGACAGTCACTGAAGATGGCAGGAAAAAAAAAAAATCTACATTTCAACACAAGCTGCTCAAATATTCAAGAACATATTTGGCTTGTCAAGGCACTTTTTAAAAATTATTATAAGAGATGAGACTTAAGAAAATGCAAATGTTAATCAATCAAGTAATATATTTTCTGAATTACCTGTGAATAAATATATCATGTATGATTTCTAATCAATTGCACTCATTGAATTTTGACAGACAATATTTTTAAGCAAAAGGAAGAAAGGAAATAATTGTTCTTTCATTTTAAAACTTACACTAGAATTATTCACCAAATTTACCATATATTATGTACTTGAAACAGAGTTTCTGCAAGATATATTTACATAGATTAATATAGTTCCTTCTAATTTTAAGGTCTCCCCACTCCTTAACTATCTTGTTAATCTAGCAGCAGAATCCCATGGGAACTTTTAAGTAAACTCAAAGACATTATTGCTTCTCAAACACACTGAGAAAAATCCTAAGTCTAATTTTCCAAGGTGTCTTTCCTAAAGTAATTTTATCCACTCTGGACAGCAGAAGCTAGACTGAAACAGTAAGTTTTAAAATGTTCACCTTGATATTCTCTATGTAATAATAACTGGAAGGAACTTTTAATATTGGAACATTAGGACAATAACAAATAGAAGAATGACTGTACATATGGATCACACATTTTCAAATTGACTTAAACATAATTTTACACAATAGATACAAAGAGGATATAGTAAATGTTGTTATGAGATATTTATTGATAAATAAGAAAATATTTCCCCTTTAATTTGATAGAGCTCATTCCTACTGAACCAGACCTCCTAAGTATGCAAGATGTGCCAGAATGTAACTTTCTTGTAATATTCTATCTGCACATTATACATACAGAAATCAAATCTCTGGCACTATTGTTTATTCAATATCCTTTTAATTATTTTTGTCTAGGATGGTTATCGCTGTTAAAATGATTTGCAATAATGATTCCTCTTGATATACTTAGCTTTAGTAGTAACACCTATATTTGTTTGTATGGACAGAGAACATTTTAATCTCTTTAAATATTCTGGGCTTTGTTGGAGACAGTAAATCCATGACTGCTATCCAAACAGAAAATAGTACATCTCCAGGTAGGGAAAAGAAAGATACCATGAAAATCCCTACAGAAAACTTTAAAGAGTGCCATTGAAAACAACCTGTGGTTGCTTATATATTTTTCCTTTTAACTTCTCCCCAGAGGAGTAAGACCATTCTGTTCATTCTGAGGAGGGTCCTGCTAATGTTGGCATTAATTAGGAGACTGAACATTAAACACACAGGCAAAGCTCTCCGTATTTTTTTAAAATGGGAATACAAAGTCTTCTTAAACAAAATATAATCCCAACTTGCTTATTCTAAACATATAAACCCATAATTACAGTTTAATACCTCAATCAAAACTTACCTGGATCTCTTAAATAGAAAATAGTAAACTAAATAGTCCCATACTTAATGTGAATTGATGTATTATATATATATATATATATATATATATATATATATATATATATATATATATATATATATATTTCCACTTACCTTTGTCTAGAATTATAAACATATTTAACACAACTGAAATTTATTATAAGAGATACATAAGTATATAAAAATGTATTAACTAAGGCCCTAAAATCTTATCTAATCATTCATATATTCAGATTATCTCCTAATTTTGAAATGAACTATAAAACCACTGATTAAAATAATTACTTTAGAGAGAGTCCAAGGTTGTCCAGTCAAGAACATCTTAATTCTACTTTGATTTGAAAGTTAAGATATGAATTTCATATATGAATGCAGCACAATTAAGGATGCAAAAGGGTGTCCTATTGGATGTTTAATTAGGGCTAAAATTCAATATACATGCATTTTAATTGTTTTCCTTTATCAAACAAATCATTTCTTTAAGTTGGATTGGTTGAAGTTTTCATTACAGTTAAAATATAAATATTCCAGTTTATATGCAGAATATTTTATATTTAAACAAAGCATTAGATGTCCGTCTTACAATTATATTACTTTTCCCTAACATATGAAATATATTAAACTTTCAAAATTAAAATGTATGAAATCACCATTAACAGTTGAATGATAAGTTAAATCGGCCACCACCAAATAATGTTTTGAAATGTAAAGCAAGTTAATCAGAAGGATAATTTTTACCATACTTTGAAGCAGGAATACCTCATGACTTATCAGCAAAATTAATAAATTAAAGAGTCTCAATGGTTATATGTGAATTTTCAAAATATGAAAGCTATCATTGGTACAAAAATAATAGTTCACTGTAAAGGCATGCACACACACACACACACACACCAAACTTAGAAATTATTGTGCATCAAAGGGCAATCAAGAAGTGAAACTTACAGAATAGGAGAAATATTTGTAAATCATATATCCAACAAGGGATTAGTCCAGAAAATATAGAGAACTCCTACAACTCTACACCAAACAAACAAACAAACAAAAACGAATTAGAAAACAGTCAAAAGGCTGGAACAGACATTTCTCCAAAGATGACACACAAATGGCCCACAAGCATGTAAAAGTTTCTCAGTATCATTAATCATGAGAGAAAAGCAAATACAAACTACAATGAGCTATCATCTCACACCTGCTAAAATGGCTATTATCAATAAAATAGAAAAAAACAAGTGTGAACAAGGATATGGATAAATTTGAACCCTGTACACTCTTGGTGGGAATTTACAATGGTGCAAATCACTATGAAAACCAAGTATGGTGGTTCCTCAAAACATTAAAAATAGAATTAGCAAGTGTTTTAGTCTGCTCAGGGTGCCATAGCAAAATACCACAGAAAGGGTGGCAGAGACAACAGAAATCTATTTCTCACAAATCTGGAGATTGAGAAGTGCAAGATCAAGGTGCCAGCTAATTTGTTTCATGTTGTGAGCTCTCTTCCCAGATTGGAGATGGTTACCTTCTTGCTGCATCTTTACATGGCTTTTCTTCTGTGCTAGGACAAAGAAAAGAAAAAGAGGGAAAATTATTTAATGGGTATAGAGTTTCAGTTTTGCAAGATGAAAAAGTTCTGGAGATCTGTTGCACAAAAATGTACATTAACTTAGCATCAACTGTACACTTAAAATGGTTCAGAAGATATATTTTATGTAATGTGTTTTAGCTGTAATAAAAATTTTTTAATGTTAATTATATTAAATATTGACTCTTTAAAAGATATAGAAATAATCAAGGAAATCAAGTAAATATTCAGTTACACAATGTTTCCCTAAATTATCCCTTTAAATTCCCCATTATTTCCCCAATAATCTTTTTGAGATTTATTTTTAGTGTTTTTGATCTGGATCATCAGATGTTATAATTTAATATTAGTACTCATAAAATGTATTTTTAAATGAATGATATTTTAAAGGTAATATTTTATTTCAATACTATAGGTGAACTTTTTCTGGAGCTAAGGAATTATTTATCTTACAATATCTTTCATAACAAAAGCAGGTTATAATAAATGGAAATTCAATACTACTTACTATCATACCAACTTAATCTAATTAATTAATATTAATATGTAACTCTCCCACTAGTGGATATTTGATCCTGACCAAAACATCCAGAGACATTTGGTTCACACCAAAAGGTCCATGATATTTGGTTCTGTCCAAAAAGTCCAGGGAGACATTTAGTCCATATTTCATATAAATCCCGCTCTTCTATAAGATTGGAACCCAGGCCCACGCACCTAATCCCTTGTGCCATTACCAGGCAGGTTACCAAGGAAAGAAAGGTTATTCTTGGAAGTTCAGCCATAACACAGTTACTGGAGTAAGAAAACATGATGGTATTTTTTATGTATTCATCTTGTAAACTCAAACTAGAAATAAACATAGTCTATTTGAACCAAGGGATATCTTGACTGTGGACATTTGGGGCAGGACCAAATATCAGGAATTTTTGGCATGGGCCGCATGTCTCCAGAGAGTTTTGGACGGAACTAAATGTCCTGTAAGGAACTCTCCTACTATATGTATCGCACAAAGATATTCTATTTTAGTACAGAAAGTAAATAAAATGTATGAATGAGCTTGTAGAAGCAAAAGCAATTGTTAATCTATTCAATACTACAAGTTGTTTCTTTGACTTTCCTCTCACTGTTCTTACAGTGATGAGAAATAAATTGGGCAGGAAGGCCATTCTTGCATTAGTGAAGGAGTGAAGGCAGCTTTGCTCTGATTGATAACTAGTACAATCAGAGAAACTTGATCCTGTTGGGCATACTACTCGAGAGTAATTTTGTTTTCTCTTGGCTTTGGAAACTTGATTTTAGGAACCTTGAGTTGACAGAGCCAGTTCTCAAGTCGCAATGGTTAGTGCCTGCTCCGCTGAGCCACCCTAAGGTCGCCTGTTACCCTGGGCTGGGGTGCAGATGAAAACGGGTCTTATTCAAAGGACGAACCAGGAGTCAGGTAGCTCCTTGAGATGCAGTATTTCTCCCAGGACGGCAATGGAGAAAGGGACACCGCACAGTACCAGAGGAAGACGCTCCACGCTCATCAGGCGCTCTCTCTCAGCGCTAGCGGCTCTGACCTGGAAAACCGCGCGCCGGGAGGGCTATGGCGCTGGGCCTGCAGTTCCCAGTGCGCCCGGCAACGCAGGGGTCGCCCTCGTCTCGCATTTGGTCTCCCCTCCCGCCTGGTTCGCTGGGCTCGCTCTCCTGGGGAAGACTGGGGTCGCCCAGCGCCAGCTCTCTCAGTTCGCCACAGAAGCTGTGCGCTTTGCTTCTGAACGCAGCCCTGGTCCCCACCGGCCGCTGGCTCTGGCTGCGCGTTCGTCCCCTGGGAAGATGTGACCGGGCCCGCAGCGGGTACTGGGCGCGCAGAGGCTGGAAGCGCCGGGGCTCCCCTCCGCAGCTGCAGACAAAGCCCTTTCTGCGTCGTTTTAAGTCAAACCACCGCAGTGGGGTGAAAGTAGGTGTTAACATTGCGGGCTAGAAAATCTCCCACGAGCAATTCGGCCTTTGCAAGCGACATCCTTCCTTTGTAAAAGCGGCTCAAAGGCTCAGCGGGTACCGGGGACCCAGAGGCCGGATACGTGGTGGGTACGGGCTGACTCTGCAGAGGAGAGCATCCGCTCTGCCTGGGGGTGGAGGGACCTTCTCCGCCCACCTTGTAAAGGGAACCATTGGGGTTAGGCCTTGGGTCCTGTAAGGATCCGGCCCCAAAAGGATAGAGGCGCCCCCTTCTCCCGATGCTCAAAAGATCCCACCGACCGGTCTCCTGCGACCACCTGGCACCTTGAGGCTCCAGCCAGGAAGCAGGTTCCTGCCGCGTGCTTTCCCGAGTTATTGATGCCCCGCCGGAGGCGCTGGTGCGTCTGTCTCCACTTCAATTCTTTTCTCCCCTTGCTCCACGTCTTGACTCAGGCCATCGTCGCCCGAGCTGGCCATCCCTTAAGCGACCGGCCGCCCAGAAAACCACAAAAATTGTGGAAGCTGGGGATGGATAGGGAGGGTCCGGTTCCAGGGAACTTCAGCAGGCACGCATAGCCTTCGTTACTCTTATTGTGCGTGACGAAAGCTCCCACCCCAAGTCATTTTGAGGGACCGCTGAACTTGGAACAAACACACTAAACCAAGTGGGAGTACAGGGTGTAGGCGACGACAAAACACGTAATTTGTTCCCCTGACTTCTTAGGAAGTTTCACTGGAAACCTGTTTATTTGAAGAAAAATTACTTGATCAACGTTAATGATGCTTTTCTAAAGCCTTACAATGTTCCGCTCCTCTCCCTACTTCTCTCTTATCTTCCGGGTAGATTCACTATATTCAGAACACAAATGCTGTCACTGTTACCAGTTTCCAAAGTTTCCAACGCCTGTACAGCAATTCTTGTCCATAAAATTTGGGCAGACTCTCCAACGTCTAAGGAAGATCACAGAGCTCTAGAAGTAACACTTAAGATATACTGAAGAGGTGAATAGCCCTCGCTAGGAGGAAGAGCGGACTATGGGGAGCCGACAGAAATTTTGGGTTGTTTCAATGAGCAACACTTCCACACACAAATGGGCTCGCGCGCGCGCGCGCGCGCGCACACACACACACACACACACACACACACACACTCGGAATGTTTCCCCTGGACCGCCGCTAGAGGGAGGACTTTGGGATCTCTTGCCAGACACAACAAATATGGAGCCTACTCTCTGACGGAGTTTGTCATTTTAAAGGCTTCCAGTGATTGTAATCAAGAGAAATCTACCTTGGTTATATTGGAACTGCACAAAGGGTGGAAATGTGTTATATGCTGTTCACAACTACAGGTTCCTTTGGTCTTGGGACTCTCCATTCAATTACCCCTTCACTACTCTGGATAATGCAAGTCTCAAAGTGCCTAGAACAGTGCCAGGACACTTAAGTATCCTCAGATGATCATTTCCTTTTCCTGTAGGAAAATTTAGTAAAGAGACGCATGAATTGTTTTCTGGATTATGTTTACATCTCCTTTAATCTTATTTTATGTCTTTAATAATATAACTGATATTGTCATTGTTCTAGCATAAAAGTATAAAGCAGTTGGAAACAGAAACAGTCATTTTTACACAGCACAAAGAAACAAAATACCCTGTTCGTTATATTTCTGAGTTTGAATTTAATTCTTCACAACTAACCTGGAAATAGTTACAAAACCTCAGAAAATGCCACCTATATCAACATATTACTTTAAGAAATACTACTACCTTGTGTAAAGGCTTTAAAATGCAAATCACCTAAAAAGAGCAAGGGTCATTTAAACAACTCGAGTAGTTTTATCTATTGTGACCAAATTGGGAAGTAGGAATGTAGGAGTTAAGGGAAGATTTAAATATTATCTATATTGGACTTTCAAGATTGAAAAAAATCTAATCCCGTTCACGTAAAAAGGCGTCAGGTGGATTTCAACTAACTTTGCGAAATGAATCAGAATGATGACTCAAACCAGAGCGAAAGAGGAAAGTAAATTCCCTGAAAACCAGGTGTTGAGCGCCTTGGTGACATAATACTGGGTGCGTAAGCAGAGTGGCCAGACCCTTTCCACGAAGCTCTGGCTCTGTTCAATTCAGCAAACATCCACGGTAGAAATGCCATCAGTATACCGCTTGCGATGATGGCCTCGGGTATTGACACTCCGCAGCGCCACCAGCCCGGTTTTCCGCCCCGAAGTCAGCCACTCTCACCACTCGCCTCGGCGCCAGCTGCGGATCGCCCTCTTCGCGCTACAACCTGCGGGGCGGGAGCGCTGGCGCTCACCCCGCGAGCTCAGCTGGTGCTGACGTCCGTTCAGACCCTTTAATGTGTCTGTCCCTGCGCAGGAGGGAACAGACTCTGTAGCAGTCACTTTGCCCGAAGGTAGTCGCGTCTCTGCTCTTGCAGGCAGCAGCTCTGGCACCCCTCGCTCTTCCTGGATCTGTTCTCCGTCCACTTTGCACCGAGTCCCCGCCAGCCTTCCCAGTGGAAGGTATATTTGGTATTTGCACCCTACGCTGAACCACAGGGCTTCCCATGCCCATTGCTTTTCCTGTGGATTCGAAAAGCAGAGATTACGAGGTGCTCTCGGGGATCGCTCAAGGAGCAAGGAGCGTCCTTTTGCTGATTTGGGAGGAAGATTTTTCTCAGAGCTGGTGAAATCGTCCTACCTGCCGCGTCACCCGCAACTTGTTTTGGTTTCTTCTCAGTCCTGTTTGTGCGGTTCCAACATCAAAGTTTTTCTCCCTTGCCCGAACAATCTATCCGTTTAATCCACCCTCCTCCCTCCGCGCTGTCTCCACCAGGCCTCCTGTCTGTGCGGCGAGGGGTAGCAGGGCGCGCAGTGTAGCGGCGGTGGTGGAGATTGGAGCGATCGGGCGGAGCGGAAGCAAAGGAGCTGCTGCTGGGGGCTCCGTGGGTAACCTTTTGCCAAACGATAGACCTAAGAACGCAGAAGAGGAGCAGGAACGTTCCAAGACCCTGGTTCCTGAAAACTGGATTTTAATCACCATCCTGGTTGTGCGTCTGTGTCCCATTTTCTCATTTGGTAACTAGTAGAGAGAAGCGCTTGGCACAAGCGCTCTGCAGGACCCAAGCTCGGAGCTGCTCGGGATCCGTGTGTCCGCTGCTGCGGAACGAGCAGACCGGAGGACGCCGACGAACTCTTACGGAGCCTGGAGGTAGGCAAAGGGGTGGGATCCTGATTCTAGCGCTCAGCCCAGACTCCAAAAGGGTGTCTTGTTTCATAGAGCAGAGGCATTCTTCTCCCCCTCATTGCACCCTCCCCTTTTTGGATTCAGGCTCAGGAATAACAAGATTCACAGCACTCTCAAGGTGGACTTCCTCTGTTCATCGCCTGAATGCCTCGTCCTTGATCGTGTTAGGATATGTGAGCTTCACTGGGAAGTTGATAGCTTGCAGATTTTAAGAAGGTCCAACTCGATTTTGTTCAGTTTCTTAAAGGATGTGTTTCCTGTGGGCAAGAATTATGGGAAATAAATGTCAGTGTCATATACAACTGTAATAGCAGCTCAGAAATCACCTTCATTTCCCTCTGAAAGTTTTCTTCATGCAAGTTATCATAATGTTCAGTTGTAGTGCATGGAGACTTGGTTTCTTTCATTATGTATAAACTGGGGAGGGTGCTCTCTTTCTATTTTTAAAGTGCAAGATATCAAGGACAATGTAGTTTTTTTTTTCTTCTCCTATGCCGACCATGTAACAAAGCACTTGTGGTGTGATCTTTTTTTAGTTAAGAGATGTAATTTGGGGTAAGACTGAACAAATATCTCGGGTGCACTTCAGCCTGATACAATTTTGTATACACTGTATGTAATTGATCCCTACAGTTGGACATTAGCTAATAACAGGAATTGCATTATAGAAACACCCCCTGATTTTTTGGTGTATGATATTTTGGGACTGTGGGGAAATTGTAAAAATTAATATTAAAATTTAGGTGGCAAGAATATGGATGCATAGGTGAAAACAAAAAAGCAAGTTAACTTTGTTACTGGTTTATCGAAAATCAGTGCCTGGGATTGCATATCTACCTATGTAATCAGTGAAATAAATGAACCAGTTAATATTTCCAGCTTGGCTCTTACAAAGACATTTGTTACATTTCATGTTTGATCTCATTTATAGGAATAGAATAATGTTGGACGGATTTATTCACTTCCTCACACTTGTGTGCTGTAGATTCTAGGATGTCCTGTAGAGCAGAGAGAGACAAGGTTTAAGATCTTCCCTCAATGCACATTGCTATCTCTCCACTACAGTGTATCCTTCACATAAGCTGCAACTAGTGGAATTTGGAGCTTCTTCCTCTCTTCCTTCTACTAGTCCTTCTCTTTCTCCTTTTTATTTTGCTCCTGAACACCAGCAGCTTCCCATCTGGACCCGTGTCTTCCTCAGTGCAGAAGGGCCTGCCACATGTGTTCTTCCTCACAGGGTAGCTCTGAGGAAGAACACAGGGGTTGCCCTGAATTTAAATGTTAGTATCCCAACAGTAAATTCTGTGCAGTTGTTGTATAGATACTGAATGTACCCTATGCCTCCTGCACAGCCAGGGAGGAGTGTAATGGGTTTAAGGGGAGGAGACTAGAGTACAAATGAAGTGATGAGACAGTAAACTAGGAACATGAATTGTACTTAAGGAGAATTGAGACAGTGTAAAAAAGAAGGAATAAAGCTAAAATCTGAGTTGTGTGTGTATATGTATGTGTAGAGCATGGATTATCTTCAGTACGAATCAGCCTTATGTTAGATTTGCATAAACAGGTTATTTTCGAAGGTCAGCCTCCTTGCTTAATAAATGATTTAAAAAGAATTGAGAAGCCCAAGAAAATAAATAGCTCTGATTTTATAGTTATTGACTTTCAAATAAACTCTTCAATCTTAGGGTCTTAAACATTTTTTCTTAAATTTTAGTGCATAAGAATGAGTAACAACTGAGACTTATGACCACTAAGCAATCAAAAATTGGTTCAAGAGGATCTAGTTAACTGCGCGTTTAACACAACGGGTAATTCCAATTTTTTTAGTTCAAGAATTATCCTGTGAAAAATGCAGGCTTAGTGTTAATGAACTTGCTTTTGCTAGGGAGGGTATCATATAAGCATGTTAATCTGAAAACTTTTTCTAGTATTTGTTATCTTCTTGAAGTTTCCTTCTTTTCCATGATCAGTGCCTTTATTATCAACATTTCTGTTCTGTTAGGAAATAGTCATTCTCAAGGGCAAAATTCTATTGCTTGTATATGTGACATGATGGATAGTGGGCACTTAAGCTTAAAACCAGGAGAAACTAATACTGAGGTGATGGAAATGCTTCATGATTATTGAGATTTTTAAGTTAAAAAAAAATCAAAGCGCTAAGGGGTTTGATTAGAGGATAGTTATCAGTAAACATTATGATTATCTCTTCCCCACTGGAGGGAGAACATTTTTCAAAATGCTGATCTTTTTATTTTATATATTTACATTTTTCCTAATAATTCAAAGTAATTTAAAGAGTTTACACAAAATTGTAAAAAAGAGAAAGTAAACTTAAAAATTCTTATAATCCATTTTTTCTACTACTTTTCTTTATTTCCACTAATAAAACTTTACTAAGGTGATATAAAAGTGAAGGAAATAATTAATAAATTCTGAACCCAATGGTAAGATTGCTCATTTCTTTGAGGTCTTTTATTGCAAGTGAAATTTCCATGAAATTCTTAATTTTCTCCATTCTTTTAGCCAAAGAGAGTTGATCATTCACTGCTATGGTCTTCTACATATTTGGTGTTCATCAACATTCTGGTATCAGAGTTCTAATTTCTTTGCTTTACAGTAGTTTTTTTTGCAATTCTACTTGTATAAAACATTTTCTTTATTAATTTTTTTGGTAATAGTAGGCATTTAGAACTTTGTACGAAAAACATTTGCATCACATGTTGGTAGAGGAAGAGGATTTTGTACTTGCTTATTTTCTCTGAAAAAAAAAAAACCACTTCATTCAACTGTATATATGTCGATTGACTACTATTTTAAACTATGTGCATGTTGAAAAATAATTTTAAGCCGCACCTATCATGCTTTAATAAAATATGACCTCTCATATAATTCATGGCACAGATTAATGTGAATTACATGCTAATTTTTGAGTTGAGTTTTTGTTTTTTGTTGAAACTTCAACAACTTCTTTAGATATTTGGTTGATGATAGCCTAAGAAGTGAGAAACCTGAGGACATCACAAAACTAGTTTAATCCTAGAAAGGTAAACTTAACCTAAAAAAAGGTATATGTTTGCTTATATTAACTCCAAATAACAGATGTTATGATTGATATATTGAAATTGAAACATAGTCCCACATGGTCCAGAATTCCTGCCACATTTTAAAGACTTTTGTAAAATAATGACATCACTGATAGATAGCAAAGACAATTCATTTCTATGTATAAAAATACATAGAATTTTGCTTAGAAGTTCTACAAACTTCTTTTTCTATCATATAGCCCCTCTCCCCTTGGGGTGAGAGAATAGCCCACATGGTGGTGCTATTGTGATAAATAATATTTTGCATAATTCTACCCCCCCCATCTTTAGCTACATCTATACTAATGGAAATATTAGACTTTAATGATAAATTTCCTGACAGTTTTTTTTAAACTAATATATTATCTATTAGAAAGTCTGAGTACCCTTATGGCCGAGGATGGCCTTCTTAAAAATGATTCTCTAATCTCTGTCCAAGTAAACATAAGCCATGATCTGTCTTTTCTCTGCTCTCCTCCTCTGTACTCTGATATAAATCACATCATAGCTATAGAAGATATCTCTTAAAGTGATTTCACATATACATACATATACTTTTTTTCATCAACTATATTCTCATCTCTGTTCTGTTCTTCAAATTAGAATGGCTTCTCTTCCACATGTACCATTTTTGTTCATATTAAATTCATTCATGCTACCTGAAAAAATCCATTTATACTAAGTCAGTGATTTAGTGGTCCTTAGCAGGTTGCTTTTCATTTTAATAGAGAGCCACTAGAAGAAGAGAAATTCTCACACATGTTTTCGGTGAGCATTTTCAGGTCCTTTGACAAAACCCCCCTTCACAAGTTAAAAGTCTTACAAACCACAGCCACATGTATAAAAGGCTAGTTCTACAACCTGGTTGAGGTCTGCTAGTCTCTGCTATTTGATATCTCATGTCTGGAGTCCAGTGCCTATCTAAAAACTTCAGATACAGATAAGAAACAAGAGCTTGAGTACATACTTAGATTTTAACAGAGAGAATAGGACATTTTCTTAATAAACCTAGGGAACAGAAGATGGAATTCAGGGACTAGAGACAAGTCAGAAAGGTGGATCACATGTTAGATCATCTGTATTTCTTGGTTTGCCATTGGCAAAGTTTATGAGTGGTATCAGACTAGAAGAGAGAACTATGATACAGAGAATAAATCTAAGAGGCAGGAGAAATCATGGTGCCTGGGTCTAGTCCATATCATCTTTGGGAGTGGAGGGAGACCATTTGCTTGCCTGTTTCTTGCAGTTCTTCTTTTACCCAACAACTTGAGAAATTGATTCATGAGATGCCATGTAAAAGTTTGATTCCTGGTAAAAAGAAATTTATTTTTCTTTAACTCTTAAAGTTATAATTTTCTTGTAAGAATCACCTTTTCCTGGTTCTTTATAGAGCAAAATGGGTACCGCATAATTAAAAAAAAAGTCTTAACAATTTCTGAAAAAATAGTGCTACAGTGAGATGTTTCTGGACTGTATCCTACAGCTGCACACATAGGATGAAGTAGACATATTGGCTTCTGTTTTAAAGATGAATAAAAATATTAGAAATGATTTACATAACTTCAGGTGTTTTCTAACTTTTCTACAATTTTTACTTGTGAATTACTTACTTAAATCCCTGCATTGTTTTTAGTGTTGAATTCCTTTTAGAGTGAAGCAAGGAAGAAAAAGGAAATGAAACTGTCAGTTTTAAGTTAAGATATTTAACTATGAATGATGCAAAAATAAGGACTAAAAGTTATTTTCTCAATTGTTTTTTTTCCTACATACTTCAAATAATAATCAGCAAATCACATATGTGTGTGTGTGTGTGTGTGTGTGTACAAAAAACATTTGCATCACATGTTGGTAGAGGAAGAGGATTTTGTACTTGTTTATTTTCTCTGAAAAAAAAAAACACTTTATTCAACTGTATATATGTCAATTGACTACTATTTGAAACTTGTGCATGTTGAAAAAATTTTTAAACTGCACCTTTCATGCTGTTTTCATCCAGATTGGGATACTGAAAGGCAGTGTTCTTTCTATCACGGCTCCTAATAGATTGGTCTTCTTTTGGGCCCTTTTAGATCAGTACAAAATAGTGGTTAATGGAACAAGATTTGTAGGTGAGCATCCAGATTCCAAAGTTTAGTTTTTCTGAAACTGTAATTTTTTTCCTTAAAGCTTTTTTACTTCAGTTTCTTTGCTGCTAGTACCTCATGAGTATTATAAGACATTGATGTGATAATTTGAGAAAATTCAAGGAACATGTTTATGGCAGTACTTGACACACAATTCAGGTTCTTTGAAGGCGAATATTTTGAACAAATGTTTGGGGAGAGAGCAATAGATAAGTATAAAATCAGGTATGACTTCTTGGTAATGTTATGTGTATACAAATATCTTTTCATAGAATGAAAATGTTTGCCATAATCTTGAAAGGGAAAATATGTATTTTTATCTATTTAAATAAAAGTACAGATAAAATTATTATCTCTGTTCTTTGGACACTCAGGAATATTAAGTTTTCCAGCATTAAGAAATAGATTCACAGAAAAAAACTACAATAAGTAGCTCTTGGCCTACATCCTATGAGAGGATACTTGAAAAAGTTTTACCTAAGTGAATTTTCCTACTGAATGACTACTTCGATTAAAAATGAAACAACAAAACAAAACATTAAGAGTGAGAACATATTTACTGGTGTTCAGCATTTCTTTGGCTTTGAGTAACTACAATTAAAAAAAAAAAGTAGTACAATTTAAGAAAACATCCTGGCTTTCTTCTGGAATTGTATTTATTCTGCATCACTATACTTGTTGAAAACTATCTGAAATGAAAGTACAGTTATTAGAAATAATTGCATTTTTTAGTAAGAACTACACTCTATCCTGATTTCATTAGAATTGCTTTACAGGAGTTACACGGGTTTCTTAGTTTGTTTTTCAGAACAAAATAGTGACCTTCAGGCTCCTTGGCTACTCAGCAGCATTGATTAAAAGAGTAAAATGAACTTAAAAGCTTAGATGGAAAATAAAGTCTTAAAATTATGTTTAGTTCTAAAAGCTGATTACTGTGAAAAAGAGATTTGTCTCTGAGGTTGTCTTCAGCCTTAGTAACCAAAGTGTCTTACCCATGTCTTTCTCTCTGAACTGATGTAATGAAATCAGAGCTTTCCCATTTTAAATGATCCTTATCTGACAGATAATTAGGAGGTTAAGAATTAAAAGAAAGAGCACCAAAGAAGTTACCAGATGATTTCACTCTAAAACAGTATGGAATCAATTTCCAACTATTTCTCTGAATATATGTGCACTAATTGTTAGAAAGGGAATGTAAATGTGGTGGATTGCCCTGTCATGGAACTGATTATTTCAGTGGAATGTTTTATTATATAATTCTGTTGACACTTACTGATAACTGAACTAGTCATTTGTTTTATTTTTATTTTTTTATTTTTTTGTAATTTCTCAATGGCAAAAACATGGGCACAATATTGGTCTTTCATTAACACATTAAACATTAGAGTTTTTTATTGCTTGTAATAATTGTAGTGACTACACCTTTTATAAAAGAGATTACTGAGTGTTCTGTAGTGTTAAGTCTCTATATGGGATCTCCTCTTCGTCTAAACTTACAAATAAAATCTATAGTAGGCTTCTGAATCAATGTGTTGTGCATCTGTGGATTCAGCTAACCACAAATAAAAAATATTTGGAAAAAAATGTTGAGTTGTTGCTGATATGTGCTATGAAGTTAGGCCTACAGTGGTTACATCTGTACTGAACATGTACAGACATTTCTTTTCATTATTCCCTAAATAATACAGTATAACAACTATTTACATAGAATTTATATTGTATTAGGTATTATAAGTAATCTAGAGATGATTTAAAGCATACAGGAGGATGTGCATAGATATTATGCAAATAGTACACCATTTTATGTAAGGTACTTGAGGATCTCCAGATTTGGGTACCCACTGAGTCCTGGAACCAATCCCACTGCAGGTACCAATTGATGACTGTTATCTTCTTTACCTCATGCTCAACGTATAGTATGAAACAGATACATAATAAGTATAATTGACTCCCCTATTTGGAAGGAAAAAGAATGGATGACACATCTTAGCAAAAGATCTTTATGGAATATATTCCATTACATTCCTAATTGCAAATTTCAATTTATTTCCAAGGTCCTCTTTTTTGTAATATTTCCCTAATGTAGGCATCAACTATCATACAATAGTAATATTCTGCATCTCATCTATGTTTTCTAAGACTAGAAATTCATTAGATACAACTCTACTTCCCAAGTTATCTCATTTCACAGTGTTGTCAATGTGTCACTTCTGCGTACCATGGATCATTATCTTCCCAGACTCTAATGACAATTTTCTTGTTGCTTACAAGCTGAATGCTAGATAGGATTTTTTTTTAATAACACATCTTACTTCTCAGTACAAATTTCTATATAACTCAGCTACTTTTTCTTCTAATTTCAAAATAATACATCACTATGAAAACTTGAAAAATACAAAAGGAAAAATCTGTCAATAATCCTACCATTGAAAGATATCCCTGCTAATTTCTAGTTGCTTGTAATTTTTGTCAATCTAATTTTTATTTTAAATAAAATAGACTTTTTGGAATTTATATATTTGCTATGAAACATTTTTATGCTAATATATATATTTTTTACTATGCAGTGGTTTTACTGATATTACACAGTTTCATTATATCTAATGTCACAACCTCATATCAGTCTGAATTAGATACAATGATGTATTTTGTTATTACTGTTTACAATATTTTAAAGGTTAACTTTGCTGTCAATACCTATGATTTAAAAATTGTTAGAATTTTCTGCTTCTTTTGAAAATATGGAAGATTCAGAAACAGTAGGTAACTTTGCTGCAGAGTAGTGATGATCTGGAACAGAAGCTGTTGTTTGCATAGCCGTGCTGACTCCAGGTTACAGTTTTCAGCACCCACCTTAATCTTGGTACCCCTGCTGTAACAGGGCATTGATTTCTCAGTACTGTAAGTATTGTTTCCAGGAATATCTTTATATCTCTTTATGCACATCCACAACTATTTTCTTATTATATATTTCTCGGGGAAGAAAATTATACTGAAGAGAGGAAGCAGTTTGCATTTTTGTTCAGTAATATAGTTAACCATATTATTGATCTTTAACATTGTATTTTTAAATGCTGAGGCTAATTTAAAATATATGATAATTTTTCATTTATGTATCTCCATTTCTGAAATGATTTTTTTGTAATTTCAAAGTTTTTCTAATGTTATTATTTTTTTGTTTATTGCTTTTAAAAAAATTTGGCTCTTCAGATTTTGATGGTATAATATGTGTATTTACTGTTTAAATTTTTATGTCAAATCTATTAATATTTCCCATTATGTCTGACTTTAATGATTTTCACAAAAAGATTTTACACTGTACAATCTTTTAATATTCACATTTATATCTTCTATTTTTAAATTTCATTTTACATTTAGTTATAGCTGAGCCAATTATAATGCTATTATTGATAGGGATCTTATTTTTTAAAATAACTTTCCAAATAATTAACCAATTATCTGATGACCATTTATTGAACAATTTAAATGATTAGAGTATAGCTTCAGATTAATGTGAAGGGCTTCCTATAAAGGAAATTATTTTATGTTCCTTTAAAAGGCACAATTTGCTATTATTTGTGTAGAATGTCATGTATTTTAATCAGATACTATTAATAGGATTATATCACCCTTCTACCAAGATAATCTTGGTTGTCATACTGTCTTACTATGAATAATATAGTACTCCTTATTAGGTTAAATCTGAAACAAAGCTAAAGAATTCCCCTAGCATGATTCTTAGAAATAAATTAAGCGCTTTGGTTTATTTAAACACTGATGGTTTGAGGTTGGTCATAGGGGAACAGTTACCAAACCACTTTAAGAAGATATATATTAGCAAACTTTTAACATTAGCAGAAAGTATTATTCCTTCAAAGGTTATTCAAATTTAGATAATCGTAATATGTCATTTAAAATTGTGTTCAAATTTTATGTAGAGATGACCTTCATAAGAGAGGATATTTTGAATTATTTTACTATAGTCATTTCTGTTATAGAAGATACTATTAGAATGAAACTGTCTTACAAAAATATTTCTAAGTCTTGCTTTATCACTCATGCATTTAAAACAGTAGAATAAATCCCTTCTCATCTACTATATAGATAGCTACTTGGTGTTCTTTCCAATAAGATAGAACTTTTTATGCTTCACCATGAAACTGAAAGAGCTGCTATAAAATTAATGAGTAAGTTTGAATTCATTACAGTTTCTCAAAAGAATGGCTCCCTCTGCCTGCTGCTCTCCAGTTTAGAGATTAGTTTAAGAAAACAAACATTCCCATTTTAGGTAAGGTCTGCTCAGAGATTGGGTTTACGATATACTTTCCTACTGCTAAATAATATACATTTGATATTTAAAATTCAAATTCAATAATAAAAAGTTTCAAAAATAATTTTTTTCTTTCCCTTTCCTAATTGACTAGAAATATATAGCATTTCTTGATTATATGTCATTTATATCAATAAAGGGCTGGAAATACATTTAATTATTGAAACATATTAACATTATCCTTGAATAATTCATGTCATTTCTATTCTGCTTTGAGCTAACTGGGTAGGACTTTCTAAAGGATATAAAAGAATGATGCTAAGGACTTAGAAGAGGAACTTGTACAGCCTCATTCAGGGAACTTAGTTTGCAGAGTTTCTGCAAGTTCAGAAAAGCAGGAAAAATAAGAATCATTGTTATCATTATTACAAATAATTATCCCGATATGTCTACTGTGCATTATATTTTGCTTTCTCCTATATATTTTAGGTAGAAGGGAAAAGGGGTGTTGTTGTTGTTTAATATAGAATACACCTGTTTGGAAGTTGAATGTCTGGAACTGAATAATTAATTCACGTTTTATAAGATGAGGGATGTATTTTGAAGTATAAAAGTAGTATATATCCCAATTATGCTTTTTTGTTGGTGTTGCTGCTATGGTGCCTCAATAATCTGGTGAGAAATTTTGCAAATGCCTAGAAACCCTGGATTGCAAAGAGACAGCCAAAGAATACTTGGAGTGTCACCAACTCCCTTCAGAAGATTTAGATAATTAAGCCATGATTAACCTTTACTTGGAGCTCACATAGAAGATAAGGGGAAGGAGTTTAGGACATATGAGGCAAAACTAGTCATGGATTACTTACTGAACCCCTCTGAGGATTCCAAGAGAACTTTGTTTCAAGAGTAAATATGTGTTGGAGAGTCTCAGCTTTGCCACAGGGAGAAACTATCATGATGTGAAGCTGGACGGAATTATTCCATAGTTAATTTAATAATGAAATTTAGATGGTTGTTTCAATGTATAAAGTGAAATATTTGAATTCAAAGAAATCATGTGGGAATCAGCAGATTTAATAATAAAAACAATGTTCAAAGAGTTTAAATGAATTACTTTAGGTTACAAAGACATGGATTGGTAGAACTGGGATGAACAACCAAGATTACTGACTTTGGTTTTAATATTGTTGCCATTAGCACAATTCTACCATTTTGCATACTAGAGTCTAAAACACATACTTATGTTCTGCTAGTTTGACTGACTTCGGTTTTAGAAATCAACAAAGACTTTTGTGTATATATCATTCACATTAAATCTAATTTCACATTGCAAAGGTTTTAGGTTTGTCATACAAGTTAAGTATTAAGAGAGTGATAAGATCCTTCTTAGAATATCTGGCTTTCTTTATCTAATAAGATCTTATACAACTGATTAAACAATATAAGGTTATATGTAGCAGTACCCTAAATTTGTGGTTTTTTTATGATGTATTATTTTGGATATATTATATTTAATTTTAATTTTCAGGAAGCACTTTGGCATGATAGAAAGAAAATGAAAAATCTAAATGAAAAGTTTTGAATTCTTGGCTCAGTCCCATCTTTTATTAGCTATTTAATCTTGGATAAGCATTTTAAAATTTCTGACTCTCACTTCCAAATTTTTTTAAGTGAAGCTTGATTAAATGACTTCACATATTCTTCTAACACTGATGTTATTTTATTCTACAAATAGGTATTTATTATTCAAGAATATATTCTTTTTTGGTTATGTATGAACTGCTTAGGTATAATTTTATACCCTTTATCTAAAATTCCACATTGAGATTAGGTGAATTAAAAAAAACACTCAAATTCCACTTAAATGTTGCAGTGACAGAATTCTGGCAAACTATTTAGTCTGTGGGTTGTTGTTACCCCATAAACACTCAGATCATTAAACATTTTGATGATGCGCAAGATTGACTCTGGGGGCATAATTGAGTCATCAATGAACACTGTCAAAATAAATGGCTAATCACACCATTCAGTAGGTTGACTGCTGGATTCTGAACAGTATCTAATAAGCTCTTAAGTAAATACAACAGAAAAGTCTTAGCCCTTCATTTAAATAGCTGTAGAATTTGAAATAGTTTGCCGTATTTAATGAAAGCTTCAGCAACTTGAAATGACTTGTACTATCCTTTACCATCTACCAAAATGTTATTTCCACCAACTTTAACACCATCTGTAACGAGATTGGAAGTTAGAGTGAGATAAAACCAGTGAATCAAAGCCAAGCTAAATAATTAGAATAGCCTTTCCCCCCTTTTTGCCAGATGAACATATGAATAATCACATAGAACCTAAAGGTATTAAACCTGTATCACAGTGAATAATGAATGATTTAGTTCAATTAAGAAGTTTCCTTTTAAAAAGAACAAGAGTAATGGCCCTCTTCTGAATAAATTAAAGTTAGTTTGAAAACATGGGGTTGTTAAACAAAATTGAGCTGCTTTTCCTTCACTTTGGGGGTCTTTAATATTGGCTGTTTGGCCTTCTAGCTTTTATTTTAGAGCTTGTAACTTCCCCTTGATGTTAAGTCAGCCATGAAATCTCCAAGTGATAAGTTAAAATTATGATTTTTGCTTATTTATTTGTTTGTTGTTTTTGGTTTTGGTCTTTCAAATACCTAAGGTATCTGTAGAAGTTTTCAGTACAAAGTGCATTATGTTTGATGAGCATATTCTGTTTTGCCTATTATTTAAGGATTGTTCAATTTTTTTTTTGCTCCTTATTATAACAGCTTAAATATTGTTTACAGAACATTACTGCTTGCTTCTGTATTGCACTTAACAATGAATAATCAGTGTTTATTTTCTGAGTCTTACTTTTATAGAGCAGTGTTTCTCAGAGCAATTCCACACATGAAACCTATTGCAGAATAGCAATATATTTACAGTGTAGTGTTAGTTTACTTTATGAATTATTTATTTCATACATATGCTTAGGCATAAGCACATTCTGAACAGAGATAGCATGATTAATTTTTTGAGATTTTTCTTAGGTATTAATCTTGCATATACATTATGAACAGAGTACATTAGGCTTAGCTATGTGATAATATATAATATCTTTATACATAAAAGAAGATGCTTTTTATTTAGATATGTAATCCACAATTAAGGTA
>PUFA01000085.1:0-22511 GCA_003508835.1 Eonycteris spelaea | reverse complement strand
GCCAGACTGATGGCTCAAAGGGACCATTCTGTCGGAGTACCACATATGCACATGAATGAGCAGAGGAGGGGGAGGTTCCAAACATGTTAGTATTTAAAGGAAGAAGAGGCCTCTCAGATGTCTGGGAAAATGCCAGGTGACACTGAGTTTTAGTCCCAGTTTAGTCACTGAAAAATCCTGGGCAAGGTCCATCTCCTTTCTACAGAAGCTTCTAGGCCCCATTTACAAAGCACAGACTGCAGGTGAGATAGGCTCCCAGGCCTTGGCCGTCTCTAACACCCCCACCCTCATCTCACCCCCTTGTGGCTTGGCAAAGAGAGAGTCCGGGATCCACATGGGCTTTTGGTTTGACTCTTCGTAACTGAATTTTCTCAAAATTCAGGGAATCATTCATTTTTTAAGGATCATTCAAAGTACAAGTCCAGTTCCATATATGTGGATATTTCTTAGCATTTATTTGACTGAATGGAAAAATCAGAAAGAACTTTGTTCAAAAATTCCAAGTTCACAGCCCAGATGTAAGCCCTCTGAGCTCATTACCCAAACTTGTGCAGACTCAGTTTACTCATCTGTAAAAGGGAATGATGAGATCTCTCTGCCTATAAAATAGTAGGGAAAGGGAAGACATTTAGTCTTATCTCGCTGTATTTCAGGGGTGTGTCGCTCATCATCTCATCGGATTCTTACAGCAACCCAATGAAATAAGCATTACCACCCAATGTTAAATTAACTTTAATTAACTTTAACTTTAGGTGATGAAAACACAATGCAATACACATAGGACATATTGTTGAATTGTACACTTGAAACTTATTTGACTTTATTAACCATTGTCACCCTAACAATTTTAATTTAAAAAAAAAAGGAGAAGAAGAAGAAAAAGAAATAAGCATTACCTCTCCCAGTGAGCACGGAAATAGAATTCCCCACCAGGGACAGCGGTGTCGTTGTCTGGGGCTCCCAAGAGCATGGGCCTTAGGGTCGGGGTGTCCTGGGTGCCTCTGCCACTTACATATGTCACTCTGGGACAAGGAGTTAAATTCACAATAGCCTCAGGGGTTTTTGTTTGTTTGTTTGTTTTTGTATTTAAATTGGTAAATTGGAGATATATATATATATATATATATATATATATTTTACCTCGCGGTTTTATTTAAAAGATTATGATAGGAGAGATTTTTTTCTCTTGGCACCTTCATTTTCATGTAGAGGGAGTTTTGCTAAAGTTTTATATCTAGCTTCGTCTGACTGACCCTTCACTCCTTCTGTCTTAATGAGAGGTGATTTCAAAATGACAGGCCTTGAAACTTCTGCTACATTAGCCTCACAGTGAACCCACCTGTGCCCACAGGCAAGCACTGTGTGCATGACCTGGTGGCGAGTCCAGTCATCCCTTTCATTACGTCCCTGGGGGCAGAAATGCTGGCCGTGAAGCAACTTCCAATCAGAACTTTCTTTCATTTGGGAGCTGCTCCAATCTCTAACAGAAACTTTACACAGCAAGTGAGCACAACTTCTGCCTCAGGAGCATTTCCATAGGAGCTTTGCGAATGCTGTGTGTTCCCTTCCCTTGTTGCAATATGTATAATGCATCTTGCAGGAATGTCAACTTGCTGTCTGAGAATATGCTACTCAGGATCCCTGTTCCTCATTGCCAAACACCAAATAAGAAAACAAAGCTAGCACATTAAGTGAAAGAAGCCCACTTGAAGTGGCTACATACTGTCTGATTGCAACGACATGACATTCTGGAAAAGGCAGGACTATGAAGACAGTAAAAGAATCAGTCATTGTCAGGTTAGGGAGGAGGCGAGAGGGATGGGAAGAACGCAGCGTTTTTAGGACAGGGAAAGTACATCTGACACTTCAGTGACAGGTGTGCGCCGTTCCACATTTGCCCAACCTATGGAACATACACCACCACAAGTGAACCCTCACAGAAGCTATGGGCTTGGGGTGAGGATGACATGTCCGTGAGGCTTCATCATTTGTAACCAATGGTGCACTCTGGTGGGGGATGCTGATAATGGGGGAAGAAAGTAGATGAGAACTTTCTATACGTTTTGTTCCTTGTTTCTGTGAACCTGACGCTGCTCAAAAAAAAAAAATCTATTAAAAATAAAACAAATCTTGTTTTAGGTAAGTAGAGACTTTGTCTGAAAGGATTATTATCTCGAGTTGGGGAAAGAAACTATTGCAATAGGGAGAACTATCTGACTATCTATAAGCATCTCAAAACACTGGCAGGAAAGGGCTTTTTTTTTTTTTTACAGCTTTATTGAAATATAATAGACAATTAGCTGCTCATATTTACAATATAATTCAGTGAGTCTTTTTTTTCAATTATAATTTGGCAGACAATCATATATTCGTTCAGTTGTACAGCATAGTGATTAGAGATCTGTAACTCACAAAGTGATGACCCCGCTAAATCAGGGAGGAGTTAACAGGACTAGGAAGAACCCCAGGGGAGAAGTGAGAGGCTAGGAGGTGGTGGTCTGATTGGATAATAGGTCAGAGAACATCTTACCCTGAGGCCATTGTCTTTCAGGGAGGTGACCTTAGGAAGGGCGGTATGACGCTGACGGAGATTTAGGATGGAGCAAATTTCCAGCCTCTGAGAGGCAAGTAAAAAGCTGAACCAAAATTTGATTAAGTCAGGTTAATGGGCATTTTGTCCGATGTGATCAGTGGGGACAAACAGTTTAGCTAATCATTTATGAAGCAAGGACTGCAGTTAGAGGATGCATCTGGTCTTGTCACAGCTAAACAGTGAGGATATTCGTGATTCTATTTAACTCAGGTGGGGAAGATGATTCTTTGAAATAAGCCCTTTCCCAGGATGGGGGGGGATTTCTTTACTGTTGCTTTTTGCAGAAGCACAAGTCTCGGGTAACATTCACAATTGTCACGATCTACTTGTTTCCCATGAGGAGGAACCATTTCATGAACGGACATTAATGAGCCCCTGGCCTGGGAAATGGGAGGTTTCTGTGACGGACCTCTGCTCCATTTTACACTGGGCTCTAAGGCTTACCCATCATCGATACAATTTAGCTAATGATAGTCACTCTGCCTGTAAATTGTGAGGATTAAATGAGATGATGCTCAGTCACTATCAGTGAGTATATTCAGCATGTTATTTCTCTTCTTCTTCTCATTTCTTCTATTTACGAGCAATAGCCCCTTATGATTCAAAGCTGCCACCAGGTGATGATCTAATGCGTAAACTGATGGCTTCCCTGGTGGAGGGATTGTCCCTGTTTGTGGTGGCAGCATGTTGTGTGTACATGCAGTTTTTATGAGCTGAGACCTTTGTCCTTGAGGTTCCCCGGATGCTTCATTTTCATCCTGGATTAATCTCCATGAGGCAAAAGGAAGAGGAAGGAATGTAGGGAATGTGGGAAAAGTGGCAGGAAGGGAAAGAGCAAGGAATCTTGTTAACTGGGTGGAGGAGCATCTTTCAGAGAAACACCTCTAATAAGCTACAAAGATTGATGAACCAGTCTCAGAGGATGCAGATACTAGCAAGCCTGAGGCTGACAAATACAAGAGCAAGTGAGAACTATTTCTTTTAACTTTACTAGCACAGTAGAAGTTGCAACTATTTGGGATTTAGGTGCAGTTGGTTTATTTTGGAAAACAAAAGTTGGGGCCTAAATGAGATGGCAATAAGGATTGCTGCTCAAACTTATTTGAAGTTACACCAAGAAGAAAAAAGTTCTAGAGAGAAGCTGACCCTGGGAGAGTGTTATCTGATAGTCATTTTTACTATAGTAAGAAATAGTTTATTCACATTTTTTCTCCTCAGTACCTAATATTTAGTTGAAATCAACCATTCTTTAATAAAGTTGTTCAAAGAAAGCCTCAACAACTCCATGTAACCAATAGTTTCCACATTCATCGTCTTACATTCAGGAGCCAAACAAGTTGGTTTGAGCTATCTCTGCATTTTTGTTCATGGAAATTTGAAGAGTAAGTGGCCATACACCCTAGTTTGCCTGAGACCATCTCATTCATGCCTATTGTTCTAGTGCCCTGTCTGGTTTTGCATCTGTCCCAGAGTTTTCCTTTTGTGAAGTGAAGTATTATTAATTTGCATTTGAAGTAAGTCCAGATGAGCTCAGCACCCATCCACTTTGTTCTTCCCCCTTTGCCTGGTCTCCTCTGAGGGTGTGTGAGGTGCATGCTCAGAGAACAGCGCTCTCGCTGTCTTTTCCTGAGCTTCTCCAGCTGGTCCAGCATTACCAATGTCTTCCTTCCAAGCACAATCAGGGTACAACCTGGTAAAATAAATTGCACTTGGACCGAAAGGCTGAGGGCAGCGAATTGCTTCTGGCTCCTCCTGGTGGAAGCGGAGGTATTCAGGGACGCTGTCCCCCGAGAGTCACCTGATATACCAGCCAGTTGTCCCAGATCCTATGTCAACCTTGTGAGTTTGCCAAAGGCTATCTAAAGGGTCAGTGGGAAACATGGAAATTATAGGTTAGATGCACTTGAAATGAATAAGGTGTGTTTACATATATCATTAAAAAGCATGGCTTTTCATTTTGATCCAATGGTTCTATTATCTGTATTAATTACACTTGTCTTCAATTCTGTATTTTCCTGTGCAGTTATGAAAACTGAAACAATGACTATGTGTACTGGTTTCATGAACATAGGATCTTAGTAAACTAGAAAGAGACAGCTTTATACTCGTGTCATGAAAGCCTTCCAGTAGAAAATCAGTTAAAGCCATTTCAACAATTATCTAATTATTTTCCCCATTCATGAAATCACAGTAAAGTGTTTGGAAATGCATTCTTCCAAAAGTGAGGTATTTTACATCATTGCGAATGTTATTGCAAATTCAGTAAAAGAGTTCAACATTAAAGATATGATCATTTGAGGGGTTTTGGTAGTAATATGAATATGAATTTTGGTGGTGCATAACCTTATTATATTAACAACTTACATACTTGATTAGGAGATCTATGGAGAATTATTACTTTTGTGTGTGTAATAGCATTATGGTTATATTTAAAAAATAAACTTCTGTCTTTGAAAATATACTGAAATATTTATGAATGAAATGTTTTGATGTCTGAGATTTTCTTCAAATAAACCAGTGTTGGGCGAGGCGGTACCTGTGGGTACAGGTGAGACGAGAATGGCTATGAATTATGGGGGTTGTAGGTGAGTGATGGGTATATAGGAGCATGTTGAACTTTTTCCTATATTTCTTTGAGTGTTTGAAATGATCCATTGTAATGAGGGAGAAATAAACAGAGACAGAAACAGAGAGACAGAGAGAAAGAGAAAAACTGAACGAGTTTTAAAAGTTTTGCAATTAAGAAGCAGATGATGAATTAAAATACTCAGCATTGCACTATGAACAGATTTTAATATACTAGTTTCTTTGAAGAACGACTTAGGAACCATATCAAGTACTCTACAGTAGTAACCTTTTTGGGAATAAGTCTTCTAAATTTGGTTAATTTTGTTCAGAATAAGTTGGAAATCTTTAATACGCAGTGTCAGTTTCTGAAACTTCTTGCAAACTGTATTTAGGAGAACCTGAATGTTCAAGCTCTCATATCATCATCGCTCGTCATCATTAAAGATGCTTGTATTTCTTTGAGCACCTCTGGCTTTCTTATGTGGGGGAGGGGCAGGCTTATTTGAATCTGAGTGATGCAGGAAATGTTTTTTAAAATGTTGTAGTATCTCTGGAAATATCCCCCAGATTTCTTTGGATTTATAATTGCTATTGTTTTAGTTTCACTAATAGTGATTGAACTTAACTCAGTTTGTGCAAGAAAAAATTATTAACGTTGTTATGATTATTGTTGTTATTATAGAAGTAATTTTCTATAGCCATTAGGTCTTTTCGTTTGCTTCAGTGTTTTAGGCCCTCTGAAAAGTGTTGTTGTTATTTTACTTTTAACACAGAATCTAGAAAAAAATACTATTAGCTGAGATATTCAGGGACACCTATATTTTCACATAATGCATACATGGCAAACCTCTACAGAATTATTCATTAGAATTTTCTAAAAGTATTTGCTGAAAAAGAAATGTGTTTTAGCTTATCATCATATTGTTTCTCATCTATTATTTTGACTTTTTTTTTTTATTGTGACAAGGAGAAAAATTGTTTTCCCAGTGGTAAGAACTCCTGTCTTATTAAGAAACTTCAAAAAAATATTGCTAAATGTCACAAAGCATAGTAAAATTTAATAAAATAGTGAATCAAATATTAAGTGATTTTAAAAATCACCTCTAAATGGTACAATGTTGTTTTCATGTTGTGGACACTGAAATTTAATTGTCCTGTTAATAGTAATGGCTTTATGCTATCCTTGCTCAAGGCACAAATAACCTTAGGACAAATCTTAACATTAGTGATAGCAGATGCAATTTCACGTATCAGATAGTCACCCTGATAATTCAGGACTTTTTCCACTGACTTCTTGTCATTCGTATTTTATCTCTATTGCTTTATATGCCTCATACTCTGGTTGATGAAGCACTTGCGTCCTTCCACACTCTCATTATTTGCCTGTTCCTTCTATCATTAGTATAATCTTCAGCCACTCTTTCCCTGCAGGAATATTTGAAAGATATTTGTTCATTTGTTTAAGGTATTACTAGATAATATATTATCTAAATCAGCGTACGGAGGCACATGTGAACTTGCAGTGTTACAAGGTGCTGGTGGGGACTGACTGAATGAGGATGCCTCTGGAAACCTCACCAGACGTAGCCCATCTTCTCTTCCCTCGAGGTGGCTTCTCTATCTTCTATGACAAATGATTGTCTCTCTGATGAACTCAGAGCATCAGTGCCTATGTGTAATTAAATATAAGTAAAACTCAATTTGTTTCTTTTTTCTTTTGACAGCAATAACTAGAAATAGAATTTCTAACATTTTCTTTTCAACACCAAGGGATCATTCGTCACTGTTCACTTTGGAGATCATTGATTTAGATCAGAGTTTAAAGGACAGATAATACATAATTTAGACTGTGGGGGTCGCATGGCCGCTGCTGCAACGGCTCAGCTGTGTCACTGGAGCATGCATGCAGCCATGGAAGGTATGTAAATGGATGAGCACGTTTGCGTTCCAATGAAACTTAATTTACAAGAACAGGTGCAGGCTTCCGTGGGCCATAGTTAATCATAGATGATTAATTATGGAGCCAGATTTGTTTTGAAATTGAGATCTGAAGAGACCCGACTTCTAGTGAGGGCTTGCAAGGACCCGAACTCTCTGAGTTGAATGAGTGAGGGTTGGAGAGACCATAAGGGTTAGAATTTGAAGTACATAATGGTGATGTCCAGTGCTTAAGACTCTAACGTCAGCAAGTTGCAGGTGACAGCAAGGGCAAGCTTCGAGCCGCGAGGAGGGCGGCTGAAGTGCAGTGGAGGGAAGTTGCTGAAGTTGGGAAGTCCTGGGAACCGATGGCCTGACATTCAGGAGGTGTGTGGAAGGGATGTCTAAAGTTCAGGGGATGACCTGAACTATCCCTTTTGAGTTAACAGATATTTTAAAACTTGAACATCATAAACTTGTGTTCTTTGGGAAGCTGAGGAGATAACTGGATAGCTAGGTCACTTAGTAGATTCCCTCAAGGCAGATAAATTCCCAGGAGCTGGCCTTTCTTCCTTCCTGGGTCCTGGGAAAATAGCGGTAAACTATAGCTGTGAAGTCTTCCTTTAAAGAATCGTGTGGCCCAGTCTGGGGAATGTTTTAACGTAGAGAAGCAAACAATGTACAGGTAAATTGCGCATCCGTCAGTTTGGACTGCCAGCCATAACACGATGCTGTGGACTGGGCGGTTTGAACTACAACAGTTATTTCTCACAGTTTTGGAGGCTAAAAGTCCAAGATCAAGGTAGTAGCAGCTTCGCTCCTGGTTGAACCCTCTTCCTGGTTTACAGACAGCTGCCTCCTTGCTCTTCTTATAGGACACTAACCTCATCATAGGGCCCCTACCCTTATGAGTTTATCTTGTTACTTCTCAAAGCCCCACATCCAGATACGATCACATTGTGGGAGCAGGGCTTTAACACACAAATTGGGGGAGGGGCACAAACATTCGGTCCATGACAAACTGCACGTTAGAAAGTAAATATAGCTTATGAAACAGTGCTGTGACGAGAGAGTCAAGTTAGAGCAGGCACATCAGGGCAGTCTGTGAGGTTCTTTCTGAGAAGGTGACGTTTCATCCGATATTTAAAATTGAGAAGGAACCACACATTGCTTGGGAAGGACATTCTAGCAGAAGGAGCAACCGTAACCATGGCCCTGAAGTAAGAAAGAGCCTTGCGTGTTCCAGAACCTATCAGGAGGCACAGGGAGCAAGAGGGAAGTGGCCTTAGGAAGGTCTGAGTCCTTCTGACCTGAGCAGGGATGCCTTGCTAAACGGGGCCACTGGATTTCACGGGAAGCCATGGTTTGGGCTTCTGAGTTAGAAAAGCTGCGTTTGAATCCCTGTCACACAGATTCTGAACTGCGGGATCTTGAGCAAGCCCGACGGCTTCTCTGAGTTCCAATTTTCTTGCCTGGAGATGACCACATCTTCCTAACCAGGCAAGGTGGTCGTGAGCAGCAAATGAGATAACACAGGTAAATGTGTTTTGCAAAACAGTGTACGAATATGACAGATTATCATGTTCCTTTCTTGAGACCGACTCTCCTTTGCAATTCCAATCTGCTTAGCTCATTGTGTTTAAGATGGCATTTTATTTTTCCCAGAGATAGCTTTTTGAGTAAAGTAGCAATCCGGAAGCTAGACGATGAAGCCAGACTGTCTGGGTGGGAATGAGCTCTACTGAGGAAGTGCTCTGGGCCCTGGTTTCAGCTTCCTCCTCTGTAAAATGGGGTAAATAGAATTGACCTGAATGTAAAGCGCTTAGAACAGTGCCTGTCACTTATGCTGGGACAGTGTTAGCTCTGGTAGACCACACCTTGATAGAGTCACTGCTTTGGTAATTCCTCCGATTTTTATGGCTAAGGCTCACCGTGAAGACTGTTCTTCACGACTCCATGGTCTTGTCAAACAGCTGACATCGCCAGGTAACTGGAACCTGCAGCCATTCACCGTCCTCTGCAGTTGCTGTAGGGTGTGCATGCCAGCGGGGGTCTGTCTGATCTTTGTCCTAGAAGATATTTTTCCATAGATGGTGCTAGAATGTCCTGTTCTGTCATATGTCCTCAGAGTATTGAGCATGGGACAGGAGCCATAATAAAGTTATGGTGGCCCCGACAGAATCCATTCTGAACAAGGAGTCTTCTCTAAGGCTTTTGCACACTGAACTCTCAAGGTTTAGTCCTTGAAAAAGCAAATCAGCTGTTTGCATCTTGGGGCTTTTGACTCATCAACATTTCAGAGAACTGTGAGTTTAAATGGACTTTGCAGCCACTGATTTCTGGCCTTGGCCTTGTCACTATAGAACACTAAATTGTTTTTATAAGCTTTGATCTCTGAATGGAATTCTCTCCTCTTTTCCTCCCATATCCACCTCCTTCCTCCCGTCACCACCTCTGCCTCTACCAGCACACCTTGCCCGGCTGGCTCCTACTCTGTTACATTTTGGGGGCTGGTACAGTTAGCTCTTCCTATAGGAAGCCGCCCCAGCATCTTCTTTCCTCCTTTGCCTCGGCCAGGCAGGTTAGGGTCCCTTCTTCCTGGCCTCCCTACTGTCCCAAAGATTCTTCTATCGTAGCAGTTTCTACACGTTCTGTGTTAATGTGTCTCTCTTTTCCATTAGAATGTGCTTTGGCATCAGGATCCCGGTGACTGGACCTTATTCGGCTTTTAATCTCCGGTGATGACCAGGTGCTCAGTGAATGAATGAGTGGTGACTAAATAAGCTCCCTTCTCTAGTCCTCTTTATGTAGCAGACATCCTCACCCCTAGTTTCCCATCCTCCCTCCCTGATTATCACCATACTTCCCCGACAACATCTTTTCTCTGCAGGTGTCTCTACCTTAGGCGATCTGCTTCATCGTTAGACTGCTCTATTTTTAGAAAAATTCTTTGAGCAGAAACTTCACTTCAAGCATCTTACTTTAGGGATTAACTCTGCCATCTGGAGCAAAACAAACCTACTGCCTTCTTTATAAAATAAGCTTTCCCATACTTAAGACAACTATTTGTCCTTTTTCACTTTTCCCACTCCAGAAAAAAATATCTAGTTCCCTCAGTTGTATATCTATTCACTTACTTAGTAATTCATTTATTCACTCAATAACCAGTTCATTCATCCATTTATTTGCTCACTAACTCAATTTGTCTTTCATTCTACAAATATTCTGAGTTTCCGTGATGCCCCAGGTACTTTCCAGAATTGAAGGTGTAATGTTGAACAAGCTACAAATCCCAGCCTTCTCCCCTGTGCCTATGGTTTGACAAGGGGCGCATCTCAATGTGGGGTGAGACATGCTTTGATTAGAGAAACGCAGAGTGATATGAGGACACAAGGAGGTGCCTTCCATAATGTCAGAAATCACATCCTCTGAGATGAGGGTCGGGAATTTGCATTTTAACAAGTTAATGTTCAGGACAGTTGAAAAGTCACTGTGACTAATAATAATAATAATAATATAATAATAATAATAATAATAATAATAATAATAATAAAGTGTAAAGCAAAACTCTCAATACTTTAATACTTCTGGGAGAGATAGACTAATACTGAAATAAAATCCAGAACTCCTGATGATAGCTAAGACTAATGCATAAGTTGCACAATTAACTGGAAATGCATGTGGAGAGCAAATCCAAGTACCAAATACCAAAGCAAAACTTCCTGTAAGAAATAATGATAAACACAAGAGTTAGGAAGATGTCACTCATGTATCCTACCCCCTGCCCCAGATAAGATATTTTATATATTTTTGGCCTAAGCTGATATGAAAATTTATATTAGTAAATAAAACTATGTTTTATGATATAGGTTTACTTTTAAGAGAAAATGAATAAATCAATGTGTTTTCTATTAATTGATTAACAAAACAGACATTGCTTCAGTGTCGCACTGGGAATATGGCATTCAGACAAAGGCTCTTCTATTTTAGTGTTTTTGTTGCTTTTTAAAATAGGAGCAATAGACCCTAGGTGCAAAATAAAATATCTAACATATGAGACTAAAATTGTTGAGAATGCATTTAAAGCTATAATTAATGTTATCATTTGACAAGATTTACCCCCAAAATACTGTAGCGCTAACCAGTGAGCTTTGGCCCCAGCACCTGTTGTCTTCCCAGATACAATGTAGGAACCCATAATTAAGAAATTTCTTAATGGAAAGTGTGAGTTAATGGAAACCACAAATAGCAAGAAGTGTTAGGGAAGTAGGTGGAGGAAATCAATCAATGGTATGTGACAATAACATCGAGAGCAAAGTGAGTGCTAGGAATGCACAGAAAAGAGAAAAATCAGTAAGGCAAGTCCAGCATTGAGTAGCTTCCTGGGAGCCGAGGCTTCCTGGAACTTATGAAATACTAAAGGCTACGGACAGCTTGCATGGGCGTAATGTCAGATCAGAAGCCTTTCCCTGTAAGAGGCGTCATGTGTTTCAGTCCAGAAGTGAGCCTGAGCTGTCTGCTATAGAAAAGTGTCAGCAAAAACTTCTCCACCAGGTACGAAAGCCAAATACCCTCTTACTGCATGCACCTGCCTGCGAGCCAGATGCCAGGTCAGATTTTCCAAAGGGAGATCGATATCCCATTACTAGACTGATCTTTCTTAGATCCCTGAGTAGAAGGGGGAAAGCTTCACCCCAAATAACAGAAGCCTCCAAACATCTGGATGTTCGGTGTCATGTATTCTAAACAGCAGGTTTAATAAAGCTGTTTTTGCTCTCCACCTGGATGTTAGTTGTCAAGTTCATCATTAACTTCCGAGAGTTCCCATATCCTCAGGGAGAGAAACGAGCAAACATTCCCGCCTGCAGTCAGAAGCAGGTTCTGAGCTCCAAGTGATGACATGACTATGTTTAATCAGAAGTGGCTTAGCTCTTGGGATTTCCTGTGGACTGAGTCTGCTTAGCTGGAAGGTTTCAGCCTGACTATTCCACCTCCCTCCCTATGGAGATTTTATTTCTCCATGGGCCATGGAAGTACTTTTAAAGTTAATAAATCCCATTTACTTACTAAGGGGAGACTAGAAGCGTGATTATAACATGCACTGCTGATCGACTGACCAGGCTTTGTAAATGCTGGCATTAAAATTATTTTAACACTAACTAAACAATAGGTTTTCTTCTCATTCAGATGTTTGCTAGTGGGTACATTTTACCCTTTGAAGGCATTGAGTATATTCAAAGTTATCTTCATTTTACCTTTATGATGACAAATCTTTTTATCTTTCTTTCTCCCCATAACTTGGGTTCCCTGACCCCAAACGTAGGCACATCCCTGAACCCAATCCCAAAGCTATTTTGTATCAGAGGCAAATTCATTCCTCTTTTTTTTCTACCTGTTTTTACCTCCTTTTCAGGATCAGATTAATAACTTTTCCTTCTATTCATGAGGGTAACTGTACCTTTCTGAGCCTTTTTGCTTGCTGACCTCAACAAGCTCAGATTATATCTCTTCTACTCCAGACACTTTCAAAAATATCTTTTTCATTATACCTTTTTCCTGTTTGCTTTTGTGTTCTTTTGTATGCGTTTCATCTTCCCATCTACACTGAACAATCTTCCATACCGCAGATCTTAATTCATACATCTTCCCTTCCTCTTTTTGCCCAACATGATGTATCCATTCACCAGACTCAATGCATTGATATGGATTAGTATCTGGGAGAGCAGAGAGGTGAGGGATGATCAGCTAGGCTGCAGAGGTCGTGCCTGTCTTGTTGTTCAGCTTTATATCTTCAGGGCTTGGAACAGAGTCTTGCAAACAGCAAGTGTGAATGAGAAAAATGTTGAATCGATAAATTAATGTCAAATAAAAGCTTCTTAGGCACTACCTTTAGATAAATCTGGGTTTAAGTGTTGGACAGAGTCATGGCCCCCAAAACCCCTACATCTTATCCCCACGTCCTGTGAATGTTAATTTGCATGACAAAGGGACCTTACCTATATGATGAAGTCAAGGGTCTCGAGATGGGGAAAATAGCCTGAAATATGCAGGTGGACCCAGTGTCATCACAGGGGTGCTTATAAGTGATAGGGAGGCAGGAAAGTCAGATTAATAAAAGGAGATGTGCCAACAAAAGGAGAGGTTGGAGCGATGTAATTGTTGGCCCTGAAGATGGAAAAGGGCCACGAGCTAAGGAATGCCAGCCGTCCTAGAAGTGGAGACGGGCAGGGAAACAGATCGTCCCCTACTGCCTCCAGAAGGAGAGCAGGCAACTCCTCGATTTTAGCCCAGTTAGACCCATTTCGGACTTATGACATCCAAAACTGTAAGATAATAAAATTGTGTTGTTTTAAGTCACTAAATTTATGGTAATTTGTCATAAGGGCCACAGGAAATGAATACAGATTACATTCTCGTTCAATAAGTATCTCTCCCAATTCTCCAGACCTCAGATTTCTATTCTGAAATGCTGAAAATCATACTTTAACAGCTTAGTACATGTGTGCAGAGTAATTGTTTACTAACGATTGACATTCACCTACGCTCTAAACGGATGTGAAGATTAAATTAAAGAGCATAAAGTGCTTAGTGATATTTCTGATAAAAAGTATGTCCTTCAAAACATAGGAGTTAGATGTAAAAATTGGCAAGGAGCTAGTTAACTTAATTTTGGGAACCTAAGGAGAGTAGAATGAAGAACTGAGTTTGCTAATAAATCAATAAAACTCCTTATGAATAAATATTTAATTTGCTAATATACAATATAATAAGGATATCATAAACAAGATAATGTTAACATTTGGCACAGTTTAAGTGTGTGATAGCAAATCCTTCCCTGTTCATCCGCAGTTAGAATTCATTGCCACTGGAAGCTCTTCAGGAGGTAACTTCTGCTTTGTTTCAAATACGCCCTCAGCTTGATTGAGGTTGAGCACATAGTAGGACATGCTCTCTCCTATGTTTTCCCCAAGGCTGGCCTCATCTCTGCTTGCTGTATCTGATAACTGCAGAGGTGCTTGCTATCCTAACAGCCCCACCGCCTGCCTCCCGGGACCTGCCCCTAATCGCACCTCTTACACCTGCTCCAGTAGTAAAAATCACCACAGTTCTAAAACCGGGTTCTAGTTTTCCTCATCGCCTTTCTAAAAGCTTCAACAGCAACAGAAAAAAATGCCCTTTATTGAGCTGCCAATGCTTTATCACTGTTTCCTACCCTTGCTCCCTCTTTCTCTATCCGTAACAGACAAGATAAACCTCACATTTCCTGGAACCAGCATGTCATCCTTGCCAAAAAATATACAGATGTAAATTCTTGTCTAATGAGATTTTGCATAAGGGAAGTTCTCAGTTGGGGAGGGAATGTTCTGCTCAATAAAAGGCAGTTCCCTTCCCCTCCTCCCCGCTGTCCCCAGCCCAGCCTTCCAGCGGAGGTCCTGCCAGCCCGCTGCAGCTACCTGGGGCTGTGCTCTGGGAATTGAGACGCACTATTATCATGTTTGAATTAAACGAACTCTCACGAGGTGGACAATTGGCTTACAAATCTTTCTATAGAGAAACTGGAAAACGCTAATCATTCAAGCACCTAGCCACAACAAGAAAATTCCAGAGCTGGCACCTCCCCTAATTCTGCAACAAGGTTTTATTATCCAAATTATGAAGGAAGTGCAAGGATGATCTAATCAGATCTGACAGGAAGTTAGCCCAAAACACTGACATTATCCATAAGTATATTTAAAATATGAATTTATACCCACTGCCATTAGCTAGGGCTCTCCCCTCCAGTGTATCTCTCTGTGCCTTGAGATATTAGTTAATAACAGTACAAAGCCATCACAATGAGCAAAGCATTCAATAAGCAAGTATGAAGTTATGAGGACACATGTTAATAGGGTTTTTTTGGTTTATATTTTTCAGGAATGTTTAAAATCATCCATTATTCATTTCATTTCATGAAATTTTAGTAAGTTTAATGATTTAGAACATTAAGTTTAATTTCTTGAGTTTTAGAAGATAAAAAGTCATGTATTACTTTGGTACAATGAAAAAGGCTGAGATAATAATTGGAAAAGAACATGGTAACAAGCCAAATGTATTCCTTTGTCAGCAAATGCCATGATGCTATACAGAGACAACATTGCTAATATTTAAAGAAACAAACATTCAAGCAATTACAAAACAGAATGTTGTCCTGTGAAATGAAAGTACAAACGTTTCTAACATGTTTCTGTTTATAGAATATTCTAGGTTCTCATTTACTTATATTAAAGCATATGTAAAGAATTTTTTGCATGTGACCTTAGAAAGCAAAGATGCCTTCACACACATAGTTGACTTAATAAACACAATGTTTTATGGACGAAGTGTATAAATATAACCATTGTTAGAGCAGGCACTCTAATTAGAAGTGAAGGGGAAAAATGGTGTTAAGTTTGCAGAAGGCACCACACTGAAAAGTATTTACTGCGTAAGTCATAGACAAGCTAGTGGACCAAAGTTGAGATGGAAAGCATAAAGGATGCTTTATGGGATGCAGTTAATGCAGTCAGTGTCTCTTAAACAAGAATAAATAGGTAAAACTTTTGCAATGTTTTCATAAAATGGGAAATGGCTATAGAAATCTTTTTTTACACTACAGATTTTACTGTGGAAATTATCTCACGGCAAAATTTTTCAAGGGGCTGCAGAACAATAAAGAGAGATATGCATTTCTTTTTTACCAAAAAAAGGCCAGTGTTCTACATTTACTGACCTTCTGTGTAATGAGAAGTGACTGTCGTAGCCAGTAGATAAATTTGTAAAATAAACCCACTCGATCCGTCCCTGCAAGGTGAAAGTGGCATTTCACAGTGAGAGAACTGCTCTCAAAAGAAAATACATATTTGGGAATATTTACATTGTTATGTGATTTATTTATTTATTGAGTCAGAAGAGTCTAATTGAACCAACTCTAATTTACCTTGTAAGACACAGATCAGGCATTATCCTCCAGTTCGACATCTCCAATCATCCTGTGACTTAGGTAACTTGATTCACGTCCTTTAACTTCCTGAACATATGCTGTTGTTATGCTTATAACATGGTATGTGTGTCTCCTCCATTAGACTGAGAGTTTATTGAGATCAGGAACAAAGCAATTGTCCTGCCAGGATGAGAATTCCCCGAAGACACTCTGTAAATGTTTGGTAATTGAATTAAAAAACAAACAAAGTAGACCAGTCTGAAATAATTGGCTAATATAAAACTAATACTAACAGTGACAGTGACGATAATCGTAAAAATGGCTAATGTCTGAACTCTTTCATGTTTACTGTGTTCCAGGCATTGATCGAAATGCTCTGCACATGTTCTTATTTAATATTCATTATAATCTTGTTGGAATAGACTATCATTACCTCCAGTTTATAAATGCGATGAAAGAACTTTTCCCAGATCATGCAGTTAGTAGCCTGTTCACAGAGCCCAGATTCTGTGAAATAAGGAAAAATGAAGTTTGACATTCAGTTTTAAAATGAGAATAACAAACTTATAGAATATATAGGACCCATAATTACAATAATAGAATGACAATTACATATTAAAGACACTTGATATGACACAAATTATTCCACCTTAAATACATAGAGAATTATGTCCCAAGGGTCACAGAGTTTATCTTTTCAGTCTGTATTGTGAATGAGATGGTATTGGCTTGTTAGATTTTTTTGCAGAATTGTCTTTATTCTGTTATTGCAGAATAAATAAACAAATGTGCAAATTAATATTATGTATCGGTGGCTTCATATAGTTGATTATCTCACTTTGTTGTCACAACAAACCGGCTAGCAGTCCTGATGTAAAGCCTAGAAACGGGCTCAGAAGGGTGTACCCTTTAACCCAGCATCAGACAGCAATAAATGGCACGGCCCCTCCCCCTCTCCCAGCTCACACTGTACATGGAGATTGTCACTCCGAGACTGAGGCCTGTTTATTTCAGATGGAAAGTGGCACAGTTAACTGGAGTGCGCCCAGAACAGTGCAGTCAGGACGTTGAGTAACCAGTAACCACACCATGTGAAGAACAGCTAGAGGGACTGGCTGCATTTGGCCTGGAGTAAAGGAGACTCAGGGAGATGCAATCTCCATCTAAAAAATATTTAAAGTGTCATCGAGAAGAAAAGGGATAAACTGAAGTAATGTAGTCTAGAGGACAAACCCAGGAATATTGAGAGGAAGTAACAGAGAGGCAAGTTTCAATTACATAAAAGAAAGAACTTTCTAGTATTCAGAGAGTAGAAAATATCATCTTGTTAGATTCAAATGACCAATTGCCAGAAAATTTTGTGGGCAGTCCCTACATGAGGTGATAGGTAGGATTTGCCCGCTTTCTCGTCTCATAGACTTTATATGATTAAATAAGAGCAAGTAGGTCCAAGAGAGGTTACTTTACAGTATATGAGATGGCGTTGTTAATCATTAAATGTGATTAAAAATTAATAATTGCGGCTTATTACTATTTATTCCAAATCATCAGCATCTGTGTTGTTTCCTCAACTGTGAAATGATAATAGTAATAGTACCTTCCTCATGGTGTTGCTGAGAGGATTAAATGAGTTAACTTCTCTAACGTACTGAGAATGATGCCTACCACAGAGTAAGCATAACATTTCTTACTGTAATTTTATTAATGATAGTAATGCTTACATGCCCTTTATTGGACTCCCCCATGAGCTACAGACAGGATTTCGTTTAGGTCTCATCCATCCCTGACGTAGGCACCGAATCTTTCTTTAATGAATAAGAGCAGTGGCACTGTATCCAGCACACCATGCTGCTATTGGTCATCTATATGTAATCTCAAAACAGTAATTTATGACAAATTATGATCATTTATGATGAAGGAAATCAGTAAACCTCCTTCTAATTGAAGAGCAAACCTAAGTGATAAGGAGCGAACCTAACACCCATTTAATTCTGGGGTTCGGTAAGAAAGGACAGTGCATCGGTTCTCCCTGTTGCCTGGTTTCGGGCATATATGCTTTACGAGGCGGGCATTACGTAACCTGAAGGCCTGGTACAGCCCTCCAGGTGGCCTCGGGCTTTTCCGAGGAAGGGGAGGCGAGGGGCAGAGTTCAATCGGGTGGGCAGAAAAGCCGGGCCATGGAGTTCCTCAGACCTGCTTTCTAATCACAGCACCGCCACTTAGGCAAGTCATTTGATGTCTTTAAACTTATTCCTTTCATTTATAAAATGGGAGTGATAATGCTCACCTGCCAGGGATGCAAAAAAATTGAAAGGCATAACATGTAATTAAGCAGCTGTTGCGACGTCTGTCCGGGGCCCCATAGTCAGCTCTCTTCCTGTTCGTTTCTGCCCTTCGTGGTTTCTGTCATCATGCCCTGCACCCGCATCCACTGCACCCCCCATCCCCCCCACACACATACACATACACATCCCCAATACCAGAGAGCAGAGCAGCTCCTCACCGGAGGTTATAGTTTGGAACTTCAACCCAAGCAAGTACTGTTAGGGTCTCTAGAGACGACCCAGAAAATAAGTGTTTGAATGGAATCAGAAGACACTCCATTGGTAGCCAGTGTCAGATGATTTAATAGTCATCTTGAAGCACCAGAAAGATTGCAACAAAACTGTGCTTGAAAGCCCACCATGCCAGTTCCCCTCCTTCAGCTTGAAAATTGGGATGCCTTCGAAACGATGACATTTACACCTGGTCGAAACACCAGGAGTTCCTGCCTTTCCCAGAGGATAAGATTTGGTTCCGGGATGTAGTGATCCCGTGAAGTCTTAGGAAATTGAGAGGGTCGGATCGTGAGACCGAACTACTCAAAATGTTGGGGCTACCGTAGAAAAATTAGCTGCCTCAGGACTCAATCCAGCGCAGGTCTGAGGCAGAAATTTTTTAATTTGTAGCACCACCAGAATTTAACGAACTACTTCAACACATGATGGGGCCTTGGAAAACAAATGTCACAAACCCTCATTCAACTGTCTAGTCCTTTTCCAGAATTTCTTCTCTCATTATAGCTGATTATCAAGACATAGATACACATGCCTTAAGAAGTTACTAGAAAAAGCAGAAAAATGTCTGATAGTTTAATGAGATTTGAGAGAAAAATCTGTATTTTCATGTTTTATAGGCAGTAGAAATAATTCACACAGTTCCCAAGGCTCATTCAGCTTGGCTACATTTCTTAAAATATTTTCATAAATTTTGAAGAATAAATACCATTATTTGGACTGCGACTTAGAAGGTCGCAGTCCAAAAGATTTGCCATGTCACCTCAGTTCACTCACTTCAGCATCCACTCCAATGGGTCTTACTACAATTATCTTCAGACTGAGTCCTGTGCCCCATTGCTGGCATCACTCAACGTAGGTAATGTTTTCTTCATACGCAGAGCTGGCCTTAAGGTACATTAAGATGACAGCGTGTGGCCTGTATGGTAGTTATTAGCATGTCATTTTTAAAGACATCTGAAGAAGTGTGGATCCATTCACTGATGAGTTACAGAGTAGGGGAAGAGCTTCATAGTGACTGGAAAGCTGAAAGAGTTCCTAGTCAGGGACTGAACAAATCACTTAGCAGATGACTTTTTAGAAAACAAACAAACAGACAGACAGACAGACAGACAGACAGATAGATGGATAGATAAAAGAATAAAAGCACTGGATCGTAAAATGTAATAGATAACTTTTTTTGTTATTAAATTTACTGGGGTGATATTGTCTAATAAAGTTACACAGACTTCAAACATACAGTTCTATCATACGTCATCTACATTTTGCATTGTGTGTTTACAACCCAAAATCAGATCTCCTTTTATGACCATATATTTTTATGACCATATATTTGATCCCCTTTACCCTCAACCTCCCCACCCCCTTTCCCTCTGGTACCTGCTCTCCTGTTGTCTGTGTTTATAAGTTTTTTGCTTGTCTTATTTGTTGTTTTCAGTTTTACATCTCATATATGACTGAAATCATATGGTTCTTGACTTTTTCTTTCTGACTATTTCACTTAGCATCATGATTTTCTCAAGATTCATTTGTGTCACAAATGGCAGTATTTTTTCTTTTCTTGTGTCTGAGTAGTATTCCACTGTATATATGAACCGCATCCTTTTTATCCAATCATCTATTGAAGGACACTGGTTGTTTCCATGTCTTGGCCACTGTGAATAATGCTGCAATGAACACAGGGGTACATATATCTTTATGAATAATAATTTTCAAATTTTGGGGTAGATATCTAGAAGAAGGATTGCTGAGTCATATGGTAAGTCTATTCTTAATTTTTTAAGGAACCACCATACTGTTTTCCATAGTGGCTGTACCAGTTTACATTCCTACCAGCAGTGTATAAAGATTCCTTTTCCCTCGCAACCTCTCCAATACTTTTATTACTTGTCTTGTTGATAATGGCTATTTTAACAGGTGTGAGGTGTTATCTCATTGTGGTTTTGATTTGCATTTCCCTAATGCTAGTGAGGTTGAGCATCTTTTCATATATCTGTTGGCCATTTGTATGTTTTCTTGGGAGAAGTGTCTGTTCGGGTCCTCTGTTCATTTTTTAATTGGATTGTTTGTTTTTGTTGTTGTTGAGTTGTATGAGTTTTTAAATGTATTTTGGACGTTAACCTGTTATTGGAGGTGTTCTTTGCAAATATCTTCTTCCATTAAGTTGGTTGCCTTTTTATTTCATTGAATTTCTAAGGTGGTTTTAAGTATTGAGATTCTAGGATTCTGAAGGGAAGAAAGAAATAAAATATTCTGCAGTGTGACTTATTCCCACCCCTGAATCCACTGAGCTTGGGAGTCAAATAGAGCAATTTTTAATGTGTGTCTGGTACATGTGCTTGGGAAATATCTTGGACATGTATTCAGAGATGTGGTGCAATTAAAATATGAAAGAGGTGTTAAAATGATCTTCATTTCAGAGGAGATTGAGGATCAAAGGCTGAAAAATTACTCCAAACCACTCACCTCGTGAATTTTAGAGCTAGGGTTACTCATTGTAATCTAAATCCTGTGACCTTCCTGTTGATTTTTTCTAGAGCAATTAAGGAGGCATAACATCAATGGGCATAATATCAAACTGGACATGGGCGAACTCTGAGAGGGATCAAAGACACTTCCGAAGTTCCGAGTCAGTTTAAATGTCAGAATGGTGACAACATTGATAGAACAAGGAAAAACTTGTGGAGAAACTTGTGTTGTTTAGAAATTGTTAATGTTTGAGCTAGTTATATTTGAAGATGACTGTGGTCATTGAGCGAACAAAATCCAAAAAGTAATTATGAAGTAATAACAGCTAACATTTATTACTCGTCAGACGACTATTATAAGTGTTTTTTTGTTTATTAACTCATTTAATGCTCATAACAGCTCTAAGAATAAGCGGTATGAGTGGGGAAACTGAGACACAGAAAAGTTAAACAGCAGGTTCAAGGCCACACAGCTAATAAATGGGGAGCCAAGAACTGCACCTAGAAGTCCAGCTCCAGAATCCACACTTTCAGTCATTACATTCTGGTTGAAAGGAGTCTTAGAAGATGTGCATAGAAATCTATGTCACACAGATTAGGGACCTGCCACACCCCGGGTTAGGCAAGGCAAGGCTTCTCAGAAGAGGAGAAGCTTGAGGAGGAAAGTTAACAAACTACTTCTCACGTACTAGCATGTGATCTTGTTTGATCACTGCATTTTTTTTTTTCTCAAAGAAAAATAAGATGAAAGAAAAAGAAAATGAGAAGCAGCTCTGTAAAAGTGTGTGACAAAGCTCAGGTCCCAGGAGATCTTCTTGGTAATAATTTTTATCTGCTCACAAAACTGGCTTGATTGTTTGGACTTAAGGACCAAGCAATTCAGCCAAGTAATACAACAACCCTGTGTGTCTGTTCATCTTTCAAATGTTTTCTAACTGTGCAAAAATTGTATTTAACAGAATGAATCCATCAAGAAAGACAAAGAAAAGCTGGTTGTGTTTACAGGCATGATCAGGTCAAAAGTAGGTGAAGACTGTCCCACTCTCGCTTATTGTAATCAATATTTAGCCCAGAACTATGTGCAACACGGTTCTTAATGATGTTTGCTGAAGGTGATATATTGAGGCATTTGCTAAAAAATGTGAAACTCTGGCTTACGATAGGGAGAGTTAGATAGGGGCAGAGCTGTGTGGATGGAAGCTTCCTGGGAGCATTGTGGAAAACATCATTTGGATGTGATCCTTGGAAAAGGAGTTGATTTATTAATATTGGAAGGGTGCATGGGAGAAAGGAAGTAAGAGGTTATGAGAGAATGACCCTCCCGTAATGGTGGGTGGGAGAATTCTTGCAGTATGTATGTTAGCATTGCTGTGTCGTGAAGGACTTTGCAATTTCCTGGGTCTGTGCTGTCCAACATGGTAGCTGCTGGTCACATGTGGCTGCTGAGCACT